>JAXCHO010000098.1:6620000-6982500 GCA_036630365.1 Acanthiza pusilla
TTGTAGTGTATGAACACAGCCATCAGTGGAAAAACTTCAAGACGATGTTTCTCCCTAACTGAGCTAAAGGCAATATTTACCTAAAAGTTACAAAAGCACCTTTTCCTATGGCCCAGAAAATGAAAAAAGAGATCACCACACTGACTATTTCAGGTGAAACGGATAGGCAACTGCAGGTATGAGATAGTAAGGAATGAAGACAGTAGGAATGAAGATAGTAGGAATGAAGTTCAAATTTCAAAAAGAGAGTATCCCATTAAACATAAAGTAGTAAGAAGCCAAGATTTGTATATCTGCATGTCAGTACTCTATACAACACTAGGTCAAGGGGTCCTGCTATTATCTCTTATTTCTAGTGAGAGTGTTTGTCCTTTCCATGCTACACCTTTTGATGGAGATGTCAACTAACCTCACAAATTGCTCGGTCCCAAAACTTTAGAAAACTTTGTGCTAGACAATTTCCACCGTGCCCCTAAATTATCTGCTCTTGTGTGGACATGTCTGCTTGTACCCCCACACTTTTGGGAATGAGGAAACACTGTTAGAAACGGGCAGGGCAAGTAATTCTGAAAAAATGTCTGTTCTAGCAGCTTGACTGGCCAGGACTTCTCTCAGGCTGACTCTTACCTACCAGGCTTATCAGAGGTTGTAGGTGATGATAATATTTTAACCAGTACTGATGTAAAGTACTGATGGTAAAATGATACAGTGTTTTTGTTTCCTCGAGAGAATTAAATAATTTCAAAATGTTTCATGCCTCCATGTATGCAGCATTATTTTGAGATTTGCTAATTTTTGTACCCCTTTGTAAAGACAACTAAACTCATTAACTTCCTTATTGGTTCTTTGACAAAGAATTGATGAACTTTTGTGCAATAATTTTAGTGCTTATTATTTTGGGTGATATTTTGTAATATTATGTTTCCACTAGATGTTTCTGGCTGTTTGTAAGCAGGTGAAGATTATCACTTCAGTTTTCCTGTTTGAGTACACTAGTTCCTGTTTCACTTGCTCCTATGCTGGTTGCATATGTGTAGACAGGGTAAAAGTAGAAAATTAAACACTATGCCCTTAAATATTCCAGCAAACAAAATACAGGAAACACAGACAAGCTGAGAATCATAGGTGTTTTCTTCAGACTTATTTAATTGTAAAAGTGCAGAGATAAACACATCAGTTCAATAACCCAAGTGTGGTGCTTACAATGATAAGAGATTTATACCTTCAGCCACTGTAAAAGCCAAGTTTTGGAGACGTAAGCAAAACTAAGCTAGAAGTTTATCAATATGTAAAGTTGTAATACCTGAACAAAACCCATCTCTGTTGTTTGTTTTCTCTCAAAGCCCAACAAAAACACAGGATCTGGTCATCCAGGCTGTCCATGGGAAATTGCCACTCTAGTACATCAATAAAAATTTGGGGGAGAGCAGTGGAGTTGTCAACTCCTAATTGTTCCATTCACGAAAGACTGTAAGACTCTTCCATTAGCATAGCTGCTCTTGAGCCACTGCACAACTTTATGTATTTCCACTGGGAATTGGTCCTTTATGTTATCAAAAGCAGGAGGCATTTCCTCAATTGGTATGAAGGCTGGGGCTTGTAGGTAATGGAGCTTCAAATTGAATTCTGGATTAAATCCATGCTGAGTTGCCAATCCAGTACTTTGTGTTCTTTGCCAATAGCTTTGGCTCAAGTGAAAGAAACAGGCTTTGTTCTAAACTGGTGCAAATTCCTTGGTTGCTGTGATTGTAGCTTGTTCAAAGTGAGTGATCACATATGTGAGTCTTAAGTAGAGCTGTGCAAAACTTGGCAGCTTGAGCGCACAAGGGGTTTGGTGAACCTTCATTTGGCTTCTGTGTTTATGGGTTTGAATTAGTGTTAGGAAAATTAAAGGATGAGGTAGGAGATGCACTGAAAGGAAGCATCTCAAGAAGCAAATGAGTCACAGAGAGACATCAAAAGAAGATGCAATTAAGAGTGAGGGACTGTGAAAATAGTTTACTACAATTTAGATACAGTTTTATTATTTAAATACATTTGTTGTAGTTTAGACATAATATACAGTATGCAAAGGTACAGTGTTGAAGAGAAGCTCGTTTTATTTCCTGTTTGTTTGTTTGTTTTGGTTTTTTTGGGGGGTTTTTTGTTTGTTTGTTTGTTTGTTTTTATTTTATTTTAAATGGACGTGAATTCCTCACCCACTGGAAACAAGAGCAAAAGCATAGCTTTCCTGAATGAACACCGATGATGATTTACTTAGTTCTGCATTGCTCATATTAGGCTTTATAATTTGTATGTCTTCCTTGCCAGAATACTCTTACTCATTAGCTGTTTTCAATTCTTTTTAATTTAAGATTTACACATTAATAAATTATGTGTAAGTAGTAGGCTATGGTAAATGGTTCTGCTAAATAGTTGCCTTAGCATCAGTCTTGGAGGAGAATAGGTGCTTTTAACAGTGTCTTCATATCTTCTTTGTCCTCCAATGTATTAGAGTGAAGAAACGGTGGTAGGTAGAACTTCCTTCTTTTACATGATAGGAATTTAGGATGAGATCATTGAGTAACTGAAGAAATATGCTTATTAATGTAACATTATAATGTGGCTGTATTTTGCCTTTCCCACCTTAAGCATTAACATTATTTCTTAATAACAATGGCAGTGAGATATTCTGATATGTTATGCTTTTAAGGATAGTGGTGTTCTCCTTGAAAGAAAATACACGTCTACTCTTACTACTTCCCTTGTTTTTCAAAAGCAAAATGTAATTGATTGGTTAACTATCATTTTCCACTCGGTCTCCCTATTCAAAATTACCCTTGTAGCATTTTCAACCATTCTCAGTAAAAAACCCTGACCAAGACAGAGAGACAATCCAAAGTATTCCTGTCCACCACCTCAAACTGTGACTCCATGGGACCATTGGAGTGGTGCAAATGGGTGGTTTGCTCTTAACTTCTCCTGAGGACCAACTCTACTTGCAGAATAACCAGGGAACACTTAAGTTGCTTTTAAGGTGAGAAAGATAGAAACTAATTTGTATTAAGGATGTGATTTTAATGGGATACATATGGAAATGCCATCAATGTGACGATATAAAATGCATGTACATTTTCAAGGCAAAACTTCAAGATTTCAAAACCAGTAATGAGCAGCATAGGGCAAATAGTAAAACAGACATGGATGAAAATCTAGGCTATCTATTAGCATCTGATGTTGACTCAGCAGGGGAATCTTTCCTCTGAGTTGTTCTGTAATCAGTGTTCCTGTATTTATGCATCTCATTTTTCCAACAGCAAATGGAGCAGAGCTGGTGACTCTTACCAGTCTTTGCACAGTAGCAGTTCTGAGGTTTTAGCCAAATTTAAAGCAAATCCCAACAAGAAATTATTTTAGCACAGATGTGTAACACAACAGTTGTGGTAGAAACAGCAATTTATTCCAAAGACCTTTCATGTGAAAGGGGCAGTCAGTTGTCAGTGATCATGAGAAAATTCATGTCCGTCAGTTCTACTGGTTATAGTTTTATTTTGCTGTAAACATAAACCATCGGTCTAATAACAAGAGAACATTTCTATTTCTTAAATATTTTAATGCCATTCAGAAATTAGGGTATAGTTTGGAATATAGCTGCAGAATTTCTGACCAAACACTGGTTGTGTTTGACTTATAGCATAGAGTCAAAAATTTTAGAGCTAAATTTACCACCAAAGAAAAATACTCAGGTATCTCTAACTTTGCATGCAAGAGAAGATGTTTGAATATTTTTACTATTAAGTTAAATTAAATTGAGAACAATTTCTGGGAATGAAAAAAGCAGCTCCCAAACTAAGTTGAAAACATACAGCTAATGAACAAAGAGTGTAGGAGAACTGATGTAAAGCATTGTTTTTCTAAACGGAACATCTTTAAAAGAAAGAAAAAAGCAAGAGATATCTGACATAATTTCTATTAAAATTATCCTATTGCATTAGAAAAAAAATACATCCCTCCTATAAAATGCAATAAGATCATTCAGTAGATCCATGAAAACAACACAGCTTATTAAAGCTTTATAATTTTTACAACAGTTTAGAAAGAAACATTACATTTTTATCTAAGTGTTTACATTTCATCCCTTTAAGAACTTCATTGTGAGGGGATATGCTTTGGTTAACCAAAGAAGAATTATAATTTTGGGTACAAATCCCTACAAAGTAAATAGTGATTTAAGAAAATCGCAGGGTGAAAGTCAACTAATTTGGTTGGCACAAATATTTTTCTATACGGAAAGAATTTATGCATTCAAAAGAGGGAGATGATCAATATAACAAGAAAATAATCTCTCTGGTTGAAGTAAACACAAAAACCAACACTAAACATTCACCTTAAAAAGTATGCTGATTTACAAGTTGACTTGAGTTTAGTTAATGTTGACATAATTTCCTGAAGAAAAAATGAGAAAATAAAAGTAGAACTAGTCTACAGCTGTATGCCTTTCCTTTAAAAAAAAAAAAAAAAAAAGATATATTTAATACTAATAATTTAAAAACCCCAAAACACATTTGGGATTTTACTAAATTAATTTCTCACATAACCCTGCTAAAGATAAATATCAACAAAAACTATATATTGTTGTTAACTACTAGTATTTTCATATGTGATTATCAATAAGAGTAAAAATAATCATATGAAGCCTTTTCTTATCATGGCAGTCTTAAAATTCTCCATAGAGTTTAAATAATATGACTTGGTAGAGTCACTAGGGGAAATTATGTAGGACAACTTTACAGGGGAAAATATTTAGATCTCAAAAATCTGAATTTTTTTTTTCTTTTCCATTTCATGTATTTCACAAGAAAGATTATTAAATCTTAGTGCCACCATGGCTAGCACTTAGTCATTCTATAATTTTTCGAATGACAGTATTTCTTCAACCTGATATATTGCCAGTTAACAGTTCATTTTCCAGCCAGTTCTTATTCCAACAAGTCATAATTGCCTGCTATGCAGAGCTCTTTACACAGGATCCACAGGATCCACAATAAGCTCCTTCCTTATAATTAACCATCCCACGAGAAGGGCTCTGGTCAGAAAGTTTTGAGAACTATTTATTGTCTTCCTTCTGCATCTTACCACTACTATGAGGGCCTAAGAAACAGCCCATCATCTCTCTATACATGGTTATAACTTCAAAGAAAGACTGGTTCTGGGGAAAATATTTTTCCCCTATGTCATCTAAGTTTACCTTATGTCTATGGAAGCCAGATGTTTTCTGCCTTTCTATAAACCAGTATAACTGGCAAATTAATCCAAAGTGTGTCTTTAATGATCACTGAAAGTTAAATGTTTTCAGGAAACAGGACTGGAAAATATTGTGGAAAAAAATTACTTGGTCTAGTGTTTCTGGGGGAAAAAAAACAACAAATCTCTATTTTGAAAAGCTAGAGAGACATTTTGAAAAACATTTTGCATCCCAACTCATAACCAAAATATTTGTACTTTCAAAATATCCATGTATATGTAATTTTGAATATTACAAAATATTCTGCTGCTCTTCACTCTGACTTTTCATTCAGTGCCTGTTTGTGTGGGATTTTTTATTAATTTTCTTTTTTTGTGAAGAGCCTTAATTTTCTTTTCTTTCCAGCTATAGTTCCTCTGAAACTTGCAAGTTGGTCATAATGCTAAGCTGGAATGAATGCAGTTTTGCAGCCACATTCACAGTGGTTCATCTTTCAACAAACATTTCTGAGAGCAAGATTTGATCACATGAAAGATCAAGAGCAAAAATAATTATGACTATCACAAAGGGAATTCAAAATACCAGCAAATTTACAGTTCTTACATAATGAAGTGGTAGCCTTTTCATTTAGCAACTACTGATTTTCTCTACCTACTCAACACTTACTCCAATGGGTACTAAATTTGCAATTTTATTTTCTTTGCTTATTTTGCTATGATTGTCTTAGTTTCTTTACTGTGTTTTTTTGTGTTGGTTGAATCCACTCAGGGATTGAAGGATGTATACGAAAATTTTGTTATGCAATTTAAGCATTTAAGAATTATTATTATTTCTGAAACCTGAAATTTTTTGCTCTATACGAGCTGGCAATTTACATTGCAAGACTTCTGAGCTCCTGAAGGTGGGAAGGGAATACTCCTTGGACTCTGGACCCTCACACAGAACCTCTGCTTTGAGGAATTTCACATTAGTAGTGGAAGAAGTTACAGGGCCAAGTTCAGTGAAAATTAGTAAAAGGGAAAATTGGCATCAAGTTTCTTCGATGAGCCCATACTGACAAAAGATGTGTTCATGTGAGCTCCTGCAACTCACCAGGAAAGCAGTTTGGACTGACTATGCAAACAGTTTCTTAAGCACTGTTTTGAGTTACGTGGAGTGAAAATGTTGGTGATAAGGTTGGAGGGAAGCCACAAATCTGAGCTTCAGGACATGGAGATAGCTCCAGGTATTCAGCCCCTGAAGGTGTATCTGAGATGATGTGCTCCCTCTGACCCTAACTGAATTATCTAACTGAAATAAATTAGATTTCATTCCCCGGTCTCTCTTTAATCTTTCCTACTGGTTAGATATGGTAGCATTTCACTCCCTATCTGTTCTTTTCTAGGTTTCAATATGTTTTCTGTAGTTTTCAGTTAAGAGTCTTAGAACTACATCAGAATCACAGAATCACAGAATCACAGAATCACAGAATCACAGAATGATTAAGGTTGTCAGGCACTTCTGGAGGTTTTCTGGTCCGATTTCCTGTTTTGTTGGGGCCACATAGAGCCAACAGCCCAAGACCTTACCCAGATATCCCTTGAATATCCCCTTTCCAGGGTCATCTTCGTCATGAAATCTGTTTCCTGATATTCCTCCTATTTTCAGGTTGCGCCCATTGCCTTTGGTCCTGTCAACGGGCACCACTGAAAACTCCATCCTCTCTGCACCCTGCCTTCAGTTGTTTGTACACATGGATGAGGAGCCCCTGAGCCTTCTCATCTCCAGGCCGAACAGACATAAGTCTCTCAACCTCTCCTCGTATGTGAAGAGCTTCAGTTCCTTAATCATTTCAGTGGCCCTTTGCTGGACTCTTCAGTATGTTCATGTCTTTCTTGCAATGGGAAGCCCTGAGCTGGCCCAGCACCCCACCTGGCCTAACCAGTGCTGGGTTGAAAAGAAGGATCATCTCACTTGATCTGCTGAAAATGTCTTGCCTAATGCACCCCAGGATACTCTTCACCCTTGTTGCAGCTGCGACACACCACTGGTTCGTGGTCAACTTGGCATCTAACAGGATACCCTGATCCTTTTCTGCAAAGCCACTTTCTGGCAGGGTGGCTCAGGAGCCAGCGTCTCCTGGTTCCTGACTGCTCCCCTCCCATGTGCAGGGCTTTGCACTTCTCCTTGTTGAACTGCATGAGGCCCCATCAGGCCATTTCTCGAGCTGCCAAAGTCTCTCTGAAAGACAGCACAGCCCCTTGGCAAACCATCCACTCCTCCCAGGTTGGTGTGATCTGCAAACTTAATGAGGGTAAGATCCTGCCCCATCGTTCAGAGCATTAATGAAGGTGTTGGAGAGAACTGAACCTTCTCTTGACGATGGGGTACACTGCTAGGTGCTAGTGCTGGCCTCCAACTGGAATTCCTGCTGCTGATAATGCCTGGGCCTGGCCATGCAGTCAGCTTTCAATCCACCTCAAGAATGAGTTGAACAGCCGGGTACTTCAAAATAGCTATTATAATGTCAAGTTTTTAAATTCAGTGTTTTATACTAAGAAAAAATATTAAAGTGACACTTAGATTAGTTTTATCTCAGTACAGCACAAATAATACAGTTTGGTTGTAAATATTCTGAAAACTAACTTTGTTGGGTTTTGGCTAGAATATACTAAAACTTCAGTTTTCCAAAATGAGCTAAGGTCAGAAAGTCTGCAGGCTGAATATTAACTCCCAGGACACCAGGAGCTGAGTTTCATATAATTGAAGAACATACTTAAAAGTCAGAGTCATAGCATCACTCTAGGGAGGAAAAATGGAAAGTAGCCTTGAACAGATTGTAAATATCAGCACTTTAGATATTCTCATCTAAAAAAACATTACTTAAATTCTTTACATGTAATTACTTCTTCCACAAACCCTGTTTAGAACAGAGGACTCCTCTGTTAAAATTAAGATATTATTAATCTAACTACTAATACAGTAATTTTTGTTTTATCTTAGTTGCCAGGTTAATTTGCTGTAGTTAGGACAAAATTAATGGCAACGGACATTAACATCTGTCAATAAATATATTAACTATTAAATTTAGATATAGGCAGACACTTAGGCATCTTAATCAACGCTTGGGAAGAATTTTGATGTCTTTGTCCATAATAGGATAATAGGAGTTTTAATGCAAACGTTGCCCAATTCTGAAGGAACACCTCACCAGGACAGGGTGGGTGTGCTGTGGAAAGGGCAGGAGGGAAGACTAGGAGGAGAATAGAAAGATTTGTCACCCTCATATGTGTATGTAAAAACTGTGTCCAAAACCAGAGCTGCTAAAGTCTGTGTCCTAGCACAAAACTATAGTGTCAAGTCTCCAGCTCAGTTTTCGTTTTCTCCTGGTCTTGTGTTGATCCCATGAGACTTCCAGCAGATTGGGTTGAAATCATCTCTCTGCATTGCCAAGAGCCCCGCAGTGTTCTCTTGCTGGAGAATACTTGTCAATTTTTAACAAAATAAAAAACTTAAATTCATTCTTGAAGTCAGCCTGTAGACAACAGATCACTAGATAACAATTGGTCACAATTCTAGCCAAATTATAATCAGCATCGTCCACTTATTCAAAAATGAATGAAATTGCAATAAATTATTTCTAAATGTTTTTGTCCCTCCTCAGCAGAAAGCTAAAGTACTGCTGACCAGAAGAAACATACCTTTGTTGTCCCCCCATGTTTTGTGAATTTTCAAATTGGAGTCATACGAAAACATGTAAAATTTCATGGATAATGAGAAGCTTGAAAGTGTGGATTGCAAAGACTGCAGAAGCAGAAGTTAAAGGTTAAAACTCTATTTAGTGTAACAGTAAAAAGTTAATGTAGAGAAATAGGTTGTCTCCTTTCTTCTGTAAATAACCATAAAAGAAGATAGGTAGAATGAACTGAATGCTGGAAAATTTACTTCTGTTTCTTGTATGAATTTTAATTTCTGTAGAAAATATGTATTTTTTTAATTTCACCTACTAATAGTCATAATGTTTATGCTTTCCTTTTTTTGCAAGACATGAGCTTTCTTTTTATGCAAGACCTGCCTTTTGCAAGACAGGTCTGAGGCATTGGCCAAATGACAAAAGTTTAGACAGATTTTGGGGAGCAGAATCAGTATTTTTGCTCCGTGACTTTTAATATTTAGGAAATTATGTAATTGGTGTTTACTTTCATACAATAAGCCTTAACAATACAGTAAGGTGTTGCATATTATAGAGTTAAAATATATATACATGGCCTGCCAGGAGCACTTCTACTTTTCTGTATCTGTAGGAAGTTAGAAGGCAGTTTGACTGCAGAGGTCAACCGAAGGATAAGACAAGAGTGGATAGATTATGGATAAAAAAATAGTCTCTTAACAAGACCACTTCAAGCCTTTTAAAGCTTCCAGTATGTCTTCAAGTAACATGCCAAGATTTGTGGTAATTTAATGAAAAAAGGGGTTAAAAAATTACTTACAGTACAGAAACACAACTGAGTCTATATGTACTTGTACATATGTATAAGGGGAGTGAACTTTGTGTCAGAGTTGTACTATGGAAAATTCTGGTTCCATTGCCTTCCTGTTAGATACTTGAATATTTCTTAAAAGTATGAAGCCTTTCAGGGTTTTACAGTAGAAAAAAACAATAGGGGTAGTTTGAAGTTTTCTTCATTTGTTTTGTTTTAAAGACTGGTATTCTGCCTAAATTTAATTGTCTTTCATGCAAAATAGAAGGAAAAACCCTGGTAATGAAAACAAAAAACTTTATATAATAGCGAAAATCCCAGACCAAAAGGAAAAAAAAGCTTTCTAGTTCTAGCTGGTTAGCTTGGTTTTGCAGCAGAGCAGGAATTGCTATACTTTATAGATTTCAGGGCTTACTGTGCCCCTGGTTCAAGTATGAGAGGTCAGCAGAGGTCGTTTGAAGGGCCAGGCTGGGATCTGCAAGATTTTCTAGCTAAGTGAGAAACAAACTGCTGGATCCTTCTGTGGCTGCTGTGGCAAAGAAGCTGAACAAAAGCCTACATTTCTCATTAGAAAGAGGAATGTGATTTCAAAGGAATCACTACCCTTTATCTCTGACCTCTCCTCATGCTTTTCTGAAAAAAAAGCACATGGATATTCATCAGAATTAATACCTGTACCTAGCAAATGGGGGTTAACAGTCCACTATTAGGGGGTTGCCATTGTGCTGGTTATTGTGTTAAGGCAACTTCACACATTTAAGTAAAATAAGTAAATGTTTTAACTCACAAGCTTTAATTGGGTCCTAACTTAATTCATATAGGAAAAGAAAAAATAGCAACAATCGTGGATGATAAATGTAAGATAGAAAAGACTAAAGAAAAAATAAGGACAAAGTCCTACAGTTTTACATTATACATCATTCCATGGTCTGAAATTAGTTGGTCGTGACTTTGCTCGGTAAGATGATATCTAACTTCAGCCTGACTTCGAGTGAACACTGTTGATGAATGGAAAAGGCTGCTTGTCACCGGGAACGTGCCTGAAAACAACCTGTTCCTGAGAGCAATGGAGAAGGTAGCAAAAAAGGAAAAGAGACCATCATCTGAGATGTTTCCTCATGTGTTTTTTTGCTCTGAATAATACAGAAAATTAGATACTAATTCTTAGAATGTAAGGATTCTAATAAACTGCTTTTAGACTAAGGAAGTTTTCTGTTTCTGTGATTTTTTTACCATTATTCTCCATCTGCCTTTTGATATTGTAAGCTCTAGGGGTAAGATCTCTGCATTCATATATATTTGTAAAGCACTTGGCACTCTCTCTGTACTTAATGCAAACACTAAAAGCCAACACAGTATAAAATATTACCTCTTCAGTTATATTAAATCAGAATGGTTCACTTAACTCCTCTCTCCTTTCTGTGAAGGGTACTAATTAAAGTAGCCTGTGAAAAAAGGTAATGATGGGGGTTTGAAACCATCTAGACTAGTTTTACCCAGTTAAATTTTTGTTTCATGGTGTTGCGCTTGGCACTTTTTCATATAACTTAAACTAGAATCAGGGTTACACAAAAAAAAAAGGACTGAGAGAGCCTAGTCAGGGTGTAAGATGTTTTCTTCCTTGCTACTTCCTTATAATTTGCTAGAAACAAAGAACATGTCATGATAGTGTCCTTTCCTGGCTCTAGCAAACCTGGAAAAAAATAAAGAGTAAATAGAACATTTCCTTTTTAAGTTTTTTTGTTCCTATTTTACTTCTTAAAGTATTAGCCTCACTAGAAATTTACCTGAATTAATGAACAAGGAAAGGGAAAAGATAAAAAGAAAACAAAACAAAACAAAGAGTGAGAGAGACGGGCAGTTCTGCTCCACCTTCCCTTTCTCCACAGGAGGAGAAAAATTCTGTTGAATTCCCTTCTAGGATTCCAATGAGTCTCATAGTCAAATATTCAGCAATGGTCTTGACAGCTTCTCAGAGGTCTTATTTTAAGAAAGTGAGTCACACCCATCTTCTGAAAAAGCAAATTATTTTAAAACACTCTTGGTTGCTGAAAATCATTATTCTTCTTGAATATCTTAAGGCTATATTAATTGCCTACTGATAAAGATATATTAATTACCTACTGATAAACTCTTCTTTAAAAATGTTGAGTTCCGATAGCAAGGCACTTGAATATAATTAAGAACTTGGGATAATTGAGAAATGTAGGGCACATCCACATACACTTCACATAAGGTTATTCAAGTTAGTCCCAAAAGAGAGGATATGTGTATGCCACGCTGCTGTGCCACACAGGTATACTAGCTCATGTATAGGAAGCTGTATAGTGATGTGAATGTGGTATTTGCACTGGGACTAATTAGGTCACTTCACTTTTCATATTGTGATTGTTTCCAGTTTTGGAGCCAGCTGGGTATCTTTCCACAGTGCAATATTGTTCACTATAGACATACCCTTAAAAGTACTGTGTATACCCCCTTACCTATTTGTCATGTGTACTGAATGAATTAGGATCCCCATTGGAAAACAGCACACAATTATTCATAAGCCATCACATACTTCAGGATTCTTTATTTGGGGTTTTCTAACTTTAAATGTTTGATTTTTGCCATCTGACTTTTGAAGAAAGGAGGAAACTGAAACGTATTTTTATATGTTGTGACAACCCTCCATTCTGTGCTCTAGCAAGTATTTGAACCACAACCTTCACAGCTGAGACTGCTATTCCTTGTAGTAGGAGACAACTATTATCTCAGTGGGGAATAGACAAACCGATGGTGTTTAATCATGGGGTTTGGAGGGGCCTCGGCATAGGCTGACTTCCTTTCTTCGACTTCCTACCATGGAAGCTTTTGGCCAGATGTAAGGAAAGAATTATTTGGATTTCTCTGGTGCTAGGAAAAACAGAAAGACCTTTTCTTTTTCCATTAAAAAATTAGCATATTTTGTTTTGAATGCATAAACAGTACCCAAACATTGTTGCTTACAGAACCTCCTAGTCATGGCAGCAATATGTGCTGCCATGACAGAAAAAAAAGAAAAAAGAAAAAAGAAAAAAAGAAAAAAAAAAAAGTAAAAACACTACCTGGAGTAATGAAAGTTGTGTTCAGATGATGGATTCAGAGGTATGTGCAAGTTTTTTTCTACCATGTAGTTTTGGATTTTATCCCTGAAGAAGTTTCTTAAAGAAAAAATTAAAGATAAAAATATTTTTTTCATAAATATGTATTTCCTTTTTACAGAGTTAGCATGAAACACTGAATTTTTGTATCTCCTATGATTGAAGTATGAGTAATTGCACATATAATTGAACTGCCAGATATAATTTCTCTGATTAGGAATGTACAGATTTCAGTTTGGTTTTCTAGCTTGAAACTGATCTAGCATCATAGATTTGTAGGTTAATATGATCTATTGAGATAGATTTCCGTTGGTCTCTTTGTTTTGGCAAAATAAAGTCAAGCCATTCACAAACACTTAATTCTATTAAAGATTAATTCCATTACATTGTTGTCATGTTTCTGAAGTGATAAATGTGACAGCAATGAGCCAGATTCATGCCTGGGATACACTGAATTTTACAAGCCTCATCTTTGAGGGCAGATCTTTTAGATAGAGATTTTTTTTCTGGATGGGGGCTACAACCACACAAAAGCACATATGATTTCAGGAAACTGGAACCAAAGAATTCACTATTGAACTGCCAGGATGTCTGACCACACGTTAAAACTGACAGCAAGCTATGGAAACATTGAACAAGACAGTAACAAAATCACTGTTTAAATTCTCATGGACCTGAACCCATCCTTAGTGACTGCATCAATCTCAACCTCTAGTTATGGTGAAAAATTCATGACTTAAAGGCTTTTTGCTCAGTCATAATTTTCATCATTCACAGATGACTTGTTTAGACCCTGTTTCATGAGACACAGCAAAGGAAAACTCAGGATATTTGGTATGGCTCTCATGTCAACAGAGACCTCTCCAGGGGTACCAAGGGAAGGTCAAAGACATTGAGTAAAAAAGAACCCCAAAACCCAGAAATTAGGTACCCAGTGCAAGGCAGGAGTTAGTTATCTTTCATATCTTAAACTCCACAGGCTGAGAAGAAAAATAATTATATTAGCAAAAATTCCCTTTTTAAATCCTGCTTCTAATGGAGAAATCACAAGGCAAAAAAAGTAGGAAGAGTCATTGCAGGTTTTAAGTTAAATTAGACAATGAAAAGTAACGCACTTGTCACAACCAACAGTAAAACTTTCCAGTACAGTTCAGACCTGCTTGAAAGACTGGGATGTTACTGAAATTGGAAATAGAGATTTTGCTGAAATGAATTGCAATAACATACAAGTTTTTTCCAGAGCACATACATTCTTCTAAGTACAACCAATATAAGAAGAATGTAAACTCTGAAAAGGATACTTGCAAGATAGATTTAATTAACCTAATATGCTTCCAATCCATCAACAAAATGGTTCAAATATTTTCAGTATGCTAAATGTAAATAAGTGAAGTAAGTTCATAAATTCAACATATTGCTTTGTTGTCTGTGAAGTTATACTGATTTTCCAATTGGAGTAATCATAGGAACGTCATTTCTTTAATAAATCTTTTTATTAATTTTTGATGCATATAAATACACAAAAGTCATAAATATTAAAAAAGAGCACAAAAAGAGAATAATGCTGAAGAAAATGCAAATTATATCTGTTCATAATACCAACAATAAGCTGCATTTCTAGAACACTTTCCATTTTGTTGTCTCCAAATGTGTTACAGATATTAACTAGTTGCAAGTTTTCTGTGAGAAGAGGAAGCTTTAGCATCTCTGTTTAAACTGGCTTCAATTTTTTAAGTGCCAGATAATTTAAGGATACATTTTTGAAGAAGTGGGTGACTAAAGGAGGAATGAATTACCTGTATGAAATTCTAATCAATAATAAAAATGTCTCTTTTTGTCATTGGTTTCCTTAAGGATCTCCTGGGTCTTTGGGAATAGAGGAGAATTTCATCCAGAGCGTGTGTCAGGAAAAGAACATAGGCGAGGGCTGCTAATTTTCAGTCCTGTGTTCTATCCACCAAATCATCCCATCCAGCTCACAGCACAACACTGTAGCTTGAGGACATCAATGGTTTGCAGTCTCAATCACTTTATGTTGTTTGTAGTAGAGCTACTTGTCCAAGGAAACTCTTTTTGCAATAATTATTGAGACAGCCTCATTCTGCTACTGTAAATGAGACATATCATCTTCCTCCTGTCTTTTTTAGATTCTATAGAAATTTGTCAGGGCTTCTTTATTTTAGTCTATAACACAATATTAAAAGGGATATGAATAATTAAATGATAATATTCTCTATATGTCTTGAAAGGGACATAGAGTCTGATAAAGCTTCCTTGCTGTGCAAAGTGTTTTTCTGGAGAAAAATGGCAGTTTGAAATATCAATATAATTATTGCAAAAAGCACATTAACAGAGAGAAATTTATTTTAAGAAATAATAATTTTAAAAATAAAACAGAAAAAAAGGAAAGGAAAATAGGAGGTATGCCCTACTCAGTGTGTTGGATTTTTATCTACTAGCTCTGTACTACATCAATTGACATGACAGAAAATTTATCCAGCAGTTATTTCAAGACTCTGTAACCCAAATCCATATTATGATGTTGGGGAAATGTCCTGGTTTCAAGAAATTAAACGAGCCTTAATCATTTCAATTCACCAGTCTCTTATGATTTGTTCATATGATTTCACTAAGTAGTTTGATACGTTGTTTAAGAATATTCTGTTAAATAAGTAACATTTACAAGAATTTCTCTCCATCCCTGCAGGGATAATAGAACATTATAGCAGTTCCCTCACAGAGAAAGCTCTCAACTTTTAGCTCCTTTTTTTCTAGCAGCACTGACACATCTATTCACAGTAGATCAAACAAAGAGGTGTAAAATGAAGTGGAAAAATTCAGGGAGATTGGTAATGCTAGAGAGGACAATAAAATCTCCAGAAAGAAGACCTGGAGTAAGAAACCTCTGTATAGACTGTTTCGCAACAGCTTGCCACAATGATGACACTTTTATAGATAATTTTGGGTTTTGTCCTGAGTTTTTATGTATCTTCTGCAATGCCCGAGGACCCTGGGAGCTCAGCAGGAAGTCAGACTATGATATGCAGACAAGGGTTCTGGTGTCTTTTCCTTCACCTGCTCTCTTTTGCTTGGCTCAATCATAGTATGTAATATTTCTTAAAAGTCATAGCCTTTCACAAAACTTGTTTTGGAAAAAATGATAATGGATCACAGAAGATGTAAATATCACAGAAGAGCCGCTTTCAATCCCCATACCTACATGCCCATGCATAAAAATCATCTTGGCGTTGACTGATGATTTCTTCTAAATATGACAGATCACGAATTTCTAGCTCATTTGTTTCTTTTTCTTTCATAGAAGATCTGATTATCGGCTATGAAATTTACCTAAATAAAGATTGTGTGTGGAGCAGATTTTACGCCTTTAATTACAAAGAAGAGTTAGTTAACGTTGCTGTACCAGCCTTCCCCTCTGTTGCACGCTGATTCCACACAGCCCTTTCAGAAAAAGGAGTGCCTACAAAATGGAACTGCAACAAGGAAGGCAAAGCTGGGAGGGGATCTGTTGTAAATGCCTAGCCTAGGTGCGTCTGTGGAGGTTTTCTGGCAGGAATCTGAGCTTGCAGAGTCCTGAGTTCAAGTGTGCTTGTTGGGAGATCCTGATTGCAAGCCTCGGTTTTTAGAAGGTGAGCGGGTGGTTCATAATTTGGGGAGAAGAGGGTGCTGAGTTGCCTTGCCGTCAAGCCTTCTGACTGCAACGGTGGCAGGTCTGGCTTCAGTTCTGAGAAGAGAGAGGGGTTTTTGCCAAATTTTCTAACCCAAGTACCTGCATTGTTACATGCTTAGCTCTGACATGCAAATACTGACGCTCATACATATGTATGAATATGTCAGTGTCGGTCTTCAGCCGTGGATAGCTGTATGCTTGACTGGCATGTGTGTTGCTGATTACTTGATTCTTGGATTCCAATGATTTTTTGAGACAGCTGAAACCCCAATTTTTTGCATTTTGTTTATTTAGTGAAATAGCAAAAAAAAAAAAAAAAAAAAAAAAAAAAAAAAAAAAAAAAGGAAGAGAAGGCGAAGGTTGATTTACGTTTGGAGGTTTGTTTTTTCCAAGGCTTTTTTTTTTTTCCTTTGGCTTTGGTGTTTTCTCTTAAGCTGTGTTTCAGCTTGCAGCAAGTGGTTGGCCACCCCTACCCTTCTGGTTCCTTGCTTTCTTTTACACTCTTCCAGAACATGTTTCATGCCTTCCCTCTTTCTTGTTTAGACTAAATTAGCCAATGAACAACCTGACCCAGCTGCTTAGCTGTTCCCTGATCTGCATTTTACTTCTTAATGAGCTCAGAGTGACAAGCTATTTAGGCTGCTTGTTCCAGCATCAGCTCTGACTCCATCTGTAACTTTAGTGCCACTTCTTTGTCAGCAATGCCAATTACAAATGTGTGCCTTTCTAATTTACAGCACTCTAGTTATAACGCCCACGCTGTGCTCCGTGTGTTCTCTCTTTGCTTCTACTGTTTGTAGTCACCTGAGCAGACCTTCAGATTGTCAGAGCAAGGGTCTGCTACATGGCTGGCATTGATCAGCTATCTATAGCACCATATACAATTTGGCACTGCATAGATCGTTTGCTCTGTTTCATCTGCCCTGAATTTGGAAAGCTCTGTCGGTTCACACGGGGTTCTACAAACCTGTCTGTGCGTTGATCCTTCTGTGAACTGGCAATCCTGGAGCAAATGTGTTCCCTTGCATATGATACCGCAATATGGGAAAAAGAATTACTTACTATGCATCTGTAGGGCTATATTATATTTTTCTTGGCCTCCTCTGCGTTCATCTGCAGAAAAATCTTAAATATGTTCTTCTTTTGCCCGTGAGCAATAGCTAGTATTTGATCCATTTCTTTGTGTGTATTGTTAAAAACGCAGAACATCCTCAAGTCTCTGCTCAGGCAAATACAATATCAGTAAGCAGTCTCCATTTCCACTGGTTTATAATATGATTTTTTGAGTAGCTGAAAATTGATCTGCTCTTTTCTGTTGCTGGTACTGCTGAGTGTTCATTGCCTGTTGACCTGTTGGTCTTCTGAAGACTGATTCATATCTAGAAAGATGTTTCAGGGAACACTAAAGGAAGCAGTGTGTTTGGCTCCTTAGATTCTCAGGGAGACAGTTCCTCAGATTTAGTAGCTGGTGTATTTAAAATTAATTAAACTATATAACTTCTTCATGTTACTAATAATCTACTTTTCAGTTTTAATTTCATCATGATTTTGTTGCTGTTCCAGCTGGTGGCTGGAAGTGAAAAGACCATTATTATCTTTAGCCATGCCAGATGATATGAAAACACAATCTTAGACTCTGATTTCATCTGAAGATTCACTATGAGTGTCTTTTCACTAAATGTGTTGCTCCCTGCTTGCACTATTTCTTAGTAGCTCTGGAATACCTTCAATTACTCTAAGCAGGTAGGAATGAGGGTAATCCCAAGAAAAGCATCAGGTGGGACTTGGTGAATATCTGTTAAGGTAGGACAACAAGGTTCCAATAGTTACCAGGCTACATTTCTTTCATCAGATCCCATGTGGTGCTTTCAGCTAAAATGAGTGTGCATCAGCCAAGGTATTCCTGAAATGATTAAGCCCTTTATCTCCCATGGACAGTGGAAGGAGAATTTGGTTTGATGTGCAGAACAAAGAAGCAGTAGTGAGCAACATTTAGCATCTATTTCTACATTATTATTTTGTCTTCAGGGGAAAAAAATTGAGCCTTGAGATTAAATTGTCACTCATGGGGTAAAAGTGTTAAAAGATGTGTTGCACTCTCATGTATAACAGTCAGAAGCTGTAAACTAGAAAATCTTGTATTAGAAAGTTTAGATCTTGAGACTTATACACTTAGGTTGCTGTGTTCAAATGGCCCCAAAAGATAAGGCTGTGTATGGATTGATTTTGAAACATTTATGATCTGTCTCTAAAAACTCTTCCATTATTAGAAGATTTATTCAGTTTTTCAAGAGAACAAAACAATAATGAACAAGCTGCTCAGCATTTAGATTTTCCTGAACAGCTGATAACTAGACTATGCAGTTTGTTTAGATTATTAAAAATGCTACCAAATTTTCAAATTGTATCAGAATTTTTGCTTCAAATGCTCTTGCAATGGGAAAATTCACAAAGGCTGACATATACAGCTAGCATGGTGGAGAACTGAACACAATATCTCATTTTTTATATTAAACAAGCATAGAAAACCTAAGTGATGTTGGTGACCAAACCTGTGACCTTTATTTTTTTATACTAGAAGATTCAGTTTGTTCATCACTTTGTTGAAGATTCCTCACTAAAAGACCAGAAAAGGTGTGAAAATTATGATCATAATTCTAAAATAATACAATTATAACTGGTGGGTTTGTCTCAGGAAATTAGATTTGCTTTTATGCTCCTGTTTTGGGTAGTTCAAGTTCTTCTGAAAGGGAAGCGTTGCAAAGGTTTTAATCTATGTTCCACAAGAGAGATTGTGTTGATGTTTATAAGTGTCACAGTGAAATAACTTCTTTTAAATTCTACTCATTTGTTAGAAGGATTCTGTCCTGTAGGAAGATCCTATCTTTATCTCTTTTTTAAGTCTATTGCTAGTAAGAATTAAAGAATTTATTTTAGATACATTATTTTAGCTGCAATAAGGAGATTCTGATCACAATGATTCTTTTCTGCCTCTACTTTTCTCTGTCTCTCCATGCTTTTTTTGGAAAACATGCTTTGGGGACAGCCAGAGGAATAAGTATAGTGGTCTATGGATCATGTAGTGTCCTGACTATTCATCAGCCAGCGCGACGGCTACAGGGAACATTTGCAAGCTTGCACAATGTAGGGCAGTCCCGAGGTTGCTCAAAACAGCACTGGGGATGAACAGTCCCAAGAGGGACCCGGGAGCTGGGACCCTCTCTGTCACCACTTTCACCACTTTCCACTACTGCACTGAAAGTACTTTAGCCAAGGCAGGAAAATCTGGCAAGTGAAAAAATCTGGAGTGTTATAAATGTGTTATTTTTAAATAGTCACTTGTAAAATGTATAGGATCAAGATTTCCTTATTAATTTCCATTGACATTACATCAGCTGCAGAGCTAATCTGTTTAGCTGGGTCATTCTTTCCAAACTTTTTACTTTTCCCTTCTTCTGGGTTTTTTTTTTTTTTTTTTTTTTTGGTTTTTTTTTTTTTTTATACACCGTTTTTTTTAATGGAGGTTGAAACTAATAAATTAATACATTTTAAGTTCAAAAACCTGCATGGCAATATTTTAGTTTTATCCCCTGTATTACATAAGTCATTGAACTTCATCTTGTAATTTCTTCATTGAACTTTATAACTTGCAGCTGAGCTAGAACATACCTTTCAAAAAGCTATCCAATATTGATTTAAGGACTCCCACTGAAAGGGAATTTACTATGCCCCTCAGTAATTTACTCCAGTGATTAATTACCCTCAGTGTTAATATTGTGCATTTTATTTTCAATATCTCTCTTTTTTAATCCAACATTTTCAGTGGGAAAGATGGGAGACTTTTTACACTGTTCTATGGAAAACTTCTCAGCATTAATCTAAGTGAAGCAAATATTTTTACTCCCTTATTGCTCCCTTCCAGATGTTCATCAATAACCTTATGAAGCTCATTGAGTACTACAGACATACCTTGAAATAGGGGCTCAAGCCTGATGTAAGCCCATATCCTTACCTCCCAATGAATGCCAGAGAAGTCCTTATTTTTACATGGGATCTGGACAGTGAGCTGTTTTGTGTATCAGGCAGGTTAGGACTGCAGGTACACTTACTCCCTGGCCTGTACTAAATAGCCTTAAGGAGGTAGAGGTTAAGTCTTTCCCCTAAGTGCATGTCTTAAAATAATGTGATTATACTGGTTAATTTACAGAGAGCAGAGCTTTTCAGGTAAGGATTATTCATACATTTTCATAGAAGTTAACATGGTGATGGAGATGACTGGAGAGTATCAGCCTCTCTATCCCCTTAATTATGAAACATAATTGCTAAAAGGAAATCAAAACCTTTGCTTATTTACAGGCTAAATTCATGCTGCAAGAGTAGCCATTGGTTAAGAATTGGTTGCATCGCCTTCAGTGCAGGCTAAAGTCTCTTGTTCACAAATTAAACAGTACCTTTGGTGTACATTTTTCTCTTCATTTCTTCATCTCCAAATGTGCTTTAGTCCTAACCTAGAGGGACCACCTGTGAGCGAGAGGGTAGTTTAGTCTCCATGCTTATTCACTCCTTGGTCTCTCTGCTGAGACTGTCAAGCCAAGAATGCCAATTAGTTCAGCATTAACAAGCCCCTTTATGTGTTCTATTGGGCCTAAGAATTGACAGCTTCAATTCTGAATTTCCTTGGTTATGTGGATTTATGTTAAATTCTTGTTTCTCATGAAAATGCTCTCAAGCCTGTAGTTGGGCTGTAACTAATTGTTTCAGAATTAAAAGTGGGTGCAAATGAAAATCTGGTCAGGTTACCCTTGGACTTGGATACACTATCAAAGCTAATCTGTACAGATCTTGCTTAACTGTGTGTACAGTGCTCCTCTGAAATATTTTTTTTTTTGTCTAAAACTGTGAAAGGTCTTAGTTTTATATTGATGGGCGTGCATGTTCCTGATCCATGAGCAAAGAGTGGGGTTTGAAGCAAGCCCTGTTCAGAAACAAATTTTTAAAAGGAAAAGAATTTTAAATCTGTATAAACTGCCTTGCACATTTGATTCAATATTAGCCCATGCCTGTAAAAGTAGCGCAAGTGCTGACTACTTATGGGCTACATAGTGTGGTCATGCTTTTTCCTGTGCTACCCCACATGCTTAGGAAGAGTTATGGGTAAACTCCAGAAAACTGTATTGCCACACTTTTAGTATTTTTCATGTCCTCTTAAAAGCCTCCATCATGTAAACTGCAAAGCAAAAAAAGAAAAAGAAAAAAAAAATGGCAGCGATCAAGCTACTGTATTGCTGAGATCACAGCATGTCCCAGGATCATGTATTTTCTCATTGCTTCCCTGTGCCAAGCCCTTCCATTGAGTTCTTTTACTAAATGGAACAGGAGTGAATTTTTTATGCTTATTTGCAGAGGTTCTGACCCCTCCCAGGGTAAAAGTTTATGACATAGATCCCTGTGCTTTACAGTAACACCAGTATACAATAGTCTACAAGCACCTGAAAAAAAAAAGGTGAAATCAGAAAGATTGTTTCTAACTCTGCTTTTCCATTGACTGTATAACAGTAGTCAGCATGCCTGAAAAATGTCTCCATGCATGTTGTTTATAGCTCGGTTGCATTAGTCAGCTTCCTTTAATAAATCAGATACAAGTTGTGACATGTTGTTAATTCGATCACTAATAACCTGCTCAAATTGCAAATCTATGTCAGCAGGTTGGTGTTGATTAAGACATAGTCACTGCTAACATATTGTTTTAAATGACTGATAAATTTTATTTGCTGCGTTGATAGACTGCCTGCTCCGTTGTGTTTAGTTGTGGGCTTGTGGGGGATTTTTGTTGTGGGGGTTTTTTTTGCTGTTTGGTTTTTTTTCCCCTTGTCTCCTTGTAAGCTTCGAAAAATGACACAAATGGCCCTGAGGTGGTCCTCTATAGGCCTTTTTCTTCCCCTGTTTGCTGCAAAGAGAGGTGGTAGCCACTAGAGGGGAGGAGACTGCCGGCTTTACTGAGCGCTCCACGCTTCAGCTTGAAGGTGCAGAGGCTGTCACCAGACTGGTTGCCCAACGAAATGGTTTAAAATATGTTATGAAGGTTAGTAAAAAAATAAAAATAAAATGTTTTTCCCTTATGCCCCCACTCCCCTTAATGCATTTGAAATATTAGCTGCTCAGCACATGGGCTCTCTTTGGAGGGTTACTATCTCAGGTGATGACTGGGGGAGGGAAAAAAGCCTACGGTAACAAACATTTAAAATGTTACGTCTGAAGGTAATATGTTAAACCTTTCAAAGCAAATGTTTAATTTTCTATGCAAGGGTGCTGGAAAATTAGGGTGTAGTCTAGGAATAGCAATCATTTATTTCCTATGTGAAATGAGAAGTTTTGATTTTATGTGTTCGAAGTTTCCAACCATTCTGTCCATTCCCTTCTTACCCCCCACCCCTGAACTATTGATGCTGAATAAATGCCTAAACTAGTAAAAAACTTAAGTATCATTCTTACAAACTTTTTGAAACATATAGTCTGTGTTATATGTAACCAAATCTAAGCAAGAATAGCAGAAATTCTCATTTTATGACTGTAGATGGATAAATATATATTTCTTTCTTTATATATACAGTTGACCTTTTTATTTTATTTTTTTAAAACAGAGTAAAATTCTTGTATTGTTAAAGAGCTATAATGTAGAACTGTAGCTTGTTACACTTACTCTCCTGAGTGTAATTGCACTAAGATCATTCAGTTTCCATTTGGAAAGCCAGTGGCAATTACTGGAATACAATGTATCATGCATTTGCTCACTGGATATAAAACGTATATACTAATTCGCAATAAAATGTAACAGCTGTCAGTGCATTTTCTGCTCTGTTACTTCAATAAATTGGAACTCTGACTAGAAAATGGGAATATTGCATTTTTACACACTCCGTAATGTGTTTGCTTTTTGCAAATACAATTTATTTTTTTCATGACAAAAATTGTGGTTTGTTATTACTGCTAGTGGATAAATATTCTTATATCAGAATGAATTACACATGGTATCTGTAAAGAAGTAGTAATATTTTCTGCTTTTTATTGTAGCCTGTCTCCAGTAAACAAAATGCACTTAACCTACTTCTGTCATATATTGGGGGGTTTTTTTGCTGTTTTTTTTTTTTTTTTTGGTTTTTTTTTTTTTGGGGGGGGGTTTTTTGTTTGTTTGGGTTTTTTTAGTATTGCTGTGTTTGAGGGATGGGGGGAGTCTATTTTACCCTACCTTTGCAGGTATTTGGGTAACTGGCTAACATTTTATAGGAGACCGTTATTTCTCTCTTGGATTTATTTTTATTTTTATAAACATATATAGAGGTAAATAGTTCTGGAAGACAGTTATTAACCATGACTCCTCACATTATGAACTAGTGCATCTGAGTTTTATTTAAGATAAAATGCCTGCACATTTGTGTAATTTTGTTACTTGAGGTCAGACTTTTCACAGATAATTAGCCTTTTACACACTGTGAAATCAACCTGCATTGGTTATTTGGCTAGACTCTTTGCTTCTGTTCTTTATTTCCCAGAAGGTTAACGTGCTGAAAATCTAGCTGCAAGCACATAGTACTGTCTCTTTGTGTTGCTAATTATCCCGTTGCATAATTATTAATATCAGGAGCAGGAAGAGGAAACAAGCACACCAAATAGTCATGAATGCTAGTGTTCTGGCAGGAAGCTAGTCCTGCATTAATAAAATGTGCCTGTGCCAATATCACAGAAGATAGGAGCGTTCCTTGTTAAGGATCATTTATTAACTGAGATCATCTTTTAGTTCGCCTTGGGGTAATGACTAATGTCAATGGCAAATTTCACAGTTGTCTAGAGAAATGAATTAAATTTGTAATAAAAAGCCCTTCGGCTTGTTGTACATGTTCATTTATTGGAGTAGTTGAACTAGGAGAACTGTAAGGCAACCAAGAACATTGGCTTAATTTTCCTTACATATAATAGTGACCTTTAGCTTCATATTGAAAAAGTTACCTATTATAGACTGGTAAATTAAATGAGAAGTTCCTCTAATGCAAAATAAACTAAGTGACTGAGCTAAGTTAAACGGCCCTTGAGCTTATGAGGTTTTTGGCAGAAACAAATTCTTTTTTTTGCTACATCTGTTCTGCAGCAGCATTCTGAAGGTGGTTTGGTATCTAATCAGTCAGATGAAACATTACAAAGTGGGATGCTAACTGGTTAGAAGCCCATCCTTTAGGATACCAGGAGGATTTCAAACTTGGGATAGTACATTGATGTTTTACACGCTGAAAGTGTGGTTTTGTTTGAAAGCTTTCAATTGTTTTCTTTATATGTGTTCTTATATATTAAAGTCAAAGCAACTTGCATCCATTAATAAAAAGGGTGGGTTGGGGTTTGCTTATTTTAAAAATTTATGTATGCATTAAAAACCAGAGGAAAATCTTAAAATATTGTCACTACAGAAAATAACTATGAAATTTACAGGAAAACATCAAAATGTAAAGAGAAATGGCCTGCACCACAGCACAGATGGAATAAGAATTAAAACAGTCCTCCGTTCCTAGGTCAAAAGACAGGAGAGTTTTTGATTTTGGGGCCTATATATTTTAGTTTTAGGAAAGATAGTAAGGTCTGTCCCACCACTAATTTAATATAGACTGTATCTAACAGTTATTGTGGTGGGTTTCTCTCTTTCAAAGAGAGACAAGACAAGAGAAAACATAAAAAAATGTATGGGGGAAATCCCAGTTAGACAGCAAGAGCAAAATACTGTAGCTGTTGAAAGAAAATGGACATGGAAATACATTTACTTTACCATCAAGACCTAGTAGGGCTCAGGACATGCTTATATGGTGACTCCCCAAAATCATACTGCGGTGCTTGGAAAATGGTCAAAATCAATACAAGAGTGCTGTCTTACTCTGCATGTTTGTCGAAGTTCATGACAGAATTGCAGCACCAATGTTTTCAAAATCACTTTTCTGCTGTGTATAAATTCTCCATTTAATTCTGCATAGTATGTGCTTTTGTGTGATCTGGTGCTAGAATCCTGTGCTTATTTCCATTAAATTTAATATGACATCTACCTTGTTTTCTCTGAAGGGTCCTGAAGTTTTAAAAGTTTTGTAGATGTGAAATTTTCTTTCTGCTCTATGCAACAACATTAAATAATTTTTGGAAGTCTGGTGATTTTAATGGGTACTTTCCCCATAAAATAATATTTAAAATACTTTTTTTTGTGAATTAAAGGATGTTCTTTCTATAACTGATGAGGCTGAGCAAAAAATTTGGAGTGACTAATAAAATAATGAAAATACAACTCTAAATACAAATTCTTAATGGTTCTAAGTGTAAGCCATAGGTTGTTGACAGAGCTGTAGGCATAGGAAGTTTTTACAGAATTTGGCAACTCTTGTCTACAGTATTGTTGTGTGACCAAGTCAAGAGTGAATAATTTCAAATGTAAAATTAGGTTGTGGAGGAAAGGTTATAGTCAAGTATAATATCCAGAGATTGTAATATATCCACAGGGAGTCAGTGTTGCCGGGGATCTTTTTTGCACCAGTCAGTTAATGGACCCAAACTAGGGAGGCAGAAAATAGGGAGTTAAATGCAGAGGTACAAAGCTGCTAATGGTTACTGTTTATTTTTTCTGACAGAGAAGGTCAACTTTAATTTTGTATCTGTCACATGCCTGAATTCTAATGTATCATGTTAGCAGCTTTTAAGAATATTCCGGAGATGGTTACCAGAAGATAATGCAGAAATGAAGCATGGTGGCATTCGTAAGTGGGGGAGGGAAAGAGCAGGCTTACATTGTCCTTCGGTGTAAATCATAGCTAAGTTTAGTGGGACAGCTGTCTTTCTTTAAAGTCCAGACTAATATTCATTGTACAGACATGAGGATAACTAATTGAAGAAAAATTGTCATCTACATGTGTTCTGAGTAAAATCTAAAAGTTTGTCTTTTATTCTATTTTGAAATCCAGAAGAAATACTTGAGAATATCTTAGCAGTAAAAGAGGGTTTTGTTTAGCCGTATGTAGTGAAATTGCATTTTCTCACTAGAAAAAATGTATAGTAGCAGGAGACTTTCATTTCAAAAAGCTCCTCTAAAATCCAGCCATTGAAAGTTGTGAATATGGTAAGCAAGCCCTGTGTTTTTAAAATAAATATTCTAATGTCTGTTCAGAATGTGGGCATGGGCACATATAAAAAGTGTGGTTTACATAAAGTTTTCAGTATGTTGGCTTAAGTGGTTTTTTGTTTGTTTTTTAAGGAAAGAAGAAAAAAGTATAATCAAAACTAAAACTTGATCTCAGTGACAAAAAAAATTCTAATTTTGGAGTTGATAAAGACAGTGATCGTATACAGGTACTTATAAATTTCAA
Source organism: Acanthiza pusilla (assembly GCA_036630365.1). NCBI lineage: Eukaryota > Metazoa > Chordata > Aves > Passeriformes > Acanthizidae > Acanthiza > Acanthiza pusilla. Next base: position 6,646,880 of record JAXCHO010000098.1, read on the forward strand.
TATGCAGTTCTATGAAGAAAACTAGGAATTTTTTTTTATGTGTAAGGAAAAAGAGTAGCTTACACATAATTCTTTTCCACAACTTTTTTTCCTTGGTGGTGTGTGACCAATGATATAAAATGTTTTACAAAACTTAATGAAACAAACGTCCTTGCAGCCAGAAATATAAAAGTGTGTAATTATTGTGCAATTAAATGAAATGATTGAACATATATTTTCTTAGCATTCAAGTGCTGTCATCAGCATTTACAAAATTAATACCTTGAGTACCTGCAGCATATGTCAAAATGTTTCAGAAATTTTGGTGTGAGGAATATCTGAAATTTGGGCTATTGTTAAACAAGTTGTCTAAATATGGATTTAAGCAGCTAAGTTTCAAAGTGTTGTCTTGCTTTTGAGCTCTTGGTATTGTTTTATTCTTTTTTTTGCAATTCTATTAGCCCTTTAGGAAAAGATCTTTCATCTCTGCCCTATTTACTTAAACTAAATTTTGTATTTGCTACCAAGAGGCATTTTCTATTCTGTATTTGTTTGGGTTTTAATAATTTTTTCACCTTTGTAAACTGTAGTATTTACTTTTCACAGCTTTAGCTGACCAAGAAATACAGTAACACGGAGGAATAAAGCAGATATGGGTGGGGTTCTCTGAAACAGATTCATTTTCTCTCAGTGCATTTCTATGCTGTGGAATAGACTTTATGCTTATTCACACAGAGGGAGTTTAGAAATGTTTTTAGAAAATGCAGATGTGTAAAGCATTCTTAATAAGGATGGGAAAAGAGTTTGCACTCCCCTTTTAACCACTCTCTCACCTCAGCCCTTTTCAGCATGTAACCTTATTCTCTGTGGGATTACTTGGATGAAAACCAATTAGAGAACTGCTCACACAATATAAATGCATACAGATTAGTACAGATTGAACGGTACCAATGCCAACTAATCATACAGTATATAAAGTCCTAAACAATATAGATATTAAGGAATGATGGGGAAATGGACTCACATTGTTATAAAACTGAGCACAAAATGGAAGCAGCATAAAACTGTTTATTTAAATAATAAATAAAGTATAGGGTTTCTTTTGCCCCTTCCTTTTTTTTTTCCCATTGTGGCAATCTGCCCACAGACAAAACTAAGTATACCAAAGAAAGTCAGCCTACATGTTTCCCCGGGTATTCCCTCTGCCTTCATGGTAACGTTACTTTATTGCTGCTGTTTTTTGTCCTTTAACTGCCCGTCCCCTTGATAACCTCGAATGCAGAGCTTATTCTCCAGCTGGGATGAGAATGAGAAAATGGTCTCCTCTGAGGTGGATGCTGATGCCACTACAAAGGTGTCTGGGAGGGACAAATAGAGACTGTGAGTGTAACTGAGTTATTTTAATGCATGGCCCCCAAGGACTGTGTGACCTGAAGGGTTTGCTTTGCTGAGGGAAGCCTGCAAGAGGACGACTGCAGAACCATGAGATCAGCCATTGTTTCATTTTGTGTTGGTGTTGTCAATTCCTGATATTCCTGGGAAGATATTTTGAGGAAAATATAGTATTTTTTTCGCTTCACAACTGTTGCCCAGCAATGGAAATGGAGTTTTGAAAAAATGCAAGTCCCCTTCAGGTTTCATGTTGTCTTCATATCACAATATCTGTTCTGATATGCTTCCAGTTTTGGTCATTTTTTTTCCCTTTAGGTTTTTTCATGCTTTTTCTGTTATTATAAATGGGAAAATGTTTTAATGATTAAAATCTAGGATTTCTGATGAACAGTAAGTTCTTCCTAACTCCTCCTTCTGATGTTTGCTTGCTATATGTAATCATGGTGAAACCTTCTGACTTTTTAAAGTAATGTCATAGACAATTATCATTCTGTTCCTAATTAGAGCCACATGAGGTACCCCTTTTTATTTTAATATTGAAAAAGCTTTTTAATCCTTGAAAAACATTTTGGCAACAGTCTTGAACTAATATGCCAGAATTTTGAGGGTCCTGCTCCGTATCTTCTCCTGGACATTTGTCTGACTGATGTCTTAGCTGCTGAACTGAATTGCCCACTTACTATTATACTGCAAGTGAGAGAGAGTAAGAAGTCTATCTAGATATAGCTACAAATCAAAAGAAACACACATAAAAGAACTGAGTCATACTGAGTTTGGGAAAAAAAACTCTTAACATAACTAAAGGAAATGGAATAGTTTACAGGAGAGATTGGTGTGTACATTGGTCTTCTCCAGAACAGCTGTCATTTTTAGACCAGCAGTGATTATGCATTGAGTTTTACTCTGAAAGTGTTTACTATAGCATTCAGGAAAAAAAAGGCTAATTACTGTAGTCACTCTCTGTACTATATAGTATCTGTTTTTCTCTTACTTCAAAGAAGAGGGAAAAGAAATCTTTCTTACCACAGTTGTTACATAATTTTAGCTGGATTTTTGCACTCAACTTTTGATAGAGATGTGCAGGAACTCAAATTCCTGCATTCATTAAATTCTTACTGCTCAGTTCTATAGCTGCAATCCAGAGCCAAATCCTGACTGTATGCTCAGGTACTAATTATATCCTAAAAGGAGTATTGGATAGGCCCTTGTGCGTGTGACACCCTCATCAGATGATGTCTGGGTGCCGTAATTTCCTTAGCTGAAATAGTCTAATAATAATTTCTGTATCATGAAAGAAAGTCATTTTAGTAGGGATGGAGAGAGAGAGAGCAAGAGCTAGCAGAGAGCATGGTACCTAAGTGTGACTTCTTAGTGTTACAAAGCAGGAAAGGGCAGCAGGGGCCTAATGTGTCATCCTAGTCCGTGTGATCCACTCCTGCCTTCATGGTTTGCCCAGGTTTTTGGGACTTCCCTGATTGCTGCTTTGGTGGAACTTTTTATTTCTGACCTCAAATGAAAACACACATGAGCAAATACGACTACTGTGTTGGAGCTTCTGGATTTTGCCTGGAGATGGGGTCACTGGGGTTATTCATGCCAAATCTCAGTGAATTTGAAGGAATACTGACCTTTTCTGAGAAAAATGCAGACCTGATAATTTGAACTTTAAAAGGGAGTATTTTTAGTCATTTATATGAATAATTTCTCAGATTTTCTAGAATGAATTTTTTTTTTTTTATCAAATACCTTTTATTGCTGTTGCCTTAATATTGTCCAGCTCTTGGGTCTAGCTGCAGGGAGGAGCTAGCTGTCGTCATTAAATTGCTATGGAGTGCAAAACCAAAAGGCAAAAATGTGCCAGTTCATTTCATCTGAATGTTTAAGCCATATTAGGAAAAATTATTATTTACTATAATAACCAGCACTAAAGATGAAAACTTTTCATTTAGAGTACTTTGACACATCACATATCACTGCAAGTTAAAGTAAGCATAATTTCAAAGGGATTATTCATATCTAACAAGCAGGACTGCCATATACCATTGGTCACTGAAGATTTTTTTTTTTTCCTTATCTGTCACAGATTTGTCAAGACCCAGTCAAGGAACTGAGATATCGCAAGTCTGAAGGGTTTAAAATAAGGAAAAACCTATTAGGTCATCAACTCCTCCCTTCTGCTAGAAGAGATTTGTTACTGAAAGTGTAGTCTGAAGTGCTTTGTCCACTTCAATTTTTAATGACACTTGCTGTTGTCTAGAAGTTCTGGCAGGAGAAACAACATTTTATAGGAAAAAAATCAGTGGACAAAGACTACTAATATAGGAAATTATATGGAAGTTAGAGGTTTTATGTGAGCTTTCGGAAGTCTCAGAAGGCATCTGTGTAGAAACAGTAAAAAAAGTCTGGGCCAAGAGAGGGAAGATGTCCACAGTTCTTGAACATAAACCAAAAATGATAGCAGAGCATTGACTTTTTAATAACAATTTTTATGTTGTTCTATAAAAATGTATTGGTAGGAAAAAAGTAAGGGATGGAGGGTTGCATTTGAGTGGACAAAAGAGAAAATTGGCTGCCAAGGGTAATAGAATCTGTGCAGTACAACACTATTTCTGTTTCAAGCAGAGGACGGTGTAAGAAAGCAGCACACTGCTTACTGATTCATCTCAAAAAGCATGCTGAGTCCTGAAAACCTGCCAGAACTAACAAGATATCATGGGTGAATTCCTGCTCCCAAACAAGTGAGCAAGGATCTTGCCATTGACTTCCTTGGGGTTAGGATTTCACACAGCAGTTGAAATTCCTGTTGTGCGGTGTGGAGCTGAGGGGTCACTGAGACTTCAGCTCATGAATATACACACACAGTACTATACTGGGAAGTGAAATGTGGGCTTCAAAGAAACAGGGAGAAGTCAGTCTGGGATGCTTTCTGTACCATCTCCTGACCGGGTCTCATTTCTACTTGGCTGATACTAATCCCAGACATTCCTTATGAACTTGCATTCCAGAGAACAATAACCTACCTGAAAGACTGCATTTTCCCTAATTCCCTTTTAATATCCTGTTCATGTTCCTGAGTGTGTAAGTAATTGATATGTTATTGTTATGCTTAGACTTCAGGGTTGTTTTTGAATGCTATCTTCAAGGAAATGGTGTCAGGGCATCATGTGAATTGTGAAGGAAAGGAATGCCATAGATGACTACCTCCTGTGACCAATAAAGCTCTGTGCCATGCTCTTACAGATTTCACTCTGTCATTGATACTGTCAGTTCCAGGCTTCCTGCTGGTCATATTTACTATCCTAGGCTGCGGAGGAGGGGAAGCAAAACTGTCCTCCAAATACTAGAGATCTTACTCAGTGGGAATCCTGAAGATCAGGCTGAAGACCTTGAGTGGATTAGTGGTATATGCCTTAGTAGATGTGATGCTGCATTTTGTACTATTTGGAGCATCTGCATGTGCTGGAACATCTGTATGTACCTCAGATACTTTTGTAACACTTACAGCAATAATTTTCATTGCACTCATTCACATCCTTAGTTTTAATAATTTTGATTTAATATGGAAGGAATTATAAATACGGCTTCCTAGACAAATTGTGAAAGATATTCAGCATATGTGTTCATGAAAAAACCCACATTTTTATAGATTGTCCACATTCAACACTAGAAATCCTTGACTGAAGCAAAATATACTGTTTGGAACAGTAGAAATAGTGTTTTTCTGAGTACAAAATGTTTGGAAGGGTATTGACTCAATCTGATTTTACTCCATCATTTTAAAAAATTATCCTTTTTTTCCCCTATTCTATTCCCCACATTGGAACATGAAAAAATATTGTCCATTTTTATATGCTTTTGGTACCCTGGGAAGAGTTGAACAGAGCATTTTCATATTAGAAAACCCAGAAGTGGAAAATGTGTATCAATAGATATGGTATCCATTAACAATGGAAGATAATGATTTTTTTTTTTTTAAATGAGATATTTTCAGTCAATATTTGTCATTCATGCTAATATTCTTCTTCCTTTATCCATTTTTCATTTCTATACCAGAAGGAATTTATAGCAGTTTTAGTCACCATGGACATTCCCCACCCAAAATATAGCACCACTATAGGGAGATCTCTGTACAAAATACCAATTTGTTATATAACTTACTTTCCTAATAAATTTTGCAGCAGCATAAAGAAAATTAGATCACATTTGTCACTTTTCCTTCCTCAAGGCCATGCAGCTTTATAGATTTGTGGAGTGGACACTGAGGATCAGAATGGCTTTGCAATATAGTTCACCATTTGCTCTCTACTGGAAATTTAGGATGGCTTCCTTAACAGCAGTTTACAGTATAGATATGACCTAGGTCTCTTGTGTAGCTGGGCAGGTTTCTACCCTGAAGTCATTAGTAGAATTAGTAGAATAAGAGATGACTAGATCTTGTTCTTGCTTAAGGCTGCTGCTGGAGCTGATAGTCTTGTAAACATCTGTATTGCAGAAGAAATACTATGGGTGAACCTGTGTCTGGTCTGAGGACGGAATAAAAATACAGATAGTAGGATTCAGCTGGCCTTAATTCAAGTCATTGCTCCCAAATGTCCAGTAATGGCCACCTACTGATCCTAGTCCAGCTGGCAGCATGTGCATATAAAGGTCTCCGTGGAGATAAACAGCAATTAAATCACAGAGAGAGAGATAGAGAGAAAGCAATTGCTGTTGAAGAAGCTAATACTGGGAAATACCATGAAACCAAGCTTCTACTGCATGTGTAACATTAATTCTTATAGGATTTAAGCTGCATGCACCAAAGTAGAAAACACTGATTGCCTAAGCATATTGGGGGGAATCGAGCTGGATATGATTTGCACTGTTCAAGGCCACAGTGCCTGTGCTACTGTGATGGAAAGACATATGGTGCTTGCTTGAAGCAAGCCGAATACAAGCAGAGGTCAGTCTTGCACTGGTGAACAGTATCTTGCATGTGGATATACAGTGCTACTGGAATTCAGCAGTGGTTAGCACAGCTTGCTTTTCCATTGTGGACATTGTAGAATTGGGGTTACAAGATGCAACTGTGCTCATCACTGGAGAGGTTACCCTGAAAAATGTATTTGTCTGCAGCAGTGATGATACAATTTCTGTCATAAGAGCCCTATGCCTTTGTTAAGAATTCTTGTTTCACCAAAATATGATTCTTTTAGACACCACATTCTTGTGGCATTTAAAGGAAATAGAGTGGGTTAATACCCAGGAAATTCCTTCTTAGAGAATGGAATTTACTATTTTGGATATTTACATTAAAGTTGTTTTTTTTTCTATTAAAGTGTCTGTGAAGGAAAAACCATTCTGGGGTGAAATGGGATTTACCTATATAGAGGATTTTTGCAGGAATTTTGTTTTCAGGTGCTTTGACTCAGCCAGCCTTTCTTTAGGTTAGTATTTGGATTTTGTTAAAAATCTGAATATATGTCTCTGTTTCTCATGCACTCTCTAAGTTTAACTCACATAGAGCTAGTAGATGGTAATTTTGTTTCCATCCTGATACAGTAAAAAATAACCTCTTCGTATTAAGATGACTTTGCTTTTTTGCAAAGATGTGGTACACAGGTCAAAATCAATATGTATCCAAATCCTTTGTGGCAAGAAAAGATGGATAAAATGCTTTGAGACAAAATTTTAAAAACAAACACTGTAATTAGCTTTTATTTAGTCTTTTTTTTTTAAGACAATGATTTCCATTTCATATGGAAATGTAGATTTCTTCAGAGTAATTTCATGTTCTTTTTGGTTTAAAGCAACTTTTTTCCTTTGATTACTGAAATATGCAGTTCTCTCTATTTAACACGTAATATCAAATCAACATACTTCCCCCTTCCTTTTTTTGCTGATGACAGTCAGCAGAAATCATGTTCCAAAGTGCCCTGAGAACAAGGACATTGATCTCAAGTGAGACTCTTGTGCCACCTTCCCCTTGTCACTTTCAGCTGTAATTTGTTAAGATACCAGCTCTAAATTATTAAACACTTTATAAGTATAAATAATTCAGCAGTCAACAAATAAAGTGACAGCCCATTAATCAGTTTCTGTTCATGTACATAGGTGGCATGTTGTGATCTGTGGTGGGGTATGAATTCTGCTGAAGTCTGTGTGCTTTGCAGCAGTGCTGTTTCTTCTCACCTCAGGGAAAGGTTTGCGTGCATCTTCTAGGTTTGTCTTTTGTTTGCACAAGATCCAAAAAGCTCTTGCTAAACTCTAGGGAGGGTCAGCGGTGAATAGAGTTTTTATTGTGTGAGACCACATTGGTACACACGCTTTCCTTCTGGCCCAGCTTTAAATCTTTTAAGGTCCAGCCCAGCTTGGTAACACCAAAAATCAAGCAGTGTGCCTGTGAGTGGAAATACTGCAAACTGACATGATCTGACTGACAGGAGGAACACCTCTTTGCTATTACAGGCATCACCTGAACAAGAGAAGCAGTATGCGAATCAGGCTGAGATTCTTGTATGCTGCCCATAAGGTCAGCAACCATCCCCTCCTTAAGGTTTCAGTAAAGTTCTTGTCAAATACAAGCAGCATGTATCAGTGAAAAGCTGCTTTCAGAACACCACATATTCCAAATCCAAAGTATTATTAGGGTTTTTCAGTACAAAGGTGGCCTATTTCATACTCCTGAAATTCTAGTAAGAAGCCATCTATGGACACAAATGTGGCACAAATGTCCTCAGACATTTTTATCCCAATATGTCACAAAAATCTAGGTAAACCTGTGTATGAACATTATGCACTGTGCTTAGATGTGATGTTATTTTGGAAAAAAAAAAAAAAAGAAAGAAAGAAAAATTCTCTGTAATGTGTTTTAAAAAATGCTGTATGAATTTTTGTGTTTTTAAATCACTGTTTGACAAACATAAATGTAGAGCGAATGCCTTTAAGTCTTCATTTTCAACACCGCAGGTGTTGCAAATTTGGATTGGCAGTAAAAAGTTTCCTCAGAAAGAACGGGAAAATGGTTGTTTAACAGCTTTCCATTCTCATCTTGCATAGAAAGCCTGGGAAATTCTTGTTGTAATGGAGAGACTACAAAGAGGCAACTGAAATGATCCTAAGTCAAGGATCAATCCATCACACATAGGAAAAGATTATGTATGTGTCAATCTCTCTTGCTTTTTGATGCAGAACAAATGGATGTTACCCTTTGTAAATGGTTTATATGAATGCCAGTGCAGCGTTTTAATAGAACAGGCCAAGGACAGGGAGACCTCAGACTTCAGCACAGTCAGGGTTTCTTGCTGGATAAAGCACTAGACTGGAACTTGCAAGACCTAAGTTCTGCTCTCACCAAGCTGTTAGATGACCTTGAGCAAGTCACTTCACCCCTACAGAGCACCCTTATAAAACTGTGATAATGATATTGACCTCTTTGTTACAAAACTGTGAGGTCTAGTGTTTAAAAGTCCTGCTTAAGAGCAAGTGGTGGTGTCACCCTGTGTGTAGTTGGAACTTGGATGAGACAATTTTTGGACCACGTACATGCAAGTGAAGAGATTCTAAATTACACTAGTGATTTAATTTGCATAAGTGCTTGTAAAGAGAAAAGTGAGCACCTGTGACGAAGCTGGTCTGAATAATATATAGTAAGTAGTTGCAATGGCAGTAACAAGAAAATGACGTGGTTCAGAAACTGAATATGAGAAATGACAAGCAACTGGCAAAGGAAAACTTTCACTAAATGGAATGTGATTTTGTGGTGAAACTGGGTAAATTATACAGATTTTGTAAAAAATAAAGCAATTTGGTTTTTTGTTGTTGTTGTTGTTGTTGTTGTTGTTTTTTAGAGTGGGATAATATTAAACCTGTAAAGATCTCACATGTAAATAAAGATTAGGCTCAGATCTTTCCTGCTGTAGAATGGATGCAGAAATTCATTGTCTGGTGAAGAACTTATTGGGACATGGGAGTGTTTATTGCAAAGTCAGAGCATCACAGAGATAACTGAGGGTGAGGGAAACATATATGAGATATTACTTTTCTGACTATTAAAAGACAGTCTCTGGTCAAGGGATCAGGTTTCTGGATAATGAGTGCTTTTAAGGTCTGCAAGGTTAAGATGATGTGGCATCAGCTATATATAAAATGCTAGTACTGCCACTTGAAGCAGAGCTCAAGGTGAAAGTTAAAACTGTCATGGAACAAGGTGGCTGAAAAAAGTTGCAAGGCCAATTGACTGGATCAGCAGTATGGTGGCAGTTAGAAAGACAGGCAAACTGATGATCTGCATCAATCCAAAGGACCTCAATAGCATACTAAAGTGCTTATACTGTTCCCTGCCAACAGTCACTGAAATATTGCCAAATCAAGCGAACACAATAGTCTTTTCAGTCATGGATGCCAGAGATGGCTTCTGGCAAGCAAAACTGGATGCAGCAAACAGTTACTTGACAACTTTCTGGACCCTGTTTGGGTGCTATCAGTGGCTGACAATGCCATACAGAACAGAAATCGCTTGAGGGGGTACCAGCAGAGATTGCACACAGCCCCTGAGGGTTGTCTGCTGCAGATATCAGTGCAGATGACATTGTTTATACTCATGTGGGAGGGCAAGGATTGAGCTATGGCCAACCATGATCATAAATTTTCTCTGGTAGAGACAGGAGACAGCAAGAAAGAACAGTCACGAGCAAGCATAGGAATAGCTGTACCAGCTCAAAACAAAGCTCTCTAACCCCTGTTTCTAGTGGTGGCTGGTGGAGGAAGCCAAGAAGTACAAAAACATGTCAAGTGCCCAGTGATAATCCCACAAATTTCTTCTACAGAGAAATTTGAGGAGCCAGAGATGGCTATAGAGCAACACATCCTTGCACATTATCACTGCAATCTGCAGGACCATCAATAGTTTCTGAGTGGCATTATTTCCCCCTGCAAAATGCTCTTTTCCCTTCCCTTCCCTTCCCTTCCCTTCCCTTCCCTTCCCTTCCCTTCCCTTCCCTTCCCTTCCCTTCCCTTCCCTTCCCTTCCCTTCCCTTCCCTTCCCTTCCCTTCCCTTCCCTTCCCTTCCCTTCCCTTCCCTTCCCTTCCCTTCCCTTCCCTTCCCTTCCCTTCCCTTCCCTTCCCTTCCCTTCCCTTCCCTTCCCTTCCCTTCCCTTCCCTTCCCTTCCCTTCCCTTCCCTTCCCTTCCCTTCCCTTCCCTTCCCTTCCCTTCCCTTCCCTTCCCTTCATCTCTGATTTTGTTAATTCTGTTTTGTCTTGTCTTCTTTTTGTTTAAATTCTGGTTTCTACCAATTTTTCCTTTATGGGAGTCAAGTTTGATGATTCTAATTTCCACAAATATCCCCAAATTCTTTTGAAAAATTCAATTGCCATTTTACATTTCTCTTGTACAGAGGCCATACATTTTGCTGACCAATTTCTTTCTACAACTGTTGGAAAATGTCTTATTATTAGTTTTAGACATTTGGGAAGCTATTTATCAAAAACTTTTTGGCTTGTCTTAACTTTTAAGTAGACTGCAAGTTTGTTTTTTTTCATTTGGACAATGCTTCTATTTTTGAATAATTGAAAAATTAAATAATTTTTGAACAATTCAATAGAAGACTGTAAGAAAGCATCTTCTTACCATCTGATAATTCTATTATTAAATCATTGACAAAAAAACCCTGTTATTTGTTCATGATAAATTTTAGTTATTTTTTTCCCTTTGTGTGTGTAATCTTGTACAGATCTTTTATTTTAGTAGACAATATAAATTTTTATTTATATTTACTATAACATTATGTCTTTAATGTCTTTAAACCATCCGCCATCTGTATTTCACTTTTCTAATTTTTATGTTGTCTTCCTACATGATGCTAAATACCATTCTAATAAATTTTCACTGTGTTTTTTTAATTTACATTTACTGAGTATGAGCATGATATGCTCACTCTTTTACCATAAACATTTGACATTAAATTTTTGAGCAAAGGCTTGTTTCAGAACAAAGTAAAATACAACTTCTGCTGTGTATTCTCTTTCTAGCTATTCCAAGTATGACTGTTTAAATTGTGTTGCGCCTTCAAACAGCATTTACCCACAAGGTAAACAGGGTTTCCCTTAATATTGTGCTTTCTGCTTTGTCATCAGTCTCTCCAAGCTTACGTACTATCTCATTGGCTTTACCACGGCCCTCTGTGGAAGACAGTAGAACAGACTTCGCTATTTACTTTGTTTCATTTAGGAATGCAGTTGAAATTCTTCAGGATTCTACCTTTTTTTATGGGTATAAGAAACTTTTTCTTCTACTTGATGTTAGCATTCTTTAATGTATTGACTTGATTTTCTATACATGTGCTTGAATTTCTGAATTTATGTTGCAAGAGCGATAGAGGAAGGTCTTTTTTGCTAGGAGAAAAACTCCAAACATTAAAGAAAGCTAAACTGTAATGAGAAAAATCATCTATAAAACACAATAAAAAGGAAAAGGCATCCAAACCCCAAAATGCTAATATTGTTTCCAATTTTTCTTTAAATCAGTTCTCTAATTTTTTATAGATATACCATTTTACTTCTTTTTAACCTAAGAAAATAAAGCCTTACTTAAACTATTCACTGTTGAATTCACACTGTCATCATCTCATCATCTTTGGCTTCTGTTGCACACTGAACCAATGCTTTCAGAGAGCTCTTTATGGAGGATTCACAATGGCTTTCCTGAGTTGTAACCATCAATTCCGAATGCAGAATCATGTAGAATTTATTGGCATTCCCCAGATGCATTACCTTATATTTTTCCACTAAACCCAAACTGCCACCCTTCTGGTCACCCTTTTGTGCGAAGCCTTTGCAGGTCCTCAACATTTACATAGTTCCTAAGAAAAAAAATTAGTATGATCTGTAGAGTTGGAGACTTTCATGTTCACACCCTTTTCCAGCCCTCTGATGATTTCCATTGGAAAATAGCAGCACAAGCACCAGTTAATGGGACAGCATCCTACTGTCTTCCATCTAGAAAATTAAAGAACATTTGGTCTATAAAGGTCTATGTTAGGACGTTTTCTTCCTACCCTTTAATCAGCTTTTAATCCATAAAAGATCCCCTCCACCAATCCTGCTACAGTTTAATTTCTTTAATAATCTTTGGTGTCAAGGACTTTTTAAAAATGCAAGTACATTCACATTTCTGCTGACATTGTCAGCAGAGTAGGGTAGCTAGGTAGTATCTTCTTTACAGAAATAAGGCTCCTTCCCTTGCAACAAACTTTTTAATTTTTTTAAGTGGGGATGGGATCCTGCCTTTCCTAGGTTCTTTTCTTGAGACCTTTTTGAGATGGGAGGTGCATTGGCAATCTGTCAGTCTTCTGCCACAGTGACCTTTCATAATGTAGTTTACAGATTGTGGCCAAAAGTCTTTTAAGTTCAGGTCTAAGTTACTTTAGAGCTCTTGGGTGAAGGCCATGCAGTTTAATGTCTACTTTTTACATAAAATTGATCTATCTGGTTCAACCTAATGCCTGTTCAAGACCTTGCATAACATCCAACAATAAGAGCAAAAGAATCACAGATTCACAGAATATTTTGACTTGGAAGGGACCCACAAGGATTATCAAGTCCAAATCTTAGCCCTTCACAGGACATCCAGAATATCACACCATGTGCCTGGTAGCATTGTCCAAACGCTTCTTGAACTCTGTCAGACTTGGTGTTGGGACTACTTCCCTGGGGAGCCTGGCCCAGCCACCCCCTGGGTGAAGAACCCTTTATTGATATCCAACCTAAACCTTCCCTGACACTGTTCCAGGCCATTCCCTTGGGTCCTGTCACTGGTCACCAAAGAGATCAGTGCCTGGGCCTCTGCTTCCCCTCATGAGGAACCTATGGACTTCAATGAGGTCCAAATGACCTCAGCCACTCCTCACACGACTTCCCCTCGAGGCCCTGCACTATTTTTGTGGCCCTCTTTTGGATGCTTTCCAATAGCTTCATGTCTTTTTTATATTGTGTCACCCCAAACTGTCCCCAGCACTGGAGGTGAGGCCACCCCAGCCCAGAGCAGAGCAGGACCATCCCCTCCCTTGCCCAGCTGGCGATGCTGTGCCTGATGCCCCCAGGACAGGGCTGTCCCTCCTGGCTGCCAGGGCATTGCTGCCTCATGTTCACCTTGCCATTGACCAGGACCCACAGGTTCCTTTCCATGGCACTGCTCTCCAGTCTCTTGTTCCCCAGACTCTCCATACATCCAGGGTTGTGTCATCCCAGGTGCAGAATCCAGCACTTGCCCTTACTAAATTTCATATGACTGGTAGCTGCCCAGCTCTCTAATTTGTCTGTATCTCCCTTCAGCATTCCAGCGAGTCAACAGCTGCTGCCAATTTTGTATCATTTGCAAACTTTCTTAGTATTCCTTTAGTCTTCTGTCCAAGCTGTTTATGAAGATGTTGAAGGGCAATCTGTTTGATGTGAAAGCAGACCCGGATATTTAAAATGCTTTAATTCAAAATTAATTAAAAAATAAAATTACAACGTGAACTGATTTGAAAGTTTCAGAACATAGTGGAAAAGAAGAGAGAGTGTTCATTCACCTGCAATATAAATTGAGTCTTGCCTGGTAGTTACAGTCTCCATGTTTCCCATAATATTTCTAGCTGTAGCTTCTTTGTGTATTTTGCTACACATGTTATTGCCCTTGCATAAAACAATCTGCAATGAATTTTCAGAACTGACCCATGGTTTAAAACTATATATTTTATACCTGGTTTTTATTTGGAAACTGTTTCCTAAGAAGACATACACATATTTATATTTGCCTTTTAGAAGATGAATAGCACCTGGCATGTATTTCTCTACAGAAAATGTTTAGCTTCACATCACACATCTTGTTAGGAAATGAAGAGTTAATTAATCTCTCTTAGCTGCTCTCCATTTATAGTTCAATCAGGGAGTACATTCTAGAAGAATCAAATCCAGTACAGTTCATAGACATTGCAGTAATTTTGTACCACTATATCATGCTACCAGAGGGGATATCAAGATTAGAATTTTCATGCTGAATATTGAACACATCAGACTGAAGATGTGGAGTTCTTAATTGCCAGAGTGGGAGTGTCTAAGCCCAAAATAAACTTGCAATGGAGAAAGTTCACTCATCAACTTGCAAGACGTAGGACTTGTTCATCTTTTTTTTCACTTAGTAAATTCTCGTTAAAAAATTATAGTAATTCTTATGTGATGAATTGTCTTTGGCCAGTGTCTGTGGAGAATGGAGGATTATATTTTCATGAGCCAACAAGAGCTCTTTTTATCCATGTTTTATCCCACCAAGGGATGTCCTAACTGTTTTCTCCTTCTGCTGGAACTGTATCTTAATCATCAATGTTGTTACCAGCACTGTATCCTAGAATAATTTACATCCTCATTTGTAGACCTTGGGAGCTGAACATTTCTGCAGCTTCAAGTAAAAGAGGAAATTTAAATTGGTTTGTTATAGTACAGTGGTGTATAATAGCTAAAATATTTAGGTAATGGGGAAAATGTGTCTTCCAACAATTTTGAGAAAAAAAGAGTTCTTCACTCTTTCAATTTTTATGTAGAAGTGCCCAACTGAATACAGCTGATTTTGGATAGGTATAAATACCAACAAAATATTTCTGAGTTGCTCACTCTGTTTCTAGTACAAGGTAAAGATCAAAATTCTGTGTTTAGTTTAGACTGAGCTATAGTTTCCTTCCTATTTTAGTTAATGAACTGCTTGCTTCTTCAGTTCCTCCCTGTCCCCCTCCCCCAAATAACCAAGATTCCCAACATAGTCACATCAATCTTAATAAAGAATTAATGTTTTGTAATTTTTGGATGAGGTTAGCATTACCTCAGAGGGAAATTGATTCAGCACATTGTGTTTTATATAAAATATAGTAGTAGTATAGCAAAAGGGAAAAAAATGCGATTTTAGATTAGAGGCTGAAAATCTGTCTTGGAAATTCTATTATGAAAACGAAGTAGAAAAAAATCCTTTCTATCCTGCAGAGGAATAAAAAACTAGCAAAAGCAGATTTTTTGCTCACAAAATGATGAAATTTTCCCCATAATGCTTTGGGCCAACTTATTTTATTCAATGCAATTTAAATATTTCATTTTGATTTCCTTATTAATGATTTTCTCTAAAAGCAATTTCACTCTGGGAAGAAATTTTGAAATAAACGTTCAATTCAAAAAATGCTAAATAGGGCACTTGGGTGTTATTGAAATACCTAGCTTTATTTTCAAGCTGACACGCTTTACAAATGCTGTATTTTTTATTAAAATTTTATGTTAAGTAGTTCAAAACTGTGTGATTATAAATTTGTGAGTCAAGTCTACTGCCGGGGAAATATAATACTCCTTAAAAGAAACAGGTGGTTGGGCAAGTATAGCTTGCATTGTACTGATCAGGAACTATTTAAGTGATGCATGGAACAGAGTTCAGTGTGCTGATACATTTCCAATTCATAGGCAGAGTGGGTTCTTGAGTTTTGGGTTTGTTTTTTTTTTTTGGGGGGGGGGCAGGGGTGGAGATGGCAGTTACATTTTTCATTTCAATTATAGTAAGAATTGATATTCAGTAAGCACAACAGGCATGTGTTCTACAGACTGGATCCAACCCCTGGGATCCACGAATGCTAAAGAGCTTCCAGATTTGTAATCCTGACATTTGGAGTACTGCAACTGCAGGGTGCACTGTGCCATGAAGCTGCTGATGGTTTAGATATGACCTCTGGAAACACTACATGGCTGCTGCTGTTTATTGTTTGCATCTACATAGTGCCAAAACAACGAGGGCTCTGCAGTGCCAGGTGGTGCACAGAGATCGGACAGATCATCCTCACCCCAGAGACAGAGGAGGACAATAGAAATTGACTCAAATAAATAACCAAGTGCAAGGAAGCAGTCAGCTTACTATGATAGTTAGTAGACCCTGTGAACACATCAAGATTGTAAGATGCATTGCAGAAGGTGACTTAATGAGAAATTGAAAGTTGAATAGTGAATCAGTTTAAATACTTCTTCCAGAGAAGTTCTCTTTAGTCTAAATGAAATTAACGTCTTGGAAAACAACACATTGGTGCTTGCAATGAAGTTTAACAAATGAGAGAGTGAATGTTTGCATCAGTGATTTACCAACTCTTGTCTCTTACCAGTAATAAATAAAAAGAAAAAAGTAGCCCAAGTTTGGCAGTAAGGCAATCTGAGAGTATAAATTTATATTTAGTGCAATGGTCAATAATGACCCCAAGAAAGGATACAAAGGTGAGAGAGGATTAGTGCTGATGAACCTGGCAGAATGAATCTTATAGCAACAGTCTGGATTCATATGAGTAGGGCAAATGTCTCAAGGCCACATAGAATAATGCAACTGTAATTAAAATTAATGCTAATTATACCCTATTCAAGAAGGATTATGTCCTGGCCATGTCATGCAGATGACGTATGTGGTAACAATCTGTGGCAAATGGTCAGACTCAAAGATCAAGAACACTGGTGTGCACATGGGATGTGGTGGAGGCACCTGCATCCATGACAGTGCTGAGGGCTCCCTGGCCAGGAAAGAAGCTCATTCCTTTCTGAAGGAATGCCTGCAATAGGCATTGTTGATAGTGTTGATATTATTTTGTTCCAGATCAGCTGAATTCCAATTTGGTTAAAAGAAATGAGCTAGATCTTTGTCACAACCCCACCTGTTTTAATGATTGGGGAGAGTCAAATAAAACTCACTGTGGACTCCTCAGCATGAAGATTCATTTTCCATCTATATTTCAGGGAAATACATAGACACTTAAACATACTGCAGACATTGCCCAAATAGATCTGAATGTTAATAACTAAGCAACATCAGTACTAGAAAATATAAAATTTTGTTCTGCATTAGGAAAAATATCAATCTTAATTAATTTAAATATAAAGATATTATAACAGTTTAAAATAGCTGCATTTGTTAAAGATTATAAATTATCATCAGTTGCTGCTTTTAGCTAATTTAAATATGACTGTTTTTCAGCCATTGTGAAATTCTGGAGTAGGTTTCGAAAAGCAGTTAAAAAATACAACCTGTAGGAAGCTTTCCACTTTGTATGTATTTAGAGATTTAAAATGAGACAGCATACTATTTCAGATAGGCATAAAATTAGAAGCATCAGCTAATGAGATGTTATGTGTTATGACTTTTTAATGTATTATTTATGGAAAACTTTTACCAGATTATCTATCACTCAAAATAAATGAAATATAACCATTTTATTAATCATATTTATCAATCACCGTTGTGCTTGAGGAATAGGTTCTGCATGTCAAGAACAAGAAAGCATACATACTATTTTCTTTTTATTCTGCATGGGTAGAGCTTCATAACGAAAATGATATACAGAAAATAATTTTAACTTCAGTATAATATTCTTTCATGCTAGAAATTCAGAGCAATTCAGAAACATCAAAGATATGAGACAGAAGGTGCAAGGAAAGGACAAAATTATCCAAAGAATAAGTAGTAGAATACGGAAAGTACCAAAAGATTTAATCAAATCTTGGCTGGAAAGCATCTTTAGCTGAAAGGTAGTGACACTTTCTGGAAAAAAACAGGGGTCTGCAAAAAACAGAGATCAAAAATTGCAGGACCACTTTTCAACCTCAGCTGTAGCTGAAGCAAAGCATGACTTCTTGTGTACATGTCTTTTGGAGATGTCTTCAGCTTTCAGAAAGCCTGATCTCATCACTGAGGGGTTGTGAGTCTGCACCAACGTCTCTGGGTGCACACCTGTGTGCTGTTCACCAACACAACTCTTGCTGCAAATACACAGTGGAGACTACTGACCTGTGCTGTTATATTTCAAAATATATGGGAAAAGAAATAGGTAACTGAAAAAAGGGAATGCTTTTGAACCACTGAAAGCAGTCTAGTGTTGCTTCAGGACAAAGTTTGTCTGAACGTATGACTAGACACATGGGATTGAATCAGTTGTCCATGGGAAACCACATCTGAGTGAATTTTTATTCCTTACAGGAAAACAACTAAAAAAGACCTGTGCATCCAAATTTTGTAGCATGTCTAGTAGACATCTGCATATTTTTTTCTTGCTATATTTTCTTATTTTTTAATAGGAGATGTCTTAGTGGTGCAATTTAATTGGAAAGAGCAATTATTTGTTACTGCCTAAAGTATGTGGAAATGACAAAAGCAAGATGCCACAAAATATAATTACTTATGAAAAATTATTACACAGTTATTAAGATTTGGTGTATTCACAATTCCTATAGTACTCATATGAAAACTTAGCCTGCAAGAAGGAGAGAGAAAGGATCCCAACTATCAGAAAAACTTCAGGAACACAAACTCTATTTTGCCACAAAAGGTACATCACTATTGTGTCACGGATCATTGTCCAACATGCATAGCAGCCTGGTGCCATGGAAAATAGAGGAATCCAGGCCCTGTCCTTGATGTTTACACTTACAAGGGCAAGTGGTTAGCAGAAACAAATGACTATATCCTGTAATCAATAATTACCAACTGGGGAAACTGAATGTAATCACTGAACAAAATGGTTATTTAATCAGAAGGTATTACTATGTATTATTCAATATTTAAGCTCATTGGGTATTTACTTTGTTATTTTGAACGTATATAGTTTTAAATAGGTTTTGCTCAATAGAAGCAATAGAAGACTTTGATAGAAGTCTGACAACGAGCAATTTTTGAGGTTGCCTGAAACCAAGGTGGGCATTTGATCTTGAAGACTCCTATAAATTGGTTTCTGCATATCACTTAGGTGCCAGCAGCTTAATCTTTTTTTGTTGACCTTCAGATCAAGAGAAATAGATCTCTGATTCATTATGTTTCAGACTTCCTCTTCATATAATCAAAGTTACAGGTTGCTTTAACAACAGACACTTTATCATACTGCCTTTTAGTTTTTTTGTATGATGAGATTTTTTTGTATGTCTGTGAACCTCTCTCCTGTCGTGTCTTAGTTTTGACTCCTAGGCAATGTTACCTCATTTAACTGCAAAAATTATACTTAAAATGTGTGGCAATAGCAACTGTAATTTTGCCCTGGCATTATCAGGAAAAAGCTCTGAGCATCTAGGATGCTGAGCAGTGTGTGAAGACAAGTATTGGATGAAAGACTGTAGACTTCTAAGTGATCTTTTGGGATAGTAGATTGAGTGTTTCATGGGAACCATAGGGCACTGAGGCAGTATCTCAAGGCTGGGTTTATGCTAAACCTCTAGACTCTACATCCACTGGATTGTCTACCACAGTACTTATTCCTGTGTAAATACTTAGATTACATTAACTGAGATCTGAAACTGCTTTATCTCTAAAAAGAACCTACGGGAACCTTAGTTCTTAAGAGAAACAAGGCTCGATCCTGCCTTGATCCTAATGGTCAAGTTTAGATTAGATGCACCTTGCTCAAAGATATGGGAGGAGAACCTGATCCCAAAATGACTGTATGTGTTGAATCATAAACTAGCAGTTGTTGTATACAGTTTATCTTTTGTAACTTTTTATGGGTCTTTCCCTGTGCTAAAACATTTCTGCACAAGTATCCCCTTTTCTTCACTAGAAGGCAGATCAAACCAAGTTTCCTTTGCTGTTCACAATCAAGATAAGCTTTGATGGATCTACATGTAAATCCATTCTTCACTGTCTGGACTCTTCTTCCTTCAGCACAACAGAGAAGTTTGGAAGATGAAAGAAAACTTGCATATGATTGCTTTTCTGGTTTAATTTCAGATTAATTAAACCAGTTTTCTGGTTTAATTTCAGATAAATGAAGTACTGAATCTCTGCAAAAAGAAAAATTTTTAAAAATCAAATATAAAAACAACTCCTGTGGTGGGTTCTTCATATTTGACATTTTGAAGGTAATTTTTTTTTTCCAGCTCTCTTACCATTACCATTTTCATTTGTACAGAATTTGTGTGTTCTTTGCACAGAATGAGATGTTCTTTGTTCATGGAGACAAATGAAATATTGACATCCCTTCCTATAACCTCAGCTTTTTTCCATGAATGAAAGGCAATTTCTAAAATCAAGAGTGGAAAAAATGTTGCTCAAATTTTATTTCACTTTTTTAAAAGAGTTTGTATTTTAAATTCCACATCCACTTCCATTTACCTCAGTAAAGCATGTGTAACAACAAAAAGACTAGGGAATGAAAAGGATTTACTGAACAGAATTTTTTTTTCAAAAGGAATAAGCATTTTCTATTACAGAACCTGCTGTGTGTGGAAATAATAATGAAAATAAGATCTTTCCATTTCTGATTGTGTGATAGTAGCAACACTTGAAAATGTCCTACTCTGGCAGCTTTGAAATTTGGTGCCTTATGTGCAATTCTTTACACATTAACTTGTTTTTCCTGCCTTCCTGCTCATTTGTTTGCAAGATGGATACAAGCACAGAGCTGCACACCAGTCCTGAAATGAAATCCCATCTTTAGACAGTCTCTGCTTTCAGAATCAGCTAAGAGAAGAAATAATCCCTTCTGGTCCTAATGACTGCAGTCTGTCAAGAGGAGCATAGGATTAGCAGTGGAATCTTGGAGTGTTGATTTCAATGTTCTTATAACAAGAAACATCAGAATGCAATCTTTCTGAGATGGTTATAGACCTCGGTGTTGAAACTACATAAATTTCCCTTTATCCCTTATACCCCTTGCCCACTACTGTGCTCTGCACTGGTGTAGTCTCACCTTGAGTCCTGTGCGCAGTTTTGGCACCTCAATTTAAGACATAGAGCTATTAGAGAGTGTCCAAAGGATGGAAAGGAAGATGGCAAAGGACCTTGGGGGGGAAATTGCATGAGGAGCAGCTGAGGTAAGTTGCTCTCTTCAGCCTGGAGAAGACGAGACTGAGGAGAGACCCCATCATGGTCTACAACTTCCTCAAAAGGAGAAGAGATGTGGCAGGCAATGATCTCTTCTTTGTGGTCACCAGTGACAGGATTCAAGAGAATGGCCTGAAACTCTCAGGGGAGGTTTAGGTGGATAATAGAAAAAAGTTTTTCTCCCAGAGCGTGTTTGGGCACTGGAACAGGTTCCGCAGGGAAGTGGTCACAGCACCAAGCCTGACAGAGATCAAGAAGCAGTTGGACAACACTCTCAAGCACATGGTGTGACTTTCGAGTATGGTCCTGTGCAGAGTGAGGAGTTCAACTCCATGATCCTTGTGGATCCCTTCCAACTCAGCATATTCAGTAATTCTGTGAAAATTTTCATTGGAAGCTGATTTCTGTATCACAGAGGAACATGGTAGTTTCCAGATTAAATTTACCCATCCTGGTTTCATAGCTGTGTTTTCCTATTCTCATGCTTTGTCTTGTGTAGACAGGGTTTTTCCTTCTCCTTCCTATTGTTTGTCTGCTGTTAGATTTATGAACCAGACCTGTAATCCTTGTCCTATTTTTTAATAATTTCATCTTGGTGTTTCTTCTTAAGCAGTGACATCTTCATTGCTTTACTGCATTAATATACCTTGCTTTTATAAAATCTAGTTAAAATTTACCTTTCATGAACATGTCTTTAGAGAGTGTTCAAAGGGCTTATGTGAGGGTCTTAATACTTGTTGACTGCTTGTTGATCTCCCTCCTCACTTCAGAGACTCCAGAATCATGAACAAGTTTCAGGCAGCTGCATGAGATCAGCAGCTTGTCATCATTTTGTGACCTAATGATTTGTTTGAGCCTAGAGCTATTCATCTACACCATTACCCTTTCTAAGAAAAGTCATTGCATCTCACTGAAAAAAGATACCTTCCTATTCTAGCACAATGAACATTTGGCAAATAAGTGTGTTGTTATGCAGCAACATCCATGTTTCTGATTTTAAATTCCGGTTTATGTTTGTTCTAAATCTGTCATGTTTTGATATGGCTAACCAGTTATCAATTTGCCATATTCATTAATTCTACCTCTTAAAGGTAATTGTTTGTCTGAATCTCTGCGATACCCAACAAAAATCTTTGCTACTGGTCACACGACCAATGTGAATGAGAAATTTAAATTGGAAGGAACTTCTAGAGGACTCTAGTACAACCTCCTGACAAAAGCAAGGGTAATCAAGTTCTTTAGGATCTTGTCTGGTCAAATTATGGAAACTTCCAAGGTAGGGCACAGTATTGTATGACAGAGACCATCCTGTGCTTCAGACTGAGCACAGGTTCATCTGGGCTGTCCTCTATTTCAGTTATGAGTGCAGATGATGTGAAATAAGGCTTATCAATGAACAGATATTTTTGTCCCTATATTCAGACAAGAGCAGATGTATCTCTGCTCTAAAGATAAGAGAGAAGAGGGAAGCTGACCTCTGCCAAAAGAATACAATGTGTGGACATGCTCTCTGGAGCCCAGCCCTGACAGGAAGGCACACTGACTAAAAATCTTTTCATAGCAGTGGCTTCCCAAGTGTGAGACTCAGAATATGCCTCCTCTCAGACCTCTTCCAGTAAAGATAGTATTTCAATTTCCAGAGGCAGTAATTTCTCCATCTTTGAAGATTCACAGTATAGTCTAAGAGAAAGTTGGTTTATGTCAGCATTTGTCAAGAGGATGAGGAACAAGAAAAGACTTTAGATCCTGGTGGTACCTAATAAAGGAATGATTGTTTGGCATATCTTCTTTATTGTTATTTGCCAGATTTTCATTTTTCTGACTCTGAAAATTGTGTACTAGTCTATTATTTCTTAGGTAAAAGCTCTTATTAATCAAGACTGTCTCAGTCCCAGAAGGTAAGAAGATGTGAATAAGTAACTTTGGAGCTCACATTGGAACTGAGATTACAGCTAAGGGAATCTGGATATGTAATGTGTGACCTCTATATCCCATTATTATTTTGTCTACAATAGGCTGCTCTCACACTAGTGACCAAGCTAGGAATCACTCACAGAAATTTTTACATTAATTTTGAATAAGAAATATGTTTGATAAAATTAGTCTGTTCGCAGATAACTCACAGTTACCACCCTGTGATAACCCTTTTTTCATTTGTGGTGAGTTAAAAGGTTGGGAGCAATGATTTTGGGATTCTTTTTCTCAAAGTTTTAGGTCATTTAAGGAGCATGTATTTATAAGACAGAATTCTTTTGTACTGTGGGCTTTTCGATTATTGAAAAGTAGCATGCAGTTTTAAATATCAAACATTACAGCCCTGACTATCAGGTAAACCCTGACTATCAGGTAAGAAAGTTTTAGATTTTTCCAGTCTAGAAGCTGTGACTTGTTGCATGTGAGAAATTACAGTAAAAGAGATAGCAGATATCCAATCCAGTGGAATTGTGCAATGCACTGGCATATGCAGTTTGGTGCAATATATTCTTCAAATGTATCTCTGTGCTGAAGTCTGCAGTATCCCATCATTTTTGTGCATGTGAAAACCACTAAAAACTGTTGGAAATTACTATAAGGAAAATATATGCTAGTGGGGTTTTGGTCTCTCTCTGGAGGAATATCACTACGTATTCCAGGAAACTGCTTATGAGCAGAGAAAAAGAAACTTGAAAGACAAGGATCAATTTTTTTTACTAAGAGTCCCATATATATTCTTTTAAGAAAGAGAACAGAGCTTCTATTTTACTTTGGTGATATATTTTAATGTAAAGAAAATTTTATTAGATTTAGAAACCATGTAAACAGTTAAACGAACAATAGGGTTCAAATTCAGGTAAAGATACATTCTGTATTCTTCATTATCATTTTCTACAGTAGGAGGGATGCTGTTAACATTCATTGAATCATATCTTATCACTTCTGCCAGTAATTCTTAGAGCTACTTGAAAATTAAGTTAGCATCAGTTCAAGTGAGAACAACAAAGCCTGATATTCAGAATGATGTCTGGTCAACAATGCAGGATCTTTAATTTTATTTTATTAATTTTTTTTAAACATCAAACTTACCTTATTCACAAATGGAAAAGACACTGGTGGAACCTTGGAAGGGTCAGAGATTATTATCTGTGTGCCTTTGGCTTTGGGCTGATCTTGATTTGATATACACAAGCAAGTCAGAGCTGATTCAGTTTCTTTTTTTTATATATTTTTATTTTCTTTTTTGAGGTGTTATAGTTCTTCTGGATCAAGTTATGATCAAATTTTGATTTTCAGATTTATAGGTGCTTCCTTGAAACTCCTGGTTGGTCAAAGCAATTTCTTTAGTCCCCTTCCTGAGTTTACTGCTACACTAAATCAGGCAAAAAGCTTATGCTGACATCTGCAAAAAGAATTTCTTAGAGAATTTCGTGGGGTTTTTTTTACAAGCTGATTCTGCCTTTTTCCTTCAGACCTACAATATGTGCTTTCATTGTTCACACACCAACTTATGAATATGTTGATGCCGTTTTCTCTTTTTTTAAGCTCCCATCTGAGTTCTGTTCATCACAGATGTTTAGACACACAGCTGTCCATCTACAGTGGTTCTGCATGAAAGACCATGGCTGTTGTGTACAAAAGAAGGGATTCAGGCAAAATGTACTATAAATAGATAGCATTGTCTGCTTCTTCATTCTCCACTGGAGTCCTAAGTTCTGGAATTGGAATATTTGCTACTTTATCAAAATAGTTTTTGCCTTCTGCCTCCACTGAACTAAAAGATGAAGTGCAACCTGAGCATTTATTATGGCTGTTATTTGTGAAAGGTTTCCATTCTCTCTGAAGCAAGGAAGCTGGCTACTCTGGCAGGGCCCCAGGCCGCATGCAGTGCATGGTGAACATGTGCACATAATGTGTGTTGCCACACATTGTGGCATCTTCACCTGTGCAAGTCAGCAAACTTCACATAAGATAAACTGTTTAAAAATGCTTCAAGGTCATGCTATTAATGTCTTAAAGCATTTGATTTAGAGAACAGATCTGCATGCAGCATGATAAGCCCCTCTGAAAACTGTGGAGCAGCAGCATAATATCTGAGAGCATTGTGGCAAATTGGGAAGTTGAGATGGAGCTGCTAATTATTCCAAGGCATATTTCTGAAAGGACAGGAGGTGTGGGATGTTCTCTGCCAAAAGCCCCTATTTCTTGAATGCTCTCACCATCTCCATATGCACATATGAAACTTTTAAGCTATGCTGTGTGTGTATAAGCTGTAGATAATGTGGTCTTATCTATTGCTTGAAACCCTGAAAATCAGTAAGATACAATTCAATAATGATGAGGGCAGCAGTGGAATAATTTGGGTAAGACTAGATTATCAAAAAACAAAGAAGGAACTGCAATTAGCATCTGTTACAGACCCCCAGGACTATAAGAGAGTGAGTAAAAATATTCATAGAACAACTCTGGAGTAGTTCAAAACCACACAGTACTGTCCCAGAGGGGACTGTAACTGTCCAAACATCTGTTAAATTATAAAGCTACTGTAAATATAGATCAGAGATTCCTATGCACAAATGAAAGCGCATGGATCCTAAAAAAGATTCCTATCTTTAGTAGTGGAGTACCTTATCAAAAATATCATGCTAATAAGTCAATAAGGAGAAGCTACTCTGAAACAACAGGAATTATAGTAAGAATGCATGAATACAATTGGAAAATTCCAGTGAAAATGTGCCATTTCAAGTCAGGAACATATCAATAAAAAAATACAATGTCAGAAGAAAAAAGAAATCTTTTTAGTATGAGACAAACCTTTACTTGATGCAGTGTTGTTGCAAGAACAATATATGTATAGATATACAGATATATAGATATATATAGAGAGAGAGATATATAGATGTATAGATATATAGATATATAGATATATAAAAGAAATTAGTAAGCAATTTTACCAGGAAGAGAATTAATGAAGGTTTATATATAAGAGTCATTCAATAACTGTCTGAGGTGTTGTAAAAGGTTTCATGGTAGCTGTACACACCTTGTAATTGCTAGAAATGAAACAGAGAGGAATTCTCTGAATAAGAAATTTCCTTCTGTTTTTCATAGAGCATATCCCTCTAGTTGTTCTCGTCTTTTTTTCCTTTGAAAAATAGGCAGTTGTTTCTCTTCCATATTGGAAGGGGGTTGGAACGCCAGAGGAAAAAATTGTTTGAGATGCTGACATATAATGGTATCTACCCACTGACTCCTGCCTTCATTGGCCTGTCAGAATGAGCAAATGTTTGACTTTGGAGAGGTTCTGAGATAGCTGGAGAAGATTGCTCCTCTGCCTTTTAAGCCATGTGGTTTCCACAGAATTTTGATGCCAAGTGAAAACAATTTTTACTCATGCCCCAAGCTTTTGTTTCTCTTTTGATGATCTCTGGCACTTTCATAATGATGCACCAAAGTTCCAGAGTTTATCTGCTGGTGCTTCATCCAGGTAAACCAAGTTGTATGTGACTGAGGTGTAGCTGCTTGACTTCCATTTACTTGCTCAAAAAAGGTAAAGGAAAAAAAGCTATTTGAGTGACCAGAAAAAAAATTTTACTTTTAGTCTTTTATTGACCATTTTCTGTTTCTTCCAGCAGCATGAAAATAGGCATGCTACATGCAATTTATAATGTTAATGAGATATGAGAAACACACATAAAAAAGCATTTGGTTCACACTGGACATCTGTGAGAAGTACCCATTTTTAAATATCTGTATTTGGTTCACTAGCACAGGTAATTGAGTTCCAACAAATTTCTCTTTGACTCCTTCTAGAAAAATGGTTTATAAGGTAGGAAACAAAGAAAAGTACTTTTAAGGTACTTTGGTATTTTTTTAAATTTGAGCCATAATGGAAACTTTTTGTCACTCTACTATTGTATTTTCTTTTAAGGGAATATTTACATATCCAAAAAGAAGCCCTCTCCATATTCAGAGATAAGTACTTTAATACAGCCACTTATGTTGTGTATTTAAGCAGGTGTTTTGCAAAAGAGCAAAATACTTGCTTGTAACAGGCTGTGATGACATGGGCATCCTGAGAATATAAATTTTTATGAAGAATAGGCCCCCTGGCAATTACAGATGTGTTAGTGACTTTCTGCTTTCACTAAGAATATCTCAAAATCCATTCACTCTGTTCATTTCTGGTTTGCAGGGGTTTTTAAATAGAAGAGAAGACATTTTACCTTCCTTCTATAAATTACAGTTTATTCTGGGAAGCCATTTCATGCTCTGCTTTTATTTATTTCTAATAATGCATTTTTTTTGTCGGGCTCCAAAGTGCGGAGATGAATTAAAATGCAGAGCTTCAGAACTTCTTCTTCTCTAATTCTTTTTCTCCTATGCTTGCTTATTTAGTCTTATAATTTTCATGGTTGGTAGTTGAGAATTCAGTTCTCTGAAGCCCCAGTAACCTCCCGTCTCCATTACAGTAAAAGTGACATCATTAACTCCCTCTCAAGGTCAAATTACCATATTGTTCTCCTCAGTCACGATTTTGGACCTTGTCGATAAAAATGTCTTTTACCATGTAGCCTGCCCATATCTTGCTCATAGTCACCTTTTTCCCTTGGGATTCATTTTCATCTGTGGTTGCTGAATTAATTCCCAAGTCTTTATTATTTTTATGAGACCTGGCTTCGGTTCTTCTGTATTTGTTGATGACTTCAATATTTTGTTGCCTCCTTTAAGCACTGAATTTCCTCTGCAAGTGCATGGGCAACCTGCAGTCCTGAACTCCTTGATAGAGACTGTCTATCTCTTGACTTATCTCTACCTTTATAGGTAATTTCTGTTTATCCAAAATGCTGTACTTTTGCCCCCTAGATTGATCTCTCTCTTTCCAACATGCTTTGTTGATGAATTCTGTCATTCTCTTCATAAAGCTATGAAAGTGATGGAACAGAGAAGTGCAGTGATTTTTTTTCTTTTGTGGGAGGAGAAAGAATTTATTTTCTGAAGAAATTAAATTTCTGGCAACTCAGAGCTGTTTGTAACTTTAATTTCAAATGTGTGAAGTAACTGTGCCTGAAGAAACGTTTAGAAATATTCCAAAAGCACTTTTTACTAACTGATAAGGCATGTAGCTCAGACAGCTCAGCTGTCTGAGGTAACTTGGAAGTAGAGGAGAGGAAAACTCTGCCCCACTGCAGGAGCTGTTCTTTAACGCCGCTGGGTCAAGGAGGAAAAGCAGCATTTAAAGCAATACAGTGACCTTGTGGCTGATTGGAATTGGAGATCCCATTGTCATTGAGAACAGCGTTGCTTGAAGAGCATATTAAGAAACTCATCCTCACATGTCATATGATGTCATGTTTTTTACAGATGTGACAGAAGGAAAGTC
Organism: Acanthiza pusilla; assembly: GCA_036630365.1. Taxonomy (NCBI): domain Eukaryota; kingdom Metazoa; phylum Chordata; class Aves; order Passeriformes; family Acanthizidae; genus Acanthiza; species Acanthiza pusilla. Next base: position 6,675,436 of record JAXCHO010000098.1, read on the forward strand.
AGTCTGCTCAGACAGACATGTGCTGATCTGATCTTGGGTCTTCCATGACCTGGGGGAACAATCTAACCACCCTGACATTGGGTAAGAGAGGAGACAAAGCAGACTGGAGGATAAAACACAGAGCTCTGGAGGATAAAACAAGCAGTCACAGGGTTTATTACTAGCAAAGTAAAATCTGGTGAAATGCATCCCAGTCATATTCGCATTCCTGGTTTTCTAAGTCTGATACACATTTATAACTTCTGTCCATGGAGAATGTATAGTTTAATTGATAGGATAGGCAAAGGGTGAAAAGGAAAATAGAGGCATAAAGACTACAAATTGTGTTGCTGAAAGTATTACCTCGGGGCAATGGCAGTGATGGAAGGAGACAAAGGTTTCTGTTGTTTGCCAGAGCTAGCAATAATCTCACCCATCCTTCCAGGCAGCATTTGAACACTTCTCTTAGGTGATCTTCTTATGTTCGTAATACATCCCACATAAACTTCTCATTTGCTCTTTCCTCCCACACTCCCACCTCCTTGGATTACAAAACAGGTACATTTTGGGGTATAACATTGATTTAGTTGTGATATATGAATGATGTTAGAAATATTGTTGGGTCACTTATGTACATAAAAAATATTCAAAAGTCAGTGGATCATTAAATGAGATTAATTAAATTTTGCACTTTTGCATAATATTTGGCAGTGTTTGTAACCCCCACACAGTTTGGATACTCATAACAGAGACTAATCTCTGTGCCCCAAATGGTATGCTTGCCTCTCACATGAGCTGAAGGAGTTTCTCTTCCAGATGCCACTCCTGATGTTCAAACCTGAGCCTCATAAAAGCTGCTGCCTTTCTGTCCTGGGTGCCCCATTTTCTTTTCTCAGTGCTGGCCACAGAAACAATGAAGTCATTTTCAGTGTTCACAAGCAGGGATGAGGGAACATCAATTTTAGTCATTCAGAAAGAGTTGGTTGCATTCAAGGTGTTGGTTCAAGAAAAACACAGAGCAAAATGGCATCTATCAGTGAAGATGAAGGGAGCCTGTTTCTGGCCAACACAATGTTAAAATTCTGAATAGTTCATACTTTTCTGCAAATTACACCTGCAGGACTCATTATTCCCATCTCCTGAAAATACTGCTAGCGTCAATGAAATGCAGTGCTACCATCTATACTGCCTTTAAACTGGTACACATCAATTAAAAAAAAAAGAAAAGTTTTGATCCATGTATTTCCATGACTGCTTTTCCTTGTCCACTGGGGCCAAACAACAGTTTTTGCCCTTCTTCTCCCACTGTCCTTCTTTGTCCCTCTCCCCACTGTCCCTCATATAAACATCTCTTTAGGCTCCTTTTGGACTTGGCAGTGTTCTCAATGGGGCTAGCTAGGGGAGTATGCCAGTTTGAGGGCAATCTTAGAGAGCATTCTGCTTTAAAATACACAAAATCCATGCTTATGTAGCAAAATAACTGTACTTTAGCAGACTGGAGACTATAGAATAATGTCTGGTTGCTACATTTGTAAGTGACTGCAAGTATTTTGTGTATTTATTAAATTTTTCCAGTGATGCACAGCTCATCCTCCTGGTTTGTTTGAATTATTGACTCTACAGTATTTTCTCTGATCACTCAGTAGGTTTAAATATTACGAAAAAAGCTTTTCTGCAGCTTCTATCTGCTGTGCCTCTTCCCGCCACACCGATTAGACATTTTTCTGTGCTTGTTTCCAGAATAAAGGAAGGAGCTTCTCTGAAATTGCCACAGTGTTTGAATTTAAGGACCTACTCTTTTATATTACTTGCTGCCAGTGATGTCTCATGCTTGATCAAAGGTGACAGCTGCATTCTTCAATGGCACAATTGTGCTCAAGACATTCAATAGGTGTTAAGTGAGCAGTTGTTATCTATGCTACTGCTGGTGGCCAAGACCTACCAAAACAGTAGAGGTGCTATTATTGCTGCTCATCGCGCTTGCTGCAGCAGTTGGCAAGCACTGCCAGTCAGCAGGGAATGGTTAGGGTGAAGGAGACCCAATCAGGCATACTGTAATTTACATCTGATTGATGAATGCGTGAAGAGTGTGGAAACACCAATTAGAAATAAAATTGTGGCAGGGAAGGATTTAGGATGTGCTTCTCTTACCCTCTGCTCCCAAGTATAACCCAGAAAACTTGGGATGTCTGACAGCTAGAAGAAATTCAAAAGGCAAACTCTGTGTGCACCCACAGCTTAATTTGGATTGCATTGCAATGTTTATAATGCTTTGCAAAATGGATTGCAAAATGTTTGTTTTGCAAAATTTTTACTCAAGTTTGAAATGAAAATTTAATTTTCAAGTAAGGGTAGAATTATAAACCATTTATATTCTCACTCTAAGCATGGTTCCTGATTATAATAATTATCTAAAACTAACTTTTTACATGCTTTTGAAATTTTTTATTCAACTATAATAGAAATTTGAAATAAATTTAGTGTTTCTTTTTTAGAATGCACTGCTTTTAAATACATCAAAATATTTTTTCAGATTTTCCATGCTGAGTGAAACAGCCTTACTTTAACATTTTGTCCTGAAGCTAGTATTGCCAGCGCTATGATTTTGATCCATATGACCTGCTTTTCGAGTCTGTATCCTTCCTCTTTTTCTGTTTGTGTTTCTGTGTTCCCAGTAGAGTGATCGATATCATTTATCTCAGTATAGAAGAATTGGAGTTGATATTGATTACGCTGTGTTAGATTTTGAAATTCCTTTGTAAATGTGTAAAGCCTGTGAACATCTACCATTCATCTACCAGCACCTTAAAAGAATCATCCTTCCTCTGACCACATAATTGTTAAATTGTGCATGCAAAATGGCTAGAGGATATTCTGTCCCTTTTCCAGCAGGTTATCAAGGAAAACTTGCCAGAGAACATTGTTTTGTTTATATATCCTCCAGTTTAAGAACTCAAAGGTCAATAGTTGCCAAAAGCAGTTTCACTTAGTAACTACTTTTCCCAAGCTCGGCAACCTGCCTCACCAGTGATCCTTATCATTTATTAGTGAAAGTGTACATATCCAGCTCCTAGATCTCTACCCATAGGCAAGTAATCTTGGTTTACTGAAATAATCTGTCCACTTTCTAGTATAATTAATCATGATGATTAATTACTTGAATAAGCAAATATTACCTGTAAATACAATGAGCTTACATCGTAATGTTTTTGTTTCCTAACACTTCTTACTGACTGAATCTGCAATGCAACTTGATGGACTGAAAGTTTTCCCTGGGTTGAATTTAGCATTTTTATTTCTTCCATTAAATTAATAAGAACTGTATCTTTTTTTGTTTTGTTTCCTTGCTTGCTTGCTTTTTTAAATTTAAAAAAAAGTCATTATACTAATTTTTTGAGATCACAAGAGAGAGTGTTACCAAATATTTAAATTGCATCTGCTTTCAACAGCTTGATTTTGTCTGCAAATGACTTATGACACCCTATTGATTTAAAGGAGTTGTTTCTGTTGCATGCTGATGGAATTGAAATGAAAATTAAGGTTATCTTTTCTCACTCTCTCTTTTTTTTTTTTTTTTTTTTTACCAAGGGAGAGATTTTTCTTTTATTTACAGATTTTCCAAAGTGTTGATTTAAAAGGGATAAAAATAGATATTATTTTTCATTTAAGAGTCATTTTAAAGGACACTTCCAGGCAGGAAGTTCTGTTAAAGTTGATAGATTTTTGTTTAACTAAAAGGTTTTCCAAAATGCTGACAATAACCCTGTCTTTGGCAAATACTGTTAATAATTCTGCTCATTTCAGAGGAGTTGTCCTTTTTCCCTGAGCACTTACCTTTGGTAATTCTGGTGTTTAGCTGAAGTTATCTGTTAGTCAAAACTGTCCAGTAAGAGTGCTGAGAGTGCTCAGATGAAAACATGAAGAACAGAAGTTTGTTTTAAAATTGTGTGGCTTAAAAAGTAAAGGCATTAATGCTAAATCACTTCATTAAAAAATCCAAGTAAAATTACCATGGTGTTGAAATTTACAGATCAATTGTGTGCATAATTTAGGGATTTTGGAACTCTGCTATCGTTTTTAATACGTTTTTCTTAGGCAAACAAACAAAAAAAAAAGGCACCAAAAAACTGCCAAAACCCAAAGCAAAACCTAAACCCAAAAATACAGAAGCCTTTATATTTTATCTAAAGTAGAGTACTTACGGAGTAAATGTAAGACTCTGTTCAAATAGACTTGGACTTGTTTTCTTCTAATTGTGATGGTGTCTTTTAATCAAATAATATAGTTAATGAGCATTAAAGCAAAAAAGAACAAAAGAAACCAAATGGACAATGATGGGAAAACAGTAGCTGCAGTACAAGAAATTAATCTAAGAAAATAAAGCACATGAATTATCATGGAGCATCTGAAAGAAAAGAAATGAAAACAGATTGCCATCAGATCCTTTCTTGTCCCTAAAAGTTTGATACCATTTCTTTGGGGAATAGTTTGCAAATGATATATATAATATGTGTAACAGAACCATAAACAGCCATGTAATTTGCCTCACTTACAATCTGTTCCATGATCTTTGTTTATCCCAAAGAAGAAAGGCAAGGTGCAGATCTTGGAACAGGAGGATGGGGAAATAAATCAGAGATGCAGTTAATAGAACTGGTTTGGGACATTACAATTGTAAATGTTTGCCAGTTTTCCTTTGTGCATATTCCAGAATTTATGCTAACTCTGGCTTTTCAGTGTCTTTGTGGAATGTTTGTTAACCCATTTTAACATAGGCAATGTTAAGTATAGCAAGCAATGAAGATAATCAATGGGAAGTTTTGTTATATATATTAAAATCTAGATTTTTGTTCAAATATAGAAATACTTAAAGTAGTCTCCTTGTGGCATGGGCAACAAAGTACTCATCCTCTGCTTTTGTTTGGGCCTTGTTAGATCTGTTTGAGTGCCAAGAAATGATTAAGGAGAAACCTGTAGTAAAGAAAATTACATGCCTGAAATATTAACTGGTGTATTCAGTGATGTTTACACTTTCTGTCACCAAACACATGTTATTCTCAGGTCTGCACTAAGACATCAAACTCATCTGCACTTAGACATCTACACTCTATGGCCTTCTTTTTAGCTAAAAGATGGTTTTCTCTGTAGTATCTGTTTGTGAGAGGGAGGGAATGTCTCCAATAATTTGCTTTTAAGTCATGGGAAAACAAAATGCCATCACTTTTGTTGCCCTTGTTCCACTCCATCCAACCCCCAGCTGTGCATGGCCACTTGCCACTGACCCTTACCTCGTCCGTTTTTCATTCCCCCTTTGAGGTTACACATGTGACTCCATTGGGCAGGGCTGTGTTTGGGAAATGATCACACAACATTGTCCAGAAGAATCTGGGTGGAAACAGGAGCAGCTTGGTGCAGACCCGGAGCCTTCAGAGGTGGTCATCCCAGACCTGCTGTTCCTGACAAACCTTATTGTGCCTGTTCCAGGCTGCAGGATTCCTGGAGTAGAAATGCAGGATGTGAAGCTTAGCTGGGAATGGCTAAGGAGAGGTTTTTATCGTATCATAGTATCTGCTCTTTATGCCATTTAAATTCCGCTTCTTACTGGGGTACAACCATGCTTCTCTACTCTTGCTTTGCTCACACCCTCTCATCAAACAAAACAGTCAAGGCAATCAGAGGGTATTTTGTGCTACAAAGGCTGATTCAGTGATACTGTTGATTCTTCATATCTGTTTAGTGAAAAAGTAAAGTATTTATTGCAGGTAATGACATTCTGGGGCAAAAAATAAAAATGGCAGAAGACAGTGGAAAATGGTCCTATCTGAGTACTTAAATTAATTCGATTTTAATACCTATCTGAAACAATCCCTCTAAAAAAAAATCCAGTGACTGACCCGTTGCCTACATACAAAGTAAAAACAGCACAATGGTGGCATAAAATAGTAGAAAAACACATCCCTTGTTTAGATTTATACTTTTGATTATACTGCCTACATGTATGCATAGTGATGACTGAACACTCTTAGAGAATTAATGCATATGCAAGTTCATAATTTTTAGCCTTAAATCATTAGTTCTCTGTGAAATAGGAACAGAAAGAAAGTATGCAGTATAGAGCTGATCACACAGATAGTTTTTGTTTTCTATATGGATTTAAGCAGGATTTCCAGATGTGTTCTTGAAAATAAACCTGCTTCTGGTCAGAGATAATAGAAAAATTTGTACAACCTTTTAAAAAAATCGATATTTGAAATTAAAATACTGGGTTTGGTGCCATTTGAAGTAAAATCGTTGACCATCCATCTGAATAAGATTCAGAAATTAATTTCTGCTTGGCCTCATATTAGAAAGAGAAAAATGCAAAGCATGCTTACAATGTGACAGCTGATTGAGTGTGTACATGGATGCTGTGATTTTTTGTGTTTTGCTTCCCCCACCAAAAGAAAAAAAAAGTCAGATAAAACATGAAAATATCTAGCAGGCTAAAATGCAGGAAAAATAATGGTGCAGGCTTAAAGTATTTAAAAATATTTTTTTAAGTAACGGAAAATGTTTTATTTCATTGTAATGTTGAACATAGCATTAGTCCTCTACGGCAAAACATGCAAAATTCATGAAAAGAAAAAATAATGTGGATGTCTTAACATTGTTGTTTTGTGCATATGCCTTACAATAAAGGTATTTAAATACAATGTTTCACAAATATAGTCATATATATCAGCTTCTTAGCTTGCATATTTTAATGCAAACTATTACATACTTTTGCATATTAATCCTAGGGCGGAAAATGCCATTTTTTGTATGTTTACATTAAAGTTGTCATAATCATCTATCTGATCTGTCTTAATTTTCTCTGGGTGGTGACCCAAAGAAGAATTGCCTTTTTGCAACATTTAAAGATTAATGTAAAAAATCTTATCTTTTTTGGCCTGATGCACAATTAAAACCACTGTGGGAATAAAATTCTTTGTCTATGACAGCTCCCTTGCCTCTGCTTGGATTCTGATTTTTTTTAATTTGTCTTTTGGCCTATATACCGTATCATGTTTCCACCTCTGATCTTATGCTCTGGCATCTCAAAATATTAATAAAATGTGCTTTCATAATGCCTTTTTCTTCTATGGAAATATTCCTGAAATGCACGGCTGGGGAAGGAAGCGATAACAAGGACTGGTAAATCCTCACTGATTTTCCTTGCTATTGCTCTTTCTTTTTAGTCCCTACCTGAATGACCTCTCAGTGTCTACTGTTGAAGTATTATTGTTGTTTATCATAGATTCATAGCAAGTAGGGCTGGAAGGGAGATAGAAAGAATGTTCAATCCCTCCTCCTGCCCTGAGGCAGGACCATCTGTATCTAAATCTTCCCTGACAGATGTTTGTCTATCCCGTTTTTAAAAACCTCCAGTCCAGGGATTCCAAAAGTTCCCTAGGCAATCTATTCATTTACTTCACTGTCCTCAAAGTGAGAGAGCTTGTTTCTTCTTTTGTCTTTTCTAATGTCCAAACTCAATAATAACCTCCATATTGAAGTTTTCAGCATTATCCTCTCTTGCATCTTCAACAAACATGTACAGCAATCTGCAGTCTTTCTCCTTGAAGCCATATTTGAAGATTAATACCAGGTTTTCTCTTTTCTTATTATTAAGAGACCTAGAATTTGGTTTTCTGCCCTTCTATATCTCCATTTCCTTCCTTCCTTCCTTCCTTCCTTCCTTCCTTCCTTCCTTCCTTCCTTCCTTCCTTCCTTCCTTCCTTCCTTCCTTCCTTCCTTCCTTCCTTCCTTCCTTCCTTCCTTCCTTCCTTCTGCACCATTCCTTCCTTCCTTCCTTCCTTCCTTCCTTCCTTCCTTCCTTCCTTCCTTCCTTCCTTCCTTCCTTCCTTCCTTCCTTCCTTCCTTCCGCACCATTCCTTCCGCACCATTCCTTCCTTCCTTCCTTCCTTCCTTCCTTCCTTCCTTCCTTCCTTCCTTCCTTCCTTCCTTCCTTCCTTCCTTCCTTCCTTCCTTCCTTCCTTCCTTCCTTCCTTCCTTCCTTCTTTTTCTTGCAACTGAGCAGTTTTTTTGCTAAATCTTATGATTTGTATCCAATATATCCACCACATGAGGCAATAATTGCATGGGACAGAAATGTGTTGAGACTTTATGTGGTCAGTGCAGGAACCATCCTACAGTGAGTGCCTACATCCTCTACACAGCTGATGGAAAGGCCAATTGGCTGTCTCCCTGAAGGAGATACTGAGTTTGATCTACATTAAGTATCTAAGCAGTACAGCAGGTCTTTTGGAGGAGCAGTAAACACTGGTGACTGACAGAGGAAAAAGGAAAGAAAAACATAACAAGTTATGTGTAAGATTAAGAGAATATACCTACTGGTGACCAACTGTGTAAACAGAATATTCCATGCCCAAAGTCCTGAGAAATCGTTGTCTTCCTAGACATTATTGTTCCAACAACTGGATTCAAGAACAGAGGGGAGAAGATGTATCTGTGGGATCATGGCTCTATTAGTAAGATTCTGCTAGCTGCAAGAAAAGGCCCAAACCTTCACTTCAACGCCTTAGACAACTGCACTGACTAGAAGGGCTGCTAAATAAAGTGACACTGTGTATTTGCTCAGGAACAAACACGGGAGTTCCTACCTTATTTGCAGATTAACATGTAACCCATGGGATTTTAGTCGGATTTTTGTGGTGTTGTAGCTATAAAAGAAAAATAAATGCCCTTCATTTTTTTTCTTTTTCAATGCAGCTCACATAAAAAAACCCAATGGAATTCAATTTCTGAATAACCATTAATATGTTGCTCACATTTCAGACAATTCTACTTTGTTTTGGGCATATTAGACTGTGTTCTTTTGATATGTTTAATTTTTGCAATTGAAGCTTTCTGAACTCACAGTGAGGTATTTGCAGAAAGTTAATTAGCCCATGCAAATTCACTAACATCTGTTTTCTACTTTTAAATAATTGAAATTGTCTTTTATGGTACAGTTAAAAAAATTAAATAATTAGTAACATTTTGTGCTACACAAATGACCCAGGCTGTGTTCTGGAGCCCTCAGACAGGTTTGATCAACTTTCTTAGTCTGCCAATTGGGGAAAAAAACGAATTTTAATAAATTGAGTAGCATATTAAAGACCTGATAGATACCTTGAAAGATAAAGTCAGAAAATATGCTCCCATCTTTTTCTGTAAAGCACATTATCAGTCTTGGTGGAAATAAGTCTGAGGTAGCTGGTGTTATTACAGTTTAAATATTGACCTTGCACAGACTAGGCCATAATCTTGTTATCAAACTGATATAGAAGGGGATGGACATCTGAAATATCAGGAGACAGCAGCATTTTCAGTACATAAACCCAACACTAGTTATTTGAATAATAAAAAAATTTTGAGGTTGAATTCATCTCACTTAACTGTAGACACCAAAATGAAAAATGTACCACGACTCCATCTTCAAGCTAAGAAAAGAAATCAGGAGACTTCAGAGTACCAAATTCCAGATGTTCTAAAAATCCCTAGGCATGAGATCATATAAGCACTCTGCTAAGTTCATCATATAGCAGGGAAGTCTGTGAAATCTGTCATAATCTAACAGTTTAGGGATTGGAATCTAGGAGATATTGCAGCCTTTTCCCATTACTTACATTTGAGTCTATGGGTTTTTGCCAGGTTAAAAAGTTTTCCCAGCAAACAACAGACATCAAACTTAGACATTTAGAAATCTGCAGTAACAGCAGTGAAATTTAGTATGGACATGTTTTGTTTAGCAGTGTTTTCTGTTGTCTCTTAGAATGAAATCTCTTAGTAGACAAAATTATTATCAAAACTGTACTTTTATGGGAAATTCCCCTTAATCTTTCCAATTTCAAAATTATCTCTTCAAGGACATTGCTGTGATATATATATTTTAATATACTTTTTACAAGGTATCCTAGGGAATTATAAGAATCTTCTCTCACAGTCTTTATTATGTGAATATTCAGTGTAGAGGTGGCTACCAGTGATGAGAAAACATTCATTAAAGTATATCAAGAAACATTTAGATGTGGAAATCCACAGTGCTAGGGCAATAAACACTGCTGACCCCCAAAGAGTGCTCCTGAGAATGGTGCTGCAAAATGAACAACTGTGCTATATGATTGCAGCAACAAAGATTATAGCCAAAAACAGATGGAAAATATTCCTGAGAATGTCTTTGATTCTACCAGTCAATATTAAAAATAAAAATGCCTTTCAATTTTTTATGATAATCATCATGGATCGGTGGCAGCAGGAGGAGTGGCTATGCTTGCATGCACCACTCTGTGGAGTTTGCTGCTAGAGGCTGCATATCTCACTGCCACTGTCCCCCTTTGCTGAACAGAAGAAGCTACAAGGCTGCATTTAAGCATTCACATTAACTTATTCTACTTGGCAATCAGTTGCAGCAGAGATCCACCCAGATCGCCAGGTTATGAATGCAACAAAACCCCTCTGCCTAGTGTGCAGCACTTAAAGTCTGCACGGTGCCTAAGAATCCTTTAAAATCTGTCACCTGTTTGGCTCATTCCCTGATTGATAGCTGTAAGCACTCCATGGCTTAGAAACTTCAAAAAATAAACATCTGGAATTTCTTGACAGGTGATTTTTTTCCTTACTTGCAAAACACTTGGGAATCCTTCAGTACATGAATAACTTTAAGTGGGAAAACAGATAAATAACAAGTTGTGTATTAAAATACTTCCTCAAGAAGTACATGAGGCTAATGACAGTCTTCCTAAATTCAGTTCATATTACTCACTTATGGGTTAAACTCTAGAGACACACAGAGGATGCACTGAGGTTCACCCTCCCCCAGCCTTTCTGCTGCCATTCAGTGACTTGGCATTGGGCACTAGCTGCCTCCACCAGTTGCCATACAGCCAAGCAGCTCAGCAGGCATCAGCTGTGCGTGGCAAAGTCCCCATTTATGTCACCTTTGGCCAGTTGTCTAAAATTAAGATTACTGGGAGCTGTGGATCTTGTGGTAATATTTCAGTGATACCACCAGCTCAGTCAGTCTTACCAAGGTTTTGTCAAGCAACCATAGACTCCATATAAAAATTTTTAAAAAAGATAAAATTCTAAGTAAAATTTGTAGAAGGAGGTGAAAATGCATCATACAGAACCAGTTTATTTGTATTCCTTATATGTCATCTACATTTGTATTCCTTATATGTCATCTACATGTGAAAAAAAAATCCATGTTGGACCTAGATTGTGCTGCCATCTCGGGATTTTGCTATGGTGGGTACTTGACAAGTGAATCTTAGTTTTCAGCTCCTCTCTCTGGAAATAGCCGGGGGGGGGGGGGGGGAAGCATGGCCAAAGAACATTTTGCTTTTGCTGACATTCTTATGAGTACTAAAATGACCATGTATGGACCTCTGAAGCATATATAGGACTTGAATTTTCCAAGTATACGACTTCATTGGTTACTGATGAAATCTGAAAAATATGTTACCATCACTATTTGGCAAAGGAAAAAAACCTTATGTTTCTGATTGTCATGCACTGATCCTGATAATCCTGACTTATGTTCATTCTTAAATTGTTATTATTTACTACTGAGAAGCCTAAACGTTAGATTTCGGTATCAACAAATTTTGCAGTTGAAGTTTCAGAAATACAAATTTCAAAGATTTTGGCTGTGACTGCCAACATAAAGAGTTTCTTCAGGCAAGGATCTAAGAAATCTTTTGCTTCAAAGAAGAAATCTGGCACCTCTTTTTTTCACCTTTTATAGAAGAATTGACAGCAACTTCCAAATGGCATACTGAATTTCAGTACTTTTAAGAGTAATGAAGTTAAACTAATTGTAACTCACTTATCCTAGTTTTTAACCAGTGTCACCACCTCAAATTTAAATGAAGAAGTTACTGCGATATTGACAGATTATGTAAGGGATTTAGGAAATGGACTTTTCTTAAATTTGCATTGATTTGTGTTCCTGAATTATTGTTAGGCTCTTAAAAATCTTCAGTCTCTCCCTTCTTTTTGCTTTCTTGTGCCCTTAATCCTGAAAAAAACACCCATATTTTAAATCCCAGTAGTACTACTCAAACAGTTTGCAGAAGCAAGTACAATATGTCTGTTTTACCATTTGAGTTAATAGCATTTTTTATTAAAGCAAATGATTGTGCACTAATTTCTCAGTGCAAGAAAAAGTGATGAAAACAAAATTGTCCTGAAACAACATGGTATCTTAAAACAGTATATAATATTCTTAAATGTTTGTAAATTATGGCTTTATTCACTTTGGAAGACAATCTATCTTCATCAGTGAGCATGCAAAATGTAAAATTGAGACTGTAATAGCTACTTACCCACCCTATCACTCCTACACACAGTATTTAGGAACACTAGAAGCTAAAACTTCTGCCTCTTCTGTGAAATACAGAAGTATTTCCTTGTACTTCAGATACCTGAAAAGGTGATTTATCAAATTCCTTCTTCTTCATGTGATACTATAAAATCAGATAGCATAGTGAGCTGATTGCTATAATTCTTCAAAGTTTGTTTTTCCTAAGCAGAGCAGATGCATATCATGAGCTGTTTAAATATCAAAAGGTGATGCTTATGGATATGTTATTACATTCCTGTACTTGTGTTTCCTTCTTAGTGACAAAATATACATTTTCATATAAATTTTTGCTGATAAAGTACTTTAAGGTAAAGAACCTAATTGTTTTAAAAACATTTATCAACAGATATCATTAGCAAAATATTTTAATCGTTATAGTTTATGTAGACTAAATGTAAGCATTTATTAATACAAGCTAAGCACTCATTATAAATTTGCACAGAAAATGATAAAATATTATGTATGAAATGAATCATTAGCATGGACCATTAAGTCTTCTATTTTCCTTTAATTGAATTTGTCAGTAGCACCCTCTTTAACTGAAAACCAGTCATAACCACAAAATTAAATAATAATTAAAGAAACAACTATTCAAAGAGTTGCTTGGTAGCTAAGGTGCCATTTAACCAAAACAGCAATTTAATGTAAATTGCAGCCCATGTAGACGTAGTTCTGAAAATTATACATCCTGTGGTTCATATACGTTTGAATTAGCAAAACATTTTCACAGTCTTGATGTTTCTATAGTGGTTCTATAAGCATAAAGAAAGACTGAATAAATTGGTGAAAATAGGTATAAATAGACCTATGGCAATTAAAGCTAATTAAGACTTTACAGAAATAAATTGCTGGCTGTTCCGTAAATTTTTGGCAGATTAGAAAATGCACCAACTTACAGTATAGGCATTCTGTCTTTGTACACAGTCATTCAGTAAAGATGCACTGGATGTGGAACCAAAAATAATGCTTTGCCCACTCGTGTTTTCTTCTAACTTTACCCAATTATTAAAAGATAGGTGGAACCTTCTATTTATAGAAACTTTGTTGTACTACTCTTTTCACACACAAAAAGAAAACCAAAACCAAACAACTAACCACCCCCACAAAAAAACCCCAAATAAACTCCAACCGACCAAAAAACCCCACAGAAATTTAAAACAGGAACAAAACAAAAAAGCACCATTGGCATGTTTGAGAGGAAAGCAGATCTTGTTCTCTTTGAATAAGCAAAGATGCGGCTTGAAGGAGGTCCAAGAGCCTCCATTGCGTATATGGAGATTTGCTGTTGCTACTTCAGACTAAAGATTGGGACTATACTCTCCTATTGATTGTGAGTGTCTCACATGAATTATCTTTGGGACAGTATGGTTTTTTAGTCAGAAATTCTGTTTTGCACAACCAGCAGGGGGAGGCAAGATTTAAGGAAATAAACTGGGAAAACTTCATGGAAGCAAGTCCTTTAAAAAAACGGAGGGCGGTGGAAAGCTTTGAACAAAAGAGAGAGGTGAGTAATACAAGACAGGAGGGTTAAGCTGGTATTTTGACTGCTATTTTCACGTCTATCAAACCATACCATGCAGTTGCCACATGTGTGAAATTTGAAAGAGCTTGCATCAGTTTGTCCATTTTCCCAATGCAACCCTTTTTTTTTTTTTTTTGCTGTGGATATACAGCTGTAGTAAAAAATATTTTATTTCCATTTTCTAGTAATGTAAGCTAATATGAAAGAACAGAGCTGTAAGTAAACGATGTTACAAGTTTCAAAGACAATGTCTCTTGTTTAAATATTTCACATAATTGACTACTTGTGTTTAGGAACCAATGAAAGAGATGCACAGCTGGACTGAATGCCATAAAATCATTTTCAGAAAAACATATCTCATTGTACTTTTCAATTCTTACTTATACAGCTTTCATTCTTCTGCAGAACAATTTACAAAACAACTTGCATAGCTATTACAGTTAAATTTTGATTCTGCTAAGAGCATTTCAAGATATTTTCAGAGAGAGGACCTAACGTCTTGATGTATATTCACGTCTTCTCCATGATTGTTATAATTTAGGGGCGTAAGCCACATGATGAGGACTAATAGTCAATGTGCGTGCTTGTCGCCACACAGGATCTATTTTGCAGCGCAGGAAAGGGTGCAGACCTACTGTGAACAAAAGGGCTCTTCAGCTGCGTGACTGTGTTCTGCACCAGCCAGGGTGAAAGGTACCACCAAACACTAAGAGCTTCCTTGGTAAACATGCACATGCAAAGCTGCCTGCTGAATAACTGGTCTATGAATTTCATCAGGACTTCTTACAGGTTGCTGGGTGAACAGCAAATATACTGTGTGGACCACAGATTAATATCCTGCTGGTTACCTATGTGGATCATCAATGAGTCTTTTCAGCTCATTGCTCCTTCTGTGCTCCTCCGTAGATCCCACCTGTTATCTGTCTCATAGGTCTGCTTGCCTCCACACAGTCTAGACTACTCTTTACAAGTATGATTACAGTGTGTGTGTATGTCTGTTTAAAACCCTATATATGCATATTTATTTCATATGTATAAACCCTAAAGAGCACGTAGGCTTAAAAAGGACCTATATGTTATCATTTTCAACTGTAGACCAACATGACAAGAGGGCAGCAGCCTGCTGCCTTAAGTGACTGAGGTACAGGATGTCATTCGCACAATTGACCCTGTGCGTGATATGGTATGTTATGGTATATGGTATATGGTATATGGTATATGGTATATGGTATATGGTATATGGTATATGGTATGGTGTGGTATGGTGTGGTATGGTATGGTATGGTATGGTATGGTATGGTATGGTATGGTATGGTATGGTATGGTATGGTATGGTATGGTATGGTATGGTATGGTATGGTATGGTATGGTATGGTATGGTATGGTATGGTATGGTGTGGTATGGTGTGGTATGGTATCGTATGGCATCGTATGGCATCGTATGGCATCATATGGTACCGTACAGTTTGCTATCGTTGTTACCTTAATCGTAACTTTCTCATCTCTCGTGATACCCAGTCCCAAAGAAGCAAGCAGATATAACAGTTACTTGTAATTACAGCTCTGACGAGTTATTTGAATCAATGTATTCCAGAGCACAGGAAAAGTTCCAGCCTCATGGCTTTGATACTGACAGATCTGGTGCAAAGTGGGTGTTTGGATACAATGCCAAGCATAATTGGTGCCAGCAGTGGAGATTACATGTGCTGGCTATATGGAAGCTTTTAGACTTACACAATTGGTGGGAACACGGCCACATATGGTAGCACACATGAAGTCAGAGCACAGCCTTCCTATGAAGGTGAGATTATTAATTTGGTCTCAGCCTTCAGTCTGATTTTTGGAAATAGGAAGGAATACAGACCTTATTGCTTTGGTTCTGCACTTCTGTCAAGTTCTTCACTCAAATCAGAGGGTAGATACTGGCACCATCCTCCAGATTCAGCTGCTCTTCTTCACCAGGTTTCAAATATAGCATCTAAAAATTTTTATTTTACCTCCTCCAGTAAGGCCATCTGTTCCCATAGCTTTCTCTCAAAACACCTGGTGTTATCTTTTTTAGAATTTCTGGACTTCTATGAGGGTTTTTTTATCATGTTTGGGGGAAAATAAAGATATGAAAATACACTTTTAAGTAAAGCAGTATACATATCTCTTTTGTTGCTGTTCCCATTTGTCATTCAGGAAAGTGACAGGCCATCCTGGCTGAATTCAGAAGTCCATTTCATCTACAGTCCCACCAGGATAGGATGCCTATTGAAGATGCTTTACAAGGTGAAAAGGAAATGTGTGTGAAAACTGAGTGACAACAATACTTCAAAGCTCAAACACAGGACTATTTTATTGAAATTGTGTTCTTACAGGAAATAGTTGGTTTCATTCCCTTTCTCCATAGCAAGACATTTTAGCACATTGCAACAGTTTTCCATAAAACTTATTGTCTTAACAAAAATATATTACTACTTAAATAACTAAGGGTCTGGATTTAAAACCACAAATTCACAACCTGGAAGTACCCCACAAACCCTTTGTGATTTTGCAGTTGCATGACAAAGATATGACGGTTTGATGGATCTAAGAAGGGATTTGTGGTCTGGAGAACTCAGTGAAATTCCTTGGCCTGTCTTACGCAGAATGTCAGACTAGACTCTGGTGATCACTTAAAATAGAATAATTTAAAACATATTCAGTTCCAGCAGTTTCTAAAAGGTCTGGTAAGACTTAGTGAATTAGCATTTGGAAAGTTAGATCATACTCATGCTTCAAGTAGTCACAGCTTCTCCTCTGCACACTTTTTTTCTATGTGAATAACCAGGTATGAGTAATGTTTCTTGACCAGCAAAAGGATCTGTATCTAAGACACCTGAACCACACCTGCTCCTCTGCCGTCTGTAAAATTTGAAATAGGAAGACTTCTTGGCTGACAAGCTGAAAAGTTTTGGATCCAGTGGCTGTCCCATCATACGTACCATTTTCACATTACACTGCAAGTGAACCTGCCTAAAGACTTATTTCAGGGATAACATTTGGGACCAGTGACAAATGCCTGGCTGATCCAGTTGTATAACTTACGCTGAGCTACAGAGACAACCCAGACAACCCCTAAGAAATTGTTACAAGCTTGTGTTACACCACTTCTAAAGAGGGAAGGATGCTCCAGAGCCAAGCCCCATCAAGCCAATGTCTTTAATATATGATTTTAAAGATAAAGCACTGAAGTAATTTATAAATTGTCTGTCACCAGTGGCTGAACAACACCTTCTTTCCAAGCAAGCTTAAGTTACACTTGAGAAAGTATGTCCTGGCTGAGCACTGAACATCATTCAACTTGCTAAAGTTGGGTTTGAAAGTGATATGGGCACAGATGCAACGTTCAAAGGCCAATCAGCTGCGTCTGACACCATATACCACCATATGCTTTTAGACAAAATAAAGTACATGAGAGAAAATCAATGCATATTATGACTGATACAATTCTATATAAAAAGGGACAAATTTCCCCAAAATCAGCAATGATTTCTATGCTTAACTCTGTAAGAAGAGCCAATAGTGGAGGCCACAACATGACCTACCACACAAGAATGTGCTTGAGTTTGTATTATCCAGCATCTATGTGAAAAACCAAAAATCCATTCTCAAAGCAGAATTATTATTCCTGCAAGCAATATTCGTAACTCTGACTAGATTAAGGGCTTCATGTGAGTACAAGCCAGATTTATGTCCATGTTTCTCAGGTTTTCACATTACACTACCAAAACCTAATTACAAACCAATCCAAACCATACTGATTAAAAAGCAAGTCTCTTTCTTTTCTTTATTTTTTCCTGAAACCACAAGTAAATTTAGAGTAATTTGGAGCAGCCTATTATTTGCCCACTGTTGCAATCCTGTTTATTTTGAGCATAGGTAGAAAATAAAAAATAAAAGTTCCACGCACAGAATCGTATAATGAAGACGCTCACAAATTCTAAATGGACATTAACCTGAGAACATTATGAATTACTACACTTGAACTCTCCAAGGGTTTATTATTAAAAGAAGAAGGGGTTTTTCATGCAGAGAACATAGACAGAGTTAAGAGAATGTTGCCACTGTATTATTTAATGCCTTTGACTGGATGAATGGAAC
Source organism: Acanthiza pusilla (assembly GCA_036630365.1). Lineage (NCBI taxonomy): Eukaryota > Metazoa > Chordata > Aves > Passeriformes > Acanthizidae > Acanthiza > Acanthiza pusilla. Next base: position 6,693,450 of record JAXCHO010000098.1, read on the forward strand.
AAACTGCCTGGGCATTTTGGGATCACGCACTGAAAACCAAAAGCACAGTTGTGAATAAAGTGGAATCCTTCCAACAGATTGAAGACTGAGGTACTGACTGCTGGGGCATGCTGCAGCTGCTGGCCAGCTGCTGTAAGATTTCCAGCTACAATGGAGCCATTTAATAAATCATCAAGGGTTCTGTGTCCCATTCAGTCTGTTTAGTGAAAAAAAGGGAAAATGATCACTGACTTTTTAAAATATCTACCTGGGAGTTCAAGAATAGACTGACCAGTCTGGACATGTTTGACTTATGTTCAAAAACTGTTGATGGCACAGAAGATTTATATGAATATAATACATAGACCTGCCAACATGGAAAATTGCAGATCAAAAAATATCTTAATGTACCATGGATGGTAATTCTACTTTGGAGCAAGACATAACATGCAAAGGATTTTGGAAAAAACACACAGTGACCCTAGAAGGACATAAGAAAATTCCTCCCTGGTGCTCAGAAAGTTTATTACTCTCTTCCCCGGTGCTATTGCATTTCAGCCAGCATGCATGCTTCATATTCCAAATTAGAAGTATGGAAAGATTTTCCAGAGAAGTTCATATAGATGAATATTAAGAAAATGATGCTGTCCTGTATTAGATAAACTGTTCCAATAACAAGTTCAGCTTCTTTGTATGTTTGCTTGTTCTATAAATTCTGAGGAATATCCATGCCTTAATCAGAGATACCACAGGACAATTCAAAAAATATTATAAGGTTTTTGATTTACAGATCACACTGATTCTCTGTCTCAGGTAGACACCATTAATAATTAATTTGATTTTCCTTTTAAAAATGAGCTGTTTGTTTCAGAATGAGTTCCCATTGTTTGGCCCCATTTATGCTTTTTGTCTGTCTCTGCATCTCATGACTTTGCAAATATATATCACTCCCTTGTCAAATTTAAACTTCTCAAAGATGTTTCTTCTTCTGGTTTTGAGGTAAATTACTAATATTATTTTATGATGTAATATAATAATGGCACTTATCCAAAGATCCTTAGGAAGGAGGATTTGAAGTAAATTTTACATGGCTTACCTCAGGAAAAAAAGCCCCAACAATATAAATACCCCACATTATTCAGTGTTACTATCAACCTGTGTTTTTGTCAAAACAATATTTTATCTATATAGATTGCTACTGGTTTTATATATTTGATCTTGGAATTTGGTAATATGAACTCCACTCAGAATTCCACATTTCTTCCATTAGTTTTTGCCTTTCCTGTCCTGAAGATTGCCAGAAAGATTACATTTACAGTGGGTACTTTCAATAGTGTTATGCAACATTTTTATTGCAGCAGTGTGCAAAAAGTCTTCTTGAGGATGACCCACAATATTAGAAGTTTTACAAGGCCAAATTGGATGTGTTTTGCCCCTCAGAGCTTCACAAAGTGCAAAGGAACAAATAAAGGCACAAAGAGTTGATGCTGAGATCAAAGAGTAAAGAAAACTCTAGTGAAATCTATGAAGTGGTAGTATCACTTGACAAAGAACATGTAAAATAGAAAGTTTCCTAAGTAACAGGGACGATTTCATCCAGAACTGGAAAGGAAATGAGAAGTCAGGTGAAGTTAAAGAGTCAAAGAGGCTATCAGTGTGGAAATGGAAGTAATCAAAGATGGCAATTTGGCAGCACATTGCAGAAGAAAGAAGGAGGTTGAAATCAATTGTAAATTCATCAACAGATCTACCTTTGTCAGGACAAAATCTTCTTCTCCATAATTATATGGAGAAAAAATTACCTTTAGCAGCTCCACATCTCATATTCCAGATGATTTTACATGCCTTGATAAAGCAGATCTCGTACTTGAAAAACATTTTGATTTCAGCAGTGGGTTAACCATTGGTAAGAGCCAAATTCCCACTCAAACTCTCACCTATTTCCCCTGCCTCTGTAGGATGAGAGGAGATAAAAAGAAAACCAGGTAGAAGAAGGTTTGTGGGCAGAGGAAAAGATAGCAAGATTATTTACCAATTACCATGGTGGGCAAAACATATATTTCTTGAGAAAAATTAATTTATTAACAATTAAAATTTATTTGGATAGTGAGAAACAAACAAAATAAAATTACAAACATTACAGCAAGAACTTTTCTCCTCCATTTCCCAGGCTAAACCTCACTCCTTTACTCCCGTCTCATTTACTCATGTGATGTGGTAGAGTGGGAAATTGAGAATGAGGGCTGTGGTCAGTACATGTGAGTTTGTTTCTGCTGCTCCTTCCTCTTCACACTTTTCCTCTGATCCAACACAGATTCTCAATGGGGCTCCTTTCCCTTCATGAAGTATCCACTCTCTCCCAACTTGAGAACCTCCTCAGACTCCTGCTCTGACCTTGGTGTTCTCTCTGCTGCTTCTCCCCCTTGGGTTGTTTTTGTTTTATTCCATCCTCTGTCCTCTGCCTGTCCATAATTTTTGTCATTTATTAAACGTCTTCCCATAGGTGACACTAGCTTGACAGCAGGAGTTTGCTGGAAGGGTCTGGCATCATCTGTGTATAGCATAGGGCAGCCTTTGGTCTCTTCTCACCCTTGTACAACTCCGTGGTTGATATGAGGCTATCTACAGCCATTCTGACTTTACACTGTGCTGCAGTGAGGCTGCTTCCTTTGGAGGCACAGAAATCTGCGGGACTGAATTAGTATTTTGTAAGTGATTTTCTTCTATGTGAGGTGTGTGCGCTTTTGCAAGGTACTGTGACAGAGGTGAAAAGTCCACACCTGGAAAAGAGAGTAGTAGGAAAAGGAAAGGACCTAAATGTCAAAATCTTCTGCTCTTGCTCTCACAAATCTTTCTGGGTATCAGTGTTAGTTCTGTAAATGATGACTGACATGACCCAGTAACAAATTTTACTTCTCAGGACAGGGGAAGCTGGTTGGGGTGGATCTTGACACAGCGATCCTCCTCTAAGTCAATACTACCTTCAAATTTTCAACCCAGGTCACTACTTCCCATTCAATCTCTATTTTCCTTTAATCAGAACTCTAACTACAGGTCTGAAATTGCCATGAGGCTTTGTTCTAAAAGCAAGAACTTGTCTGACTAGCATTTAAAAGAAATACTGCTAGCAAAATCATTAATAAAACTCCAAACATATTTTGCAAAAGAAAATAGGTCCTGTATTATATATTAAAAGAAAATCCAGACAAATTCAGAGCAAGGCAAAATAAAATAAGTCAGCAGAGGTATTCAATTGAATTATATAATCTCAATTATTATTACACTTCAGTGGGAACATAAGTGAATTTTAGAAGGGAGGAACAATTTTGCATCTCACTTGTGACTAGCCATTTCCTAGTTTCCACAACACTGGAGTGGGAGAGATCTTTGTGCTCCCTTGAGGAGTAGCAAGATTGAAATCTTAAAGGGTGAAAGAAGATGCTGTGAAAACACCTAATCCCAATTCAATATAATAACAGTATACTATTTGCTATTTTGAGCAAAAACATATTTGTCACAATGATGCAATAGAAGGAAAAAAAAAGAAGACTTAGCCTCCAGACTCTTTGTGGGTAATTAATGTAGTAATATGAGTAAACCCAAACCTCTTTTAATATAATTCCTGAATGTGTGCTCAGCTTGGATCTTTATTTTAAAAGTTCATAACACATGACATGATATGTCATGCAGTCACTTTGTAAATGTCAAGCTCTTAATGGAAAATAAGTCTTTCATTGTTTATTCAACTTACGTTGTACATCTAGCAGCATTCAGGACTAGATATGTCTTGCCTAGTTGCATGTTCATCACAGCAATATCTAAATTAACAACACCATTGTTTTAAGAGGTTTTGGGGGGTTTTTTTTGTCCCAAAAGCAGTGGAGAGGCTAAAAGACTGTTAACAATCAAGCAACCTGACTAAGAGTCGAATCACCTTCAGAAGAATCCCTTTTCCTCATTTTTCTCTATTTTTCTTCTGTAACAAGAGCTAAGGGCTGTTTCTAACTTAATCCCATGGATAGATGGATGAATATAGGATAGTCTGCATAGTTGTGCTTATTATTTTGTCTGTTGTTTCTGTTTCCTCTTGGATAGAGAAGGAGGTTCTGCTTGAGCTCATGAGGATACTCCTTCCCATAACTTTCTAGGATTTTGGAATTAGAATTAATATCTCCTTTTCTCAAAAGTTTTTAAGGAAAGGATGTGACATAGGGGGTCATTCATTGATTTCATCTGGTATCTGAAAGCAGATTAAAACTGTTAGCATTCTGGGCATCAGCAAGAGGGAATGTAAATTTTTGGTTGGCTAAGTTCCCTAAGATTCTTAGGAGTCAGAATAGCTGAGCAGAGGCAGAGAGAAACAGCTACTGAACAGCCTGGCAAGCAGATGTGGATAGAGAGCAAAACATAACAGTGATGTTTGCTAGTGGCACAGTTATTTTGTGTAATACCCTACTCAGAGTAAAGCACTCTTGCTCAGGGAAACCATAGTGATTCATATGTGGTTGTGAATGAATTTCTAATAGCACTCTAAAATTATCTGGAGTTTGTAAAGGAATTCTGGCATTGTTCATTAATAAAAACCAACACATTCCCTACACTCCCTGCCCAGTACAAACAAAAACTGATTCTACCATTATTAATAGAACTCATAAGGAAATTACTTATTTGGGGTGGGTCGTACAGCTAGTAACACAATAAAGCATGGGCAAATATATATGAGCATTGAGCTAGGAGACTAATTTTAGCAAAATAATGAATTTCATTCCTCACAGGGAAAAAAAAAAGGTAACCAACAGTAGAAACGTTAATTAGAGCTGGTCAAAACCATCAGGTCTTCCCTGCTTTGCATGCTTTATGCATTTGACTTCTTCATGATATGTATATTTAATTTTAGACCAAACACTAAAACCCAAGCAATTGGAAGGAGATTTAATGTAGAAACATCAAAGCTTCATGGTTTTTATAGAAACCTGCTCCAACAGGTCCATGTCTTCCCCGTGCTGAGGACTGCAAAGCTGGGCACACTACTTCAGATAGGGTCTCATGAGGGCAGAGTAGAGATGGAGAATCTCTAGGCAAGATCTAGGAAAGAATCTCTAGGGCAAGAACCTTGCCCTTCCAGTCACACTTTAGATGCAGGACAGGATACAGTTGGCTTTCCTAGTTGTAAGTCCACATTACTAGCTCTAGACGTTCATCTACCAATATCCCCAAGTCCTTCTTTGCACGGCTGCTTAAAATCTTCATCTTTTAGTCTGTATTGATACTGGTGATTGCTCCAACTCAGGTGAAGAACTTTTCATTTAGCCTTGTTGAATTTCTTGAGGATTACATTGGCTCATTTCTCAAGCCTGCCACAGTCGCTCCATATGGCATCTGTACCCCCATGCATATCACCTATATATACTTAGTTATTCACATTAAATAAATAATTAATGTCATAGATAATTTCAATTTATGCAGCATACATATTGTAGTGGGTTGACCCTGGCTGGATGCCAGTCACCTACCAAAGCTGCTCTGCCACTCCCCTCCACAAGTGGACAGGGAAGAGAAAATATAACAAAGGTTCATGAGTTGAGATAAGAAGGGCAGAGATCATGCACAGAATACTGTCACAGGCAAAACAGACTTGACTTGGGGATATTAATAGATTTTATTACTAACAGAATCAGAGCAGGATAATGAAAATTAAAATAAATCTTAAAAATACCTTCCCCTAATCCTCCCTCCTTTTCAAGCTGTACTTCTTCCCCCTCAGTGGTGCAGGAAGATGGAAGGTGGAGGTTACAGACAGCTCATCACATGTTCCTGACACTGCTCAGAGAGAAGAGTGCTATTTACTGCAGTGTGGGATCCCTCCCATAGGAGACAGCTCTCGATGGACTTCTGCAATGTGAGTCCATCTCACGGGAAACAGTTATTCACAAACTGCTACAGTGTGAGCCATTTTCCCATGAGTGTCCTTCAGGAACAGCCTGCTCCATTTCCTAACAGCCTGGGCAGCAGTGGTGGCTAATCACTGGCTATGCTTTCACAAGGCATTTCAGTCATGTGAGATGAGTGCGCATTGGCTTGGTGCTTCCACATGTCCCAGACCTGCACCCTCATCTTGAAGACACTCTGTTTTGGTGCTGGAAAATTGGAATCCATCATCAGAGCAGAATAAGAAAGAGCACACATGTAAATCTACATAATCTTTCAGAGGTTTGAAGTGATGTCTGAACCTTACATGTTCTCAAATCTTTTGTTCTAGCAACAGGCCAGTGGAAAGTGTAGATTCGCAGTAGAGCTAGTCAGAAGTTTTCCAGCAAAGCAAATGTTGATTTGTTTATCCTAAAAGGCTCTGTTTGAGGCCCAGTTGGAACTAACATATGTCAATAATATAAATTAAGGCACAGCCTCACCTTTCCTTCAGTGACATTCTGTGTAATTTCCTGCTGATTTCAGATTAATTTGTTGCCTAATAATTTGCAGTGACGTTTCAGCTTCCTCTACAATGAAAATTACTGATATGTAGAAAACCATGCTAACTTGCCAAAACCCCTCACTGTTTCATTCATTTATCCTGCAGAAACAAAAGAGACTTATTGGCGTCTCTTTTTCTGCATAATGCTTGGGGCAGGAATTCTTTTATATTGCCATTGACAAAAAAGTTGAAAATTATGTTAGACTTTTCTTGCTTGTCTATAATGTGCCAAGGAATATGTATGTGTGTAACTGTATCAGAACTTCTCAAAATGGCGTAAGATGTTCAAAAAGAAGAGGGCTATTGTCTCATCAGCTAATAATTAGGCAGTATGAACTGGTTCTGGCCAATTAGCCTGGAAGTGTTTTCATTTTCTAAGCCAATAGAACCTATCTATAGCATTCCATAGTAAAACAAATTAATTAATTTAATTAACAAAACATAAATTCTAAAATGAAACATGATTTTGAGTGGGTAAGTACCCATGCCAAATGGTGTCTTATAACAATAAAATTGTATTCAACTGGTTGGACAGATTATTCATCTGGCTTCACGCTTTCCTACTTGCTGGCAAGCAACAGGCCTGCTCGGTTACTTTGAAACTTCTGCTGTATGGAAAGATTCCTGTTCAATTACAGACAAACTCTGGTGTCAGTCCTATTTTTCTGTAGCATCTTTAAACTTTCCATGTATGACGAAAGTAAGTGCTTTATATTTGTCCGTCTTTGAAGAGAAAATGCCAGAAAGGTGATGATGCTCCTGCTGTTAAAATCTAATGCAACGTCATAGGCTCTTCTTTACATGTACTTGGTCCCAGGGGCTCACAAGCATGAACATGAATGAATTTTCTCTACCCTCGACTCATGGGGTAAATCTATCCAGAGACATTAGATGACTAAAACGAATCTGAAGGAGCAAAAGGTCTACCAGGTCACTGCAGCAGTTCAAAACATGCTGGTGCCAGTCCCAGTACACTTACACCAAAGCCAGAAATTACACAGATATCATAATCTTATTGTTTTCACTTGCAAATTCTCAGTGATTTAAATTCATTATCGAACTGACACTCTTGTAAAGCTTTTTCTTCTGATCTTGTCCCAGGTGCCTGATTGCAGTCATCAAACATACCATACTAAGTATTTATATAAATATATCATAAAATAATCAAATATGATGAGCTATTCCCTTTGTTCCTTTATGTTGATACACTTTTCACAAAATATTTAATATGCTTCTGAAAATGATGATGCCAGTGATAAAGCTAGTTTGCAGTTTCATAGATAATTTATGGAAGTTATAAAAAATGAACCAAATTGTCATAACAACATGACAATGTGAACATTCATGTTTACATAGTGTCCACATACTGTACAAATACTGAATATTAATATGAAATGAGAATTTATAAAATTTGCAATAAACATAATGTAGAAAAAATAACAACTTGATACAATCTCTGCTTATATTGCAACATATAAAGAGATCTTACTTTATGAATGGCTTTGACATTTCCTTTAATGTGTATTGTTTTACATCCTTAACCACAAATCCTGGTATATTTTAAATGTAAATTAGATCATATCCATCCTGTTTCTCCTTTCAGATAAACAGTCACTCTAATTCAAGAGAAGGGAAGAGACTCCATCGACAGCATTCTAAATGTACTTGGCACAAATTCATCCCAAGGGGTGCAAATAGCAAAATATGTCTGGATCAGATTTTGCCTCTTCTGTTCTCATAAGGTAGCTATTTGTTTGTTCAGTGATTCTGTTGGCTTGCAGTAAAGTTATGCACAGTTTTTTTTGCCTAAATACAGGTATTTATTGCTATTTTGAGATACTCTGAGACATTCTCCTGGGGTGGGCAGATGGTGCACAGGATCTGTGTGAGACCCACACCTTCATGGCGCTCTTCTGGAGAAGTTATGGCCAGGCAGGACACAATGTTGAAAGACACTTGATACTTTCAGGCAGCCAGATCAACCTCTACTGAGGTATTTCTTCTGAGGACAGCCTTTGCACCTGATCAGTGCCTTACAGTCATGGCAAAGGATGAAGTATCTGTCCGTTAATTGTTTGTCCTGGTGGCGTCTTCTCTGTGTTTCACTGATATCTGAAGAAACTGAATGAATCATGAGGCCTGTGCCTTTGTACTACATGAATACCCTGAGAGTATTACAGTTATAATTATAATACTTGAACTGTGTTTATTTCAGTAATCTATTAATTACTCTACTAGCAACTGGGAATGAGTCCTGAGGTTTTAATTTTCCTAGCAGCTCTAAAGTCAGCTCATCTAGTACTTTTCACCAAGGACTACCCTTAGGCCTGCTGAACTGTGGGTTTAGGTAGCAAATCAGAGGAGGCACAGGCCACTGGCTGCCTGTATGCACCAGTAAATTTGAAGTTTTGGGTCAAAATGTGAACAATGTCTATCTAGTATTAGGTAACACCTCACAGTTCCTCCTCAGAATTGCTCTTGGGTGTCCCAATCTCTCTCTCTTTCTCTCCACTCACTGTGTAGGGACCGCAGACAGTTGTTAACCTGAAGTTAGATATCCTAAAATGGTTTTTAAATTTAGATGAGTTAAAAGAAGGCTTTAATGACTTGGTTTTTCCATTACACTGATGAATTCATATTATGTACATATTTTGCTGCTGTCTCATTAAGTGTTTAAAAGTAAAGTTGGGAAACCCTGATTAACAGTTTAGACATTTTTATTATTGATACCTGGAATGTGAATGTTGGAACTTTTGAAATACAAATATTTCAGCTGGAGGTTGTAGCTCACATCTTCTAAGGTGTATAGTGCATGTGCTTTTTCATCACTTGGTAAATCATCCACATATTACCATATCAGCTGAACTGAAGGTATCATAAACAAAAGTGCTTTGTGTAATATTAAAACTTGAAATATTATTCAAATACTGCTAACCTTCAGAAACATTGTAGAGGAATAAATTACTGAAATCACTTATATAGCAAAAGGTCCTATGCTTCTTCATTCTGTATTAGTAAATATGACACTACTGAAATTTTATACCACTTTCAGCCTTCTTCACTGCACAGCACCCAGTATGCGTATTTCCAAGAACAAATACTATGCAACTTGACTCAAAGGGAGAAAAGGTAATTTTTACTTTTGATAATTAATTTCTATGCCTGAATTTTATCTCGTTTTTAGCCTAAGTGGTACTGCTGTTCACAGCTTACTCTAGCTTTTACCATTCATTATGTAAAATTGTATTAGTTATTTCTATCTATTTTTTAAAAAATATTGTCTGTGCCATGAACTATTCATGTCTATTTTAGAAAGCCTGGGCAAAAATGCATGCTATTAGACTTGCTTCTAATTTACACAGTCTTTCTAAAGGCTGAAAACCTTTCAGGTACAAATCAAAATAACTGCAGCAGTCTTTGGCTTATTTCTGTCTTGGCAAGTATGAACAGATCCATGGTAATCAATTCAAAAGGTATTAGAGCCATTATTGGTTGTAATTATCATGACACCTGGGTCCAGACTTGTGAAATAATTATTAAAGGCATCACCAGTGTGCAAAGGTTTTGTTAATCATTGATTTTATATCAGTAAGTATTTAACGGATTTTGTGACTCTTAATATAAAGCTGAGCATCTGTTTCACTTACAGAAGCATCAAAAATAAGGAAAATAAATAAAACACACACACATTATCATAGAAGTAAATAAAAAGTAAAGAATTAAGGTGAAGATACCACCATCCTTGAAACCTTTTAGGTTTCAAAATCAGAGCTTACGTTCTTGAAAAATGTCAGTGTTATATATTGAAATAGCTTGCTGCCAAATAAAATATATGCAACAGGATTTATAGCGAGAGATTAAGGAAGGGGCCTTGGAGTCTCCTTTTTCTTAATGCTGTATGTGTGCTTGACTCTTTTTAGTTGTTTTTTGCAGCTGAGACACTGAATATCTGGAACTGAGTGTGTACTAGTCTCTCTTCTTGTTGTCCCCACCATGGTGTTAGGGGCAGACAGTAGCAATGCAAGTTTAGAGTCATTTGCCCCATTCTCTGCAGCACCATAAGGCTTATCTCTGGACACCTCTGTAAGAGTTTTTGCTCCAGGGTAATCTGTCTTTCTGCACTGAGTGATTAGAAAAATTGTCTCCTAAGTTAAACATTCAATGCTAACAAGTATGAATATCCCCTTCTTTTTCCTTTTTGCCTCCTTCATATGCTATTTTGTTCAATATGCTACTGCATATACTGCATTTGGCCTAAAACTGATGTGTCCATTGATCTTCGGTGGTGATGAATAGAACAATGATGAATGGGCATCCTACAGAGATTAAAATCATTACACCTGGGGAGGATCAAGCCTACCTACACCACAGAACTGAGGTCTTTTAACACACATCTTCTACTCAGTCTTGACATGTAGCGCTACCTGCCTTGAGCAGTGGGTCAGTTTTTTATTAGTTAACACTTCTTCCACCCTTTTGATAATTTTGACCTATTATAGGCCTAGTTAAAACTGGTTTCCTGCAAGTCCTGTAGCAGAGATCAAAAGGTGCATTTCACATCTTATGTGTCTAGAAGTCCTGAAGCGAAACAAGTTCATGTGCAGGTCCCTAAAGCTAGTCACAGATCATGCATTCTGGTGGATGGCCAAGAGATGTAGCTTTAAGAGGATGCTAGCTCAGACTCCATATTATTTGGTGTGCATTCAAGATGCAAAAATATCATTAATCAGGCCTTCATTTGGCCAATCTTCAAAAAGGAAGATACAAAGCATATATCTGAGGCTCAGCAGTTTCAATGTCACCGATTTAAGAGAGTGAATCTAAGAGTTAGGTAAAAAATCTTGTGAGTAAGGGATGATGGAAAGTAATGAGTTTCTGAAAACTCCTGGCTAGCCAGCAGCGAAAAGTTATATGGAACAGATTTTGCAACAGTGACTGAAGAAATGCAGCCCTGAAGTAGAAATAGCAGTAGTGACATTTCTGTCTTGTAGCTATTTTTACCTAAAGGTCTAAGTAGAAATGGAAAATTAGAAAATAAAAAGCAAAAACTGACCCCAAAATGCCTAAATAAAGCCTATCCTTGTTTTATGTCTTGTCAGAGGATGACATCTCTGAAACTGATGGTGAGCTGAGTGTCGTAGAAGAAAAATGATCCCACATGTTTTAGCTACTTCAGTAACAAAACACATTAATTGTCAAAATGGAGAATAGGAGAAAGGAAGTGTGAGTCAAAGTTGCATAAAATGTGTGAATCTAAATGACTGCACGTGTATATCAAACTGATTATACTGTATAGCTCCTCTGGGAAATGACGGAAGTCCTTGCAACAAAGAGAATTCTTGGTTCTTCCAGCCATCTGTGAAACAATATCCACTAGCCTTGGCTGATGAAATTTTGTAGAAGTTCACCCATGGTATCTCTGTGTATGTAAATACACAAATAAGCAATATATATGTACGTGTATATAAATATATAATGTACATGTATATTTATATTCATATACATATATTCAAAAATGCCCCTCAAGGAGGATAGAGTGATCTAGATTCATCTATTCTTCTGGAATGGGTTCCACAAAGCATTTTCTCCTCACCATCTACTCTGTTACATATAGAGACATCTGGTCTCCTGTGTGAAACCACTTGAATAAATAACAAATCCAGGACAGTGTTAACGCAGTTTTTTCATAACCAGTGATATCTCTGGCAAGGCCAGAGCCTGACACTAGGACTCTTCTTCATGGAACAATCTCACTTTCTCCTCTCCCCATTGTGTTGAATTCAGCTGAGCTGGTGAGATGGAGTGTGCACTTCAAATTTTTTGTACTAAAACTTTTTTTAGTGTGCCCTTCTCCACATTTATGTGAGCATTATACAAAATAAAAAAGAATAATGGTGTTAGAAATAAAGCGTGGCTTACTGAAACTAATCAGAAGATAGGACTTAGGATGGAAAGAATTAAATGAGATTATATCTTTATCATATCTACTTAATAAGCAATCTGAAAATCTAAATAGCTATTCATTTGCTATTATGCACCATGCAAAATGGCACCAGTATCTACAGTGCATGGGTTGCTGGTTGTAAGTTCAGTAAAGAAGAGGGAGAAAATCCAGACAGGCTGTTAAACCTACTTGAGATTGTTCACCTTGAAAAACAAAAGATGAAACATTTCCCTACTTAAAAAATTTTAAAAAGGAGAGTTTAGAAAAATGTCCCTCTAAAATATGGGTTAACTCACTATATTGAAATAAACCCAATATATATTAAAATATGGAAATGTATAAGATTTGTACTATACAGGATCCAAATCAAAAGTAATTGAAAGAAAATTACAAGCATTAGAAATATAATTCAACAGGATACTCAAATTATTTGACTTATCCAGATATCTAAATTGATATGACTTTATTTAGAAGTACCAGTATGCAAATGTCAGGCTGTGATAAAATACATACTTTAACCAAAAAGGAATTCACAGGGAGGAGAGGAGTGCCCCTTTCTGTGCAGTACTTCTGTTGAAAAGAGTGACAGAAATCCATCGATGCACATTTCCAAGTCACGGATTGCACCATGCAAGGGAAAAGAAACGCCCATGCCTGAGGAAGATAATTACAACAGACATTATGTTTGAGTACATCACATAGGCAAACAGTGAAGCAGTGGGAGTAATACAGTTGGAAAACACCTACAAGGAGAGAGTTTTAGCAACGATACTGTTTGGTTACAAAACAGAATAAGGAAAAGGAAAATGATGAAGCAAGTTTAAATACCTTGGCTCTACAGTTTTGGTCACTAATATGTTCCTGGATGCAGTTTCTGGAAGAAATACCGACATTTACAAATGACACTGTGACTGAATGAGTGGTATCCCAGAGCAAAAACTGTAGGAAATGTCTATCTCTTTGCTCAGCAAAAATATTGACTGCATCCATGCAAACGTCAGGATGTGGACAGCATCTTTAATACCCAGTGTGTGAATGAAATGTTAAATGCAAAGAAAATAAAAACCATCAAAAATGGTTAATTCTGTTAGCAAACCAATGCTGAGACTTGATATTAGAATTACAGAAAGGCATTGTACCTTGGAGAAAAATCAGAAAAGATCTTTTGGAACTAGTCATGGAGTATCTATGACATTGTTGCTTCAAGACTGCTCTGCCTATGCAAACAACTCTGTGTGTGACAATGTTTTCACAAGTCTGGAGAGAAAGAGAACATACTCTGGAGCTCTAGTGGAGGAAGAAAACACAATCTTTTAGTGGAGGAAGAAAACAATGAAGGCACACATCTTAGCAAATCCTGTAAAAACATGCAAAAGTCAAAACATGCATTAATCCTTGCAAAAATAAAACAAAATAAACCCCACAACCTTGGATTCCACAAAGAAAATTTATTTACTGTTTATGGTGAGTCTGAAGAAAAGTTCATCAATTTAGCTATTTCAACACCCCTTTCTGAAATGGTGTTTTATCAGACAAAAAGGTACATTAAATATAAACCTAAAAATGCAGAAAATTCATACAAGCATTTGAACATGCAGTGTCAAAGAATTATGTGAAAGGGTGACTTGTGGTCTGGGATCTAAGAGATGCAAATGCAGACATAGTTAAATTGTAGAATTTTTACCATGAGAAGTTCCCAGTGTGAAGTGCTGGTATTGCTTCTTATTCTTGGAAGAAAAATCCATCAAGGACTATTAAGCCCAAAGCTGTCCATGTCTTAGTAAGTCCCAGTGCTGTGAGCTGGGAAGTATCTCAGTTTATTTCTCTACTCTTATGTTGTTCTCGGTGTGTCTGCTGCTGTGCACTGCTGAAGATGGGAAATAAACCATTACGCTGACCAGCTTGACCAATTTTGTATGTACAGGTGGAGACCATTTATTCTTAAATTTAAAAAAAATGTGTTTCTCATTGTCACTGAAAGTTGGAAATACAATCAAATTTCATCTGTGTACATGGTGGAATAGCAAGACCTGTAGAACTTTACAAAATCTTAGAAAGCATTCAGGACAAGGCTCCAATTTCTGCACCATCACAGCTTCTTACATGATCACAAAATCAGAGATGCAAGTGAAAGATGAAGAGAAGCCACAGAAGAAAATCGTGGAGCATACTTTCCTTTTCATGTAGTTTCACAGACAGAAAGTATGCACTTCAAAATGTCATGTATAAAGTAAATATTACCAGAAATAAGATTTTAAGCAACTTTGTTAGAAACAAAAAACCTAAGAGCAAGTAGTAAAAGTAAAGAAGATTTCAAAAGACATACTAAGGTTGGTGTGTCTATTACAAGCATAACAACTTTGCCTTTGTTTTCCATACAGACTATACTAAATAAAAAAATTAATTTAACAGAGTAGTGTTGAAGAAAAAAAAAATAAAAGAGTAACTATTTCCAGAGTGAATCATGGGAACTTATAGTCTATTTTGCTCAGTGACTTAAAGTAAATCCATAGTCCAAAGCACAACAGCATAGAGTGTACAAATATTCAAGGAGAAATTAACCAAGAAAAATGAAGGCAATAAAAATATTTACTTCAGCTTTGTAAACCATCTGATCATACCTGTGGAAACCCTTGCTCAGTCTGAGCACAAACTGAAGAGCAGAGTGGTGGCATCAGTGGTACCTGCAGAGTAATCTCTTCCCATGAGCAGTTGCTAAACACAACCACTGCTCTGGATAAATGGAAGAAGACCAAAATCATTCTAAGGCAGAATCTACACATCATTGAATTTTTTTATGGAAATGCCTGAAATATCAAAGTGAAGTTCCAACATTTTGTCATATGGTAGCTGAACACACATCAGTTTATATGAAACTTGGACAGCAAGTGCACACCTGTCTAGCTCTGGCCACAGCTCCCCAAGGGATCACAGTCTGCAAGCTGAACTACCTCCAACGGGCAACAACAGCTTGTAAGAAAACCAGCTGTTATCCTACAAATTTCTGAAAGTCCAATGTCTTTGGAAATATAATATATCCCAGCCAGGAGGCTGTTAGAAGAAGCTACTGTGTACCTACAAACATAAGGAAACACTTGCTCAAGGCCAAAAATTCAAAACCAAAAAGTGGCGTAATATCTGAGATTGTTATTCATGCAGGTTGGAAAAGGTGTCTCAAAGCTTGTTTTCACCACAGTGAACAGCCCTGGCAATGCAGAAAAACGGAACAATCTTCTTGCAAAGAGAAATAATGAAAATTTACATTCTTCTTTCTCTTATTTCAGCTTTTTTTTTCTCCTTTTTTATTCTTTTTGTGTATAAGTAAACCTCATATTGTAAATAAATAAGGAGGAGAGATGGGAAGTCTTTGTTTATTTACCCAGTGCCTTGTCTAGGAGTAATCTAAAAAGAAACGAATTTGGTATTGCCTTCATCCTCACCAGAAGAACCCAGAGTCTGGAAAAGATGATCCAACAGAGGCAGAGCAGTTGGCTTGGGCTAAACTAAGAAATCTGTTTAGCTAAAAGATGGGAATGTTTTGATTTAGTTGGGCACCATTAGCTGCTAGAGAATCAGACCACATGACAGCATCAAACATTCCAGGTAATAGGAATTAGGGACAATGTAAATCCACAATGAAGTTTTTAATTTTCCTTTGAGGAAATTCTATTTTCATCTCAAGAACTACCTTTTCTTGAATGCTTCAAGCCTTCTTTTGTCAGGAATAAATGACAAATGAAAATCCCAAAAAAGATGGAAACAGTATGGTCTGTAACAGCACATCCCAGAGCAGCAAAAGACATGTGAAAACACATCCCTTTTTATATCAGAATTTGTGGGTCAGACTTTATGACACTTTTCACCAAGGCTTTCTATTAACTCCTCCATCATTGCAAGGTGTGTCAGCTTGGGATGTGCTCATGCCCTTCCCACCCTGCTTCAGCCCATTTTAGAATGACTCCAGAAAACACAAATCCTGGCCTGGTTCTTGGTAGTCCAAAACTGAGGGCGTTTATGTAGAGAACAGTGCAATTCTGCATCAAAAATGTGTTTCTAAGCATTACATAAGTTAAAATTTTAAATTTTTACCTTTGAATATGAAGATATGTCAACACAGAACTGAAAGGGGGTATGTTTTAGAGAGGCAAAGATTTTTTTAAAGGTGAAGTAAGGAATTGAGGTGCAAAAGTTTCATCAGAGAAAAGAAACAAAATGATTGAACTTCTCCAGTACTGAATTTGAATTAAACAGTAATGGGTATGTCTTTTCAGATGGACTGTTCATATTTCACATTGCTGAATACTGTGTGATTCCTGAAGAGTTAATAACAGATAAAGGCTTGGAAATAATTTATTTCAGAAAGTCTTCTAGATATATCAATTCAAGATGCCATATCAAATTCGTACTATTTACAGTTTATCAATCTATCTTTAAAAGTCTGTGAAGATAACAAAGCTCTTCATATTTAAAAACCCACATAAGATTCAAAAGATTGTTAATTCTTACTAGGGTTGCAAGTGAAGTTAATTGAGAAATTAAAACACTGACAGCCAGGGGAAAAAAAAAAAAAAAAAAAAAAAAAGGAACGACACCAGCCATTCTTTTGGCTTCCTTTAGCTAGAATATCATGAGGCTTCTTAGAGTCATTCATTAGTTTTGTCATTGTGGGTGAACTTTATGGAAGGAAGAATAAAATCTTTGGTGACAAATACCTAACAAGCTTCTGGAGCCAGGGAGCTGTGCCTGCCAGGGAACTAGAAGAGAAGGGGGGAGGGGGGGAAAGGAGGAGAAATTAAAAGCCGGGAGCAGGGTTACCCACGTTGCAAAGGAAAGAGAACGTGAGACTGGAAACCGGATGTAAGTGGCAGTCTGCCAAGGCAACAGTTACGCCATCTGCAGCAGGGTCAGGAGTCAGAGCCATCTTTGAAAGTAAGCCCCAAGGAAGACATCTAAACAGAACCAAGGAGGGCACTCTCCCTGCTTTGTGAGGATACCCAATATGCTGCTGACAGTTTCTTGCCAGAGCAGCACACAGGCACGATGTGTGATGGGAATGCTGCTGCAAGGTGGAGGAGCTGCCCCAGTCCTTCTCCCGGGGCACTGGGCGCACACGGTGCAGGGTGCTGCCGGCAGGACCCTGGGGAGCGCTGCTGGAGGCTGCAGACCTCGTCTGCTCGGGGGTAAACCTGCTTCACTGACAGCGTGAAAATGGGACAAAATGGCACCAGCGAATGAAGGAGACTACTGGCAAGCACAGGGTAGCAGCAAAGGCAGCCTGGCCACAAAAGGCACTGCTTGCAGGGCAAAGGAGGGCCAGAGCATCAGGGAGCATCACCCTGCCCTTGCTGGCAGTTGTGCCACACATGGTTGTTTGGCTTCTCTCTTTGTGAATGTGTCAGAGACAGATTTGGGCATCCTGATTATGGATTATTGCCAGTTTTCATTTGAACTGGGTTTTCTTTCTCCCCACTCCCCCCAAAAAATTGATATTGGAAAAAAGTATAATATCCAGCTAACAGAAACCTGTGGTACATGATTGGAGTCAAATGACAGGGACAATACATAGAGTCTACTCACCAGCACTTCAGTTTATCATGCCTGGAAGCCAGCCTTTTGTAAATATCTTACCTTCTTTTTTCCCCTTTTTCATCTTTTTTTCTTTTTGCTTCTTCCTTTTTTTAACCCCCATTTTTCTCTGGTTTTTTGGTTATTTTATTTTATGCCTTAAGGTGCATAAGTATTCCATCTTGTTCCAATACAGTGTTATACAAGGTATATGAGAAGGGGTCTTGAAATGCTTCTGTTCTAATAATCCTGTTACAGAGAGAAAGAACAGGGCAAAAGGCTAGTGAGAAATTTATTGTCTAGCGGGCAGTGTGTAATTACCATAACTTACAAAAAAAAAAAAAAAAAGAAAAAAATCCTCATGTTGGTGTGTTTGATTTAATGCTATCAGAAGTGTAAGGTTACATGAAATAAATGGCTAATTGGGTTAATTTAATAGCAGGTTAAATCTTTCTTTTATTTTGTGCTAAAGGAACATTAAAATGGTGCAGTTTTCAAGTGGTCTTAGAAAAGTAAAGTCGAGTTTCTTGATAAAAAAATATATATAGTGTTCCTACTGCTAGGTTTATGGTGGGAGCTACTGGCATTCTTCCAGTTCACCGCATGAAAATCTAAGCTGCCTGTATAAGTACAGAATTTAGTGTTGGGTCTTAAGGTTTTGGTTGGCGTGTTGCCAAAGATGTTATGTATTTAGCTGGGAAAATTGCCTAGAAGTTAATTGAGAGGAAAACACTAATATACATCCTCCACCACCTTAAAAATGCTATGGATGTGCATATGTTGCTGATCCTTGATAAGAGTTGAGTGTTTGCAGTAAAGAATTAGCTTAAAATTGGTCCAAAAATTGTCTAGATTGAGTTTTTCAAGCCTCTCCCTTCACTACATTCACAGGCAACATTATTGTTTCTCCTCTCTTTTTAATCTTCCTGCCTGTGCCATCCTCAGCCAGGCCAGCAGCAAGCCATGGCATTGTCACAGTCTTCTTTGGACAGGGCAGAGCTGGGGCACAACTGCTTCGTGCCACCTCCAAGTACCAGCCAAGAGTAAATTTCCCCTTTCCTCTGCTCCAGTTCCTTTTCTTGTGACAGCCCCAAAGCTTATGATGTGGCCAGTTGTCTTACCATCATGACCACCTGGTACAATCTGGAAGCTCTAGTTACAGAGTGGGCATTGACACTTGAACCACTTCAGAACAGCAGATGATTTTTTCCTGCTACACAACCTGCCACACCGCATGCTATCACCTAGCAGAGCATCTCAGGAGCACGTGGGGCCTGGAAAAGCCCCGCTACACTGCGCAGTGAAACCTCAGCAGTTCAGCAATTTGTAATCTTGCCAGAAAAATAGGGTTTTTTAATCTCAGTAAGCGAAAGATTGTCTTTAAACTGTATTGAGCCAGTGTGCAGCAGCAGACCATAAGTGGTTAATGATCACATCTGTAAATAGGCTCCAGAGCGGACAACAGGCTATCTTTTGGAGCAAGGAGGCTGGGAAGCAAGAAGCACAGGAAAACAAAATTAGGAGCTATACTGAAAGCAAATGAGCAAAAGGCTTTCTTCCAATTGTGACCAGCTGTCTTCTTTTGTACACCCAGTGGATGCTCCTGATGAGCTGATCTAGAAGAGACATGAACAAAGTAGAAACAATGACATTTCGCTACTGTATGAATTCACTCTCCCTTCACTTAATCCTGTTCTTACTGGGGCCTTGTGCTGAAAGCTGATAATTTTGATGGCCCCTGAATAAAGCCGGTAGCTTGAATTCCTGCCACCAGCCCCTGTATAATGAATTGGGCTAATGAATGCTAGTAAGTGGTAGGAATCTGTGACCAGCTGCATCAAGGCAGGTAATACAGCTCAGATTTAATTGGGAGCAGGTATTGGAAGGCTGTATTACTTTAATTGGTGAGGGGTTTTTATAAATGGAAGGGACAAAGTATAATGGACAAATTGTGCTGTACAATAGCACTTAAGCCGGGATTGTATGCATTCGTTAATCTGTTGAGGAATGAGGCAATTCTAAACAATTTTCTCAGTGAAACCAACTCCAGAAAGCTTGTCCCTTTTGTTCTCCCTTGGGAAAATGCAAGATTGAAACAGAAAATACCTTTACCGAGGCAATCATTTGCCACGTGTGGAAAGCGGATACAGCTGTAAACTATGAAAGAGGGATCTTTGTAGTACAATAAAGGATGGAAAAAGAGATAAAGCTGGGGATAAGAGTGGGGCTGTCACTGCATCCAAAGGAGGAATAAAGTGATGACATTTACAGTGACAGATGAGACTGTAAAGAGAACTCAGGACAATTTAGAGAGGGAAATTTGATATTTAAAAGAAAGGGCTCTGATAATTAAAAGTAGCATTACATTAAACTGTTACGCATGTCATTAGTGACAGAAGGGAACTGGTGCCTTTTGAAAAGTTAATGATTCGCACAGACCTGCTCTTGAAACTTTGTATGTAGTAAAGTTCACTTGAACACAGCATACTGTATGCAACACAGCATAAATTTTCTCTGTGTTTCATAGTGGGAAATAAGAAAGTTATATGATAATATGGAAGGTGTACTGTAAATACCATATGCCAATGTGTGTACAGTGTGGGTGTGTATGTGTAGAATCGTTGTACGCTGGAGGTCCAAGGTAGAGTTGAAAACCCAGCATATATAAATATTGTCAAAAATGCTCATTCTGTGGAATCCTTGGAAAAGGCAGGGTGTCTTTTTCTCAAGGCACAGGTTCACACGTTTTATTTTTGTCTTGTTTGTGTTTAACTAGATCTGTTCAACCTAGTGTGCCTATGGCAACAGAAGATAGCTTAAAGAGTAACCTCTAAAGGTAGAGTGTATTTAAAGTGAAAGAACACAGCACACGCAGCCAATTTATGTGTCTGGTGCAGCTGTAATGGGTTAAGAGACCATTTGTAACCCAGTTCTTCTAGCAGGGTTTTTGCTCCAGTGTACTTTGTTACAGGTGGGAAAACAAGAAGGATTGTATGTCTTCAGTGTTCATGTAGGCTGGGAAGTGGGAGGAGGAAAACAAAACAAAGCTGAAAATGAGTGTTGAATGGGCTTTCCCAGGATCCCCAGGTGGGTTTCATGTATTGCCTAATGCTGAAAATAAGACAGATTCAGCTTTCTGTACTGGTTGTAAAGGCTGAATTATCTTACTCTTACTATTGTTCATGACTAAAAGTCAGTACACAAGGCTGGAGCTGATTTCAGAAATTCTTTTTCAGTAAGAACTTATTTTACATTCTTTAACATTTTTTCATTTTTATAGATAAAGATAGAATTTGGTCTTAAGCTCACAAAATATTTATATATATGCATAAGATAAATTCTAAATTAAAAATTATATGTAAAAGCAACATTTTTAAATTCTAAAAAGGAGTATGAAATTAATACTTACCCATTAGCATGAAGAAGGATGGTAAATTTTTTTTGCAGAAGTTTGTGGTTGGTACTGTGTGAATTGGAGCAAAGTTTGCCAGAAAGTAGGTGGGTTACACAATAAAATAATCTATGACAGGAAAACAAAATACACACAGAACTACCTATGTGGTGAGCTATCATTCTTTAGCTCTCTAAATAAGATGTCTAAACAGTGACAGACACATAAGAATGCAATGGGAAAATATCTTAGATTTAAAAATAAAACATTATTTATGTGATCTGAGCAGACTCCATTGAAATCTTAAAAAGGAGTACTGATCAATCACTGAAAGTGCCCTAAGATCAATTTTATATAATAATCATATTTATTTGATATGGAGAAAATAAGACAGCTTGATGTCACCCTCTCTTCTGTTATATAACTTGTGTTACTCGTGTAATGCATCTTTCTACCTAATTATATGATATTTAAATCATCCAGGGAAACTAATTTCACAGAGGGAAAAGGGCTTTCTTCCAAAAAAGCCTGTATTCCTGATCTTAACAAATTAAAAACAGACTCAGAAAATGCAGTGACTTTGGTGGGCTGGTTAAGTATTTTTAAGGAAGTTGGGACCATAAACTCTACGAAACTCCTGATTATCTTCTCTCTCTCTCTGAGGCTCAGATGAATATCTAAACACAAAGAAAAAAAAAAACCCAACAACTTTTTCTTCTTTAGCCTGAAGAGAAATAGCCACATTTCATTAAAGTTTGGATAGCTTGCTTTCTCCGTCTGTGCATGTGTGTATATATATTTAAGTATGTGTTTGAAATTAAAAAAATGTTTTCAGAAGACAGTTCCGAAAATAGTAGCCCTGTCACAGAGTTTCATTATCTACATCTGCTTGCTACTGCCATTAAACTCTTATTCTTCAGATGAGATTCCTGCATCCCTTGCATGACCTAAAGGAATATCAAGGAAAACAAAAACCAACAGTTAATTTACAATTTGAGAAAGGTCAGAGATCACTGTGCCTTGGCACTGAAGTCCTTTAGAATAGGAGCATGTGTTGTGTCCTACTTTTCCTAGTTAATGTGCATGAATCATGATTTTGAAAAGCCAGTTCTGTGGTCTTTGGAGTTAGACATCTCCTTGAAACCCTGCTGGAGTGCAGAGCTGAGCAGGGTCTCCAGCGTCCAACAAAGCCACCACATTGTTTCAGTGTTCCAGCAGCTGCTTTGTACCATCTCCATGGCACCAGGAATAGCTAGCTATTGTTTATTTGTGTTAGGTGAGGCTGGAGGAGAGGAACAAGCACTGACTGGCTGTCTGTCCTCTCACAAGATTCCCAAACCAATCTCACCACGCTGCCCTGTGGCCCATGACATCAATAGAACTCTTCTGTTTCCAGAACACCTATGGTTTTCTGTGCAAAATGGCATATAGGGTTGCTAACTTATGCTTGTGTCTCCGAGGAAAAGGACATTAGTTCATCAAATAAGTATATTAACTATCGTCCATAAATAGTATTCTTCATGAAAAATATTAGTCCAGTTGTGGGATTCCATGACGGTGGGACTGAGGGGAGACTCTGCCAATGGTAAAAACATGTGGTCTGTATGTTGGGTGAACTTAAGGATATGGTCCACTGCACAGTCCCACTGTTTCTGGAAATGGATGGTTTTCACCTCTTTCTTTTGCTAGCTGCTAGATCCTTAAAGGTCAGATTATTGTCTGACTGTTCCACTAGTCAGCATGATTAAGTGATTGAGTGATTAACCTGTGAATGCTTGTTCAGCTCCAGCTAGTACAGCTGGGGCAGCAGCCTCCATGCAATTCCCGTTGTGTCTGGGCTGCACAGGGGAAAAGCCACAGGAAAACAACAATCAGGATGTCAGCATCTCTGCTGACTGAGCCCAGCACAGAGATAGAAGTGGGTGCCCAAGCTGATCCCTGAGGTGACTCCCAGAGCCTGGGTCCTCTTGGTGGTCTACCCAAGGAAATACTGCACTGTGCTAGCCCCTGGATAGGACTGTTTGCTAATGGCCTGGTTCCTCAAGTGGCTCTATTCATAAAGAAATGGAAGAAAGCTTCAGGTGGTAAAAGTGTAGGAAAGAGGATAAATAAAGTCTGAGAAGCAAATGGTAAAGGAGTATATTGAATGTAAATCAGTCACTGGAATTTACATCCCAGATTTTTCTCATTGCTACATGTATTTGAGATTTTACTATATTAATTTTGTGCCAGGAAATTCTTAAGATAAATAGATACTGTTCTTACCTCTACATATATAAGAGTAAAACAGAGGGAGGTCATGAGATAATGTACATTAGTTTATTCCTCACACTTTTGTAGAGTGACTTCCACAGCTTGTTTGGATTGCTTCTCTCCTGATTTCATGATTTCAACATCCTAAGAGAAAGAGAAAGAGAGAGAGAGAGAGAGAGAGAGAGAGAGAGAAAGAAAGAAAGAAAGAAAGAAAGAAAGAAAGAAAGAAAGAAGAAAATTTGCTCTCAGAAATGAGTTTTTTCTGTCTATGCAGATCTGTTGAGACCATTCTACCAGATCCAGTATCCAATGCAAGGATGTGAGCTCTTCAGAAAATATTATATTCTGTGCAATTGAAGAATGGAAAGAAATGTAAAGGAGAATTCTTTGGGAAGTACTCTCTTGTCAAAATAGACAATGAAGCATAAATAGTTGGAAAGATTAAAAAAAGAATCTTTACTTCAGCTCCAACAAGGGTGAAACCAAAGAAACTCTGGAGAGGTCAAAGGAGTTGCACATAATATGCTTGGATTTCATAAGGACCCAGACAAAATTTCTACAATGACAAATTTTGCTCAGCTTCAGTGTCTTTACTGGAATTTGGAATTGTGGTTTCACCGCTGATAGGCGTATTGGGCCCCTATTCACAGTGTTTGAGCTACAAAAGCAGCAATGAATGTGGAAAGAATGATGAAATATGCCTGAGTATGCTTGTGTACTTTGCAATTTCAACTGGGGAAAGGCTCTGTTTACATGAATGAAAGCCTATGAGCATTTTGGCAAACTTATTGAGAACAATTTGCTTGTCAGTACTACAAGTAAGGGTCTTAACAATTGACTTTCTTATGAGATTTCTAGGTCTTCCTTCTTTTCATTTTAGTATTTATCTTACAATTTTATCTTCCACTTTGGCTTAAAAATAACTTTACAGTGCAAAAGTACAGCTGATAACACTGATAAAATACAAAAGAACTTAAAACCCCTAAGCAGTTTAGATGAGGTTTGGATTTTGAAATGATGTTCCCTTTTCAGTTATCACTACAAATTAGTTCAAGTCTGTCTTTTTTTCCTCACTCATTAACCTCCTTCCCAGAAAAAGAGGCATTCCAGACATAACACCCCACAAAGAAACACTGTAGACTTGTCCTGCCCACTTGTATCTTTGACCTGAGAAGCGGAAAGGCAAAAACTACTTGAGAAGCAAGTGAGTGAGTTTTGGAAACCTCTGGAGCCAAAAAGTACTGTGGGTGTTTTGATTGTGCAACCTATCTTTGAAAGAGCAGCCATTGCCATGTGCAAGTTAATAAATCATGAAAATGTTGTCAACTCTGTTTCCAAAAATTTAGTGACATTTTCTTTAAACCATTCTAAGAGCTTTTTTTCCCCTATATGTGTTGGTCTAAATTCCCTCCCCTCTTAGAAGAAAATTGTTATTGTGATTTTAGATTCAGTATCCAGTTACAGTAGGAGCGTGTTTCTTCACTTTTTGGCAAGAATAATTTAAATCAGTTCCTGCCTGAGCTTTCTCAATCATTGCTGATTTTTTTCTTTAGAAAAATATTGGTTTTGCTCACTGCTTATGATTAATTTTGAAGCTAACAGAATAATGCCTGACTGGAAAAATAAAAAATACAGAAAAATCAAATACGTGTAATAGTCAGCCATCTCCAATTTTCAAACAAGTTTTTTGTAAAATGATCATGAGTGGATCCCTCTTGACATGAAACATGGTATCTGAAAGTCCTGAGAATGAACTGTCATAACTGTCTGAACATTTTGATAGGCTCCATAACAGATTTAACTATAACACTTTCACTGTTTTTCTTCTGATTCTTTCTTCCAATTTCTTGTAGTTTGGGGAAAAGCATTGTTTCTCTTTGTGGACTCTTATTAATAGCAGATAATCCTTCTTATTGACTTAAGTGGACAGAAAGGACTAGTATTAAAGTATTCAATAGAGGTTACTTAAATTTTAGTAGGCATGAAGATGATCTGGGTTTTTTGCTATTCTTTGCTGTTCTGGAAACACAAGTCACTGCGGGTATTCAGCAATAACAAATATGCTTCTTCAGGCAAAGGTATTAATCAACAGTGATCTTGCAGCAAGACCCTCCAGTCTTTTATGTGGCCAGCAAATATTCCGATTGAGGGACGCCCATCTCTCTTCTTAGTGCTGAACCACATCAGAAAAACGAGTCTGATTGGGCTGAGAGACAAGCTCATACTTGCTGGATCCATTTTTCTAATTTTCTTTTTGGTTTTTGTTTCTTTCTCTCTCCCCAGGTTCCACTTAGATGTATTTTAAATGTGAAAATTTTCCTGTTCAGAATCTTTCTTGCTGGCTGAGCACGTACAGCTGGTTCTATTGGAGCTTGCACTACAGTTAGTGGCCAGCTGCTGATGTTTAGCACCAAACATCAGCTTGTTTCATCCAGCCCTTGATACCTAATGCTTCACTCTGCTGGAAAACACTCTGTACTCCAGTTCTCTATAGTTACATATTTATCTTCCACATTTCTTAAGGCAAAACTCGCTGATGTGTTTCTCTGATGTGCTTATAATTCAAATACCATGTTTGCTGTCAACAAGTCATCTGATTCAAGAACCTTTGACTTTTTTTTTTTTTTTTTTTTTTAAAGAGGAAGATGAGGAGTAGCAACCTTCACATCTTAAAAACATTATGCCTTTGGGGGACCGGTCATTATCCTGCAGTAGGTATTTCAACTTGGCAAATCAATGGAGAAGATCAGGGATGAAGATGAAAGACCCAGCTAGTCTTGACCCTTGCCACTTCTATTTTTTTAAGTCTCCTTCAGTGTTGATCATGCAAAGAGTTGAGCTTAGGCTTATTTTACCACCAGCCAAGGTGGAGAAAACTCATCCTTCTTTTGAACTTATCCTTCTTTTCTCCAAAGGCTTTTTGAAACAGCCTCAGGTTTAGGGTTAATATTTTGTCTTCCTATTGCTTTAGACTTTATTCTTTGCCTAAGGAATTTGTAAGAATATTTCTTCTCATGTTGTAATGACCATCATGTCATGACAATAATGATGACAATCATGACAGACATGATCTGGTTTTACATCCCTAGAACTAGGAAACTGCGCAGATATGTCATCATAAAACAGGGTTTTTGTTCTGAAACTGGGCTAAGTATGATAAATGAATAATTTACTTTCTGGGTTGCTGGAGATTGTTCCTTTAATGCAGAGACATATTCTGCTTTATAGTGAACCCTGGAGTGTGAAAGTGTGTCAGGGTATTAGGAAGCGGAAGACTTCTCCATATGGAAGTGGATGAGGTTATTCTCTCTGTTGTTCTGCAGAGCAAATTTTAAAAGTTACAAATTATTTTGTAATGGATGAAGGCTATCTGCTATTTTCCTTCTATTAGTCAACCTTATTTCCATTGTCTATATACAACAGCAACTCAGCAGCATTTTGAGTGAGCTAAAAAACAACTAAAATGTAACCTCTGTCTTTAAAAGAGATTACTATACATTAACCTCACTGTGACACTCTGAAATAAAAATTTTAATGACAGCAAGATCCCAAAATAAAGTTTATGAAAAGTTCAGATAACAGTCTGTTGAAGGAAGAGAGATATTCTAGTACCTCCCATGAAACTGCTTAAATTTGCTTGATTTTAAAAACATTCAACACTTCCTTGAAAACATAATGCCTTTCAAAGTATCACCTGTAAGTCTCCTCCTCTGAAGTTTCAGGTTAGAGAGGTTGTAAGGTTTGAGGTTGTAGGTTTTCATGTTATTTTAGTCATCAAAGGTGTAGAGTCCTCATGTGGCTAACTTGCATAAAGAGGAGTCCAGGCTTTCCAGGCTTAGTCCTCACACTGTGGTTGAACTCCCTTTTAATATTATGAAGGAAAACACTTAATTTTTTCCATAATTAATTCCACTGAAGAAGGAAGCTTTTCCCCATAACTAGTCCATTCCCTCTACACGTTTTCTCAGCAGTGACCAGCTCCTATTAGTGCAGTATTTAGACATATTCTTGATCATATAAATTTTAGCATATGCTTTAGTATAACTGATGGAACATTAAGCCCCCAAATTGCATTAGTCACAGTTTTAGATTAATCCTTAGATTAAACGTCAAATGAGGTTTTAGCAATCTCTTAGATTCCAGCTTCTTCATAGTCTGTAAAGATCTAAATTTATGAGATGTTCACCACTCTCTAGCTTTCTCCTCAGCAGATTTGACTTGGTCTCTCTTTGTGCCAAAACTGTACCTCGATTCATCTGTTTTCAGTGTGAAAGGATGGGAGGACCACAGGGGGAAGGCCACTGAGCACTTGTGAGTTTCCAGTCAAGGCATGTCTTCTCTGTTTGTCACCAAAATGCCTTCTATTCTTTGAAAATAAGCACATAAGATTTTGACTGTAAAATCAAAACTCAAACCCCATATTTTTGCATTACAAATATATACCTGCAGTGTCATAGGATCTGCAGAATTTAAAATCTGAAGCAAATACATAGCTGATTTTAATTAAAAAATTAATTGGCATTAGTTTTACCTCAAACCTAATAGTCTTGAAAAATGATATTTTAACTGCTTCAGTTTTAGAGATAACCACGGCACCTTACTTATTCCCAAAAGTGCTAAACTCTGCCTGGGAGTCTGTTCTGCTGGAGTTGCTTGCTTTAGGAGATGTCTGAGTAACTTATTAGTGGCCCCTGTTTGATAGAACCATATTACAATCATGCTTCATCTTGTGTTAGCATGGGAGGACTGATTATAGACCTTGAAATGTTCAGCTAACTCCTCATGCTATTATCAAGGTAGATTGGGGTTTTTAAATGGAAGGTAATGAAATGTGCGTCAGTGCCCTGTTTTGTTCATACTGGAATACTACATTTGACAAATAATGTAAAAATTATTCAAAGCAAAGTTATTTCTGTTCTGGATATCTTGAAAGGCCATTTCTTTACATTTGTTTCTGTCTTTTCATGTACTTCTCAACAGAGATCTGCACATCTATTTATATTCATATTTCTGCAGTCTTTTTTTTTGTTAACCCTAGGTTTAAGTCTTTTATTGATCCAACTTGGTAATCTTTGCCTGTTAGTGGAATTGCATGAAAAAGCACACAAACAACCCCTTCTCACATTTGAGCACTGTGAGTAACAACTCACAGTTGGTACTGTGAAGACAGAAGATCTGATGAAAGTATCTCATTGTCATCCCTGAAATGTAGTTACTGCACCAGAGAATGTGGAGGCAGCATTGTCTCATTGAAGAATAAAAACAGCTAGATCACTGCTTTTGTTCATGGTCTTACACTTAAATAATAGTCCTTACTACTACTTTCACACTTTTGTTCCCTCACACATGAAGCTGAAATAGGTAATTTTTGTTTTGGTGATTTTTTTTTTTTTACTTTTTCAGGGTTTCTTTCTTTAGTGCTCATGCTCAGCACACATAATATTTTACTATGGGAAGTTTGCTGATTCCTTTTTGTAACTTCCTGTTGATTCCACTGAGCTTGCAGGACAAAGACTTTTACTAATACTGTCATATAAACTTCATCTTCAGCTGACGGGAGGGTTTTAAAAATCTAGGAGCAGAAACAATTATGTTAATAAAGCGTATTTACTTTTTAGACATGATAAGTACTTTATGATCTGGGAACAGTCAGATTTTATCATTGAGGCTGAATTGTTGAGCACAGCAGTATTACTAGTTAGGAGGTAAAATTGATCTGGAAAAAATACTTTGCATTATCAGTTACTTCTCTGTCAACCTTCTATCTCTCTTGATCAAGATATGAAGTCCTTGGAAAATGAATGTACAAAACAAATGTCTGTTGTACAGCAAGATGTTCTTTAATTTACTTCCTTTTGTTTAAAAGTGATGTCTGTTTAGCACATTGGTTTAGATATGATTTAAAGCAGTTGACATGACAGATTGAAAACTTAAAATGTAGCATGAATAATACACAGTAAATTTATGTTGGGATGTTTTTATTCACTAGAGAGCCCTGAATAAGTTAGCAGCACTTGCAGCCACAACTTGTATACAGGGGAATAATTTGTATTTAATCCTTTCTTCCATGGAGCTAACTTATGTATTTGTGTGTGTGTGTGTATATATATATGTGTGTATATATATATGTATATAAAATATGTATGTATATGTTTGTGTGTGTATGTGCATGCATAATATATGGATATGTATATATGGATATGTATATAGTCAGCTAACTGAGATTCACACACACTCAATCCATGCAGTTTATTAACAGTTAGCATATCATCTCTAAATGGAGCTTACTGCAATTTGAGATGTGCCCTGCTAGGAGCTAATGAGCAAACTCCTGCCTAATATTGACAATTAATCAGGCATAAAAGCATCTAGGATCAGGACCCATTGCCAAGCATAGAAGACTCATACAGACTTCAATGAAACATGATATGTGAACAAATTTGTCTAATTGTATATCAGTCCTATGAACAAATTCCCACCAAAACACTTAATTATCCAAAGTACAGAAGCAATGCATCCATCTCAGAATATGTTACTGGCTTTTTGGTTTGTTGTAACTAACATTTACAGTAACTAATAAATTGAAGGAAGTATCATTATGTTTTCTTGCCAGTGTTCCTATTTTAATTGGTCTTGTATACTTGAGCCAATATCTGTGCATTGACTAGTGTAACTGAGTAATGATTGCACAATAAAAAGTGATCACTATTGGCTGAATACTTCTCTTCTTTTGATGTGGGAAGATTTGCTCTCAAACTGATAAAATTAATCACAAAAGTAAGAAAAAATTCCCCCAAACTAACAAAGAGTGCAATAAAAGGTTCAACCTTACAGTCCATAATAAAAGAATAAAAACATTATTGCTAATATAGGAAACATGTATTTGTTCAGGTTCTATGAACATAAAACTGATAAAATATCTGGTGTATGAGGTTTTTTTCCTCTAGAATAAAAACTGTGTACCTCTTTCTAGTTTAAAATCATGGTACAGACTTTTTTTTAGCAACATCAATAGAAAGCCTGTTATGACACACAACAGAAAACCACTTGAAGTATTGCTGTTACTCACTACAGAAGAATGATTTGTGCAAAGATAAGATGCTTTGGCCTTGAGACACATACGAGTAAATTGGATAGTTTTCCTAAGAAGCATTCTTGTTGAACTGTTTTTCTTTTCCATTTCAGTTGACAATATGGATCTGTAGTATATTGTTGGATCTGCTGTGTGATAACACAACAAAGCCTGTGTTCTGCTCTCAGCCGTGCTATTTATACCTTGTAACATTTTTCAAAGTACTGCTTTAGTGTTCTTCCACTGTTTAGAAAAAAAAATACGACCAAAACAACACAAGATAACCTGCCCCCAAAACAAACAAATAAATAAATAAATAAAAACAGCCATAAGTGAGATTCAAGCCTGGATATTTCCTTGACAGTAAAGCTCCTTTTTCAGTTGATTTACAGATGAAGAGCTGCATCTTGCAAATGATGTAATATGATCCAGAGTCCACCCTTTACAACTGGAGAAGGCAAGAGCTGCTCAGATCTTTTTCTTTAGCCTGTTACTTTGAATGGAGGGCAAGGACTGTCTCTGGAACTGGGCTGAGGGTTGATGAGTAGCTGTCATCCAAAAATCTCCACGGCAGTGAGGGCACAAGCTGCAGTCTCAAGTGGAAGGCAAGAGCAGTCAAGGAAGCAGGCTAAGCATCTACTAATTTTTATTTGAAGATGGCTGATAGTCAGAAAGCTCAGTATGACTGCTGAGCTTTCATGTTGAAGTGTATCTTCATGTGGTCTCTGGGAGAGACCCTTCTGTCCTGGATGCCAATCAGTTGTGATCAGCCAGAAGCTGAAGTGATACTTACTCATTGCTGGAAATCAGAGAAAGAAGCAGGAAGAGATTTATGCTAGGCAACAGCACAAGGCTTAAGTCATCCTTAGGCAGCAAAGAAAAGGAAAAAAAGCTGCCTAAAAATTTAATACTGGTATATTTTGAAATATGCAAGTAACCAAAAATTAAAAAAAAAAAAAAAAACAAACCCAACTAATCATGACTTTCCCTTATACTCAGAATTTGCATTTTCATGATCATCACTGCACTGTATAGCAATGGCTGGCTTTTAACATTAACCATTTTGTGTAGGGGTATGATGTGTCTGTGAATGTCCATGCCTAGCCTAAAAATCAAAAATATATTATGTCCATTTGTTAAATGATGATTTCCCTTGAAGTTACAGTACATAGTGCGATTACAAATCAGGAAAAGAGATATCCAATAACTTACTGTGGTAGTTTTGCCTGGCCCAGTTTTTGCCAGTGAATAGGGTGGGGCACAAAGATGGCTCCTGCATGTCCCCCACACTGGGGAGTGGGTATGTGGTTGTGTGTTTATGATTATTATTTCCAGTTGTTCTAATAAACAAGGGCAAGAAGAGAAAGAAAAAAAATGAGGAAGAAAGAAAATGCAACATTTCATTGACCACTGATTCCTTTAGCATCCCAAAATCCTGATAAAATGGCTGGATAGCCTCTGTGCCTTCAATACAGATAACATGGTTTTTCACGGCAGAGGATGAATATGGTTTTTTTAATAAATGGAGGAAACAAATTCATATGAAGGACATTATATTCCTGGGTATAAACTTTGGAAGATGGGTTATCTTTCTATTTAGGACATCCCTCATTTTGTATAGATAAATAATTTCCTCTCTTTTTGAAATATTATTTGTCTTGGCTAATCACAATAAAAGGGAAATATATTAACAGCTGTACTGTCATAGATCTGCCTTTCTCTTAATTCACAGTAAATCAGCAGTTTCATGGATAATTTGCTACACCCAAAGCATGCAGACGTGGAAATACAGCCATCACGGAAAATGTTCTGCTGTAAGGAACATGAAGAAAAACTCTGCTAAAATCAGACTTTGCACCTTTAAGCTTCTCTTTTTTCCTTGCTATCTTTCCTAAATAGAGTCTTTAGAACTCCTGGTATCTCTCAGAACAGTAAACATTATTTCTTTCTCACCATTAAAAGTCTTCCCTCACTAAACTCACAGTCTAAGAGCCAAGATGAAACTATGCTAGGCTTAGCACTCTAGGGCAGCACTCTAAGGGAGGAGGTTGGTGAAACTTTGATCTCTCCTTTATTCCCCCTGCAGCTCATGTTCCTTTGCTGGAAGTTTTTGACATGGTCACAGGACTATGCTTACTTAAAAAGGAACAACTGCCTTTGCCCAGCTATAGATCGTTCAATTTTTCTACATGCACACCTCTTACTCATTTGCAGTAGTCTGAATGAAAAATATTGAAAGGATTTCTATAACACATGCATTGCAATTGAAAAAGGAAATACCTGTGACTGAGTGTATGTGTGTTTATATACGTATATGTATGTATACGTATATAAACATTCATGTATAATAATAAACATATATCTATAAAATACATATAAATTCATCTATCAAGATGGAATTTCAAGACAGCTTAGAATGGTTGTTATTTTCGGCCGGTTTATTTTTAATATGCTAATACATAAACATTTTTAGTGTTCTATAAAATTCATTGACTATTGACTCTTCACCCTGGTTTTTGAGCTGGGCTCACTGGGAGAGAGCAATGATGTCAGAGGAGGACAGTGACATCACTTCAGACTGTGAAGATGCAGGTGATATCAAGCTGAGGAGCAGATCATCTGCCTCAGTGTTTGGGAGATGTCTGGTGTTCCTGGAAGAACAGCCCTTGATGCAAAGTATTGCTTGAAGAGTTAAAAATATTTAGCAATTGAAAGCAAACTTTTGAAAACCATTTTGAGTTTTGGGGTTTTTACTTTTTTGTTGTAAATTTAATAGGAAAAAAATAGTCAGGGAAGGAATTCCTATGTTAGAAATGTTTATGTTACAAAATATACTTGCCAGCTGGCATGAGGCTGAGCTGGTTTTGAGCCGTGCCTCCAGGCCTTATCAATTGTCTTGAAGACTGATGTAGAGCCACATGTGAAGCCTGGAGACAGAGAACTTCAGTGCCTACCTACACCAGCCAACAGCTTTGGGGTACCTGTAAAGAGGGCAACTCACCTAGGGCATTATGCTTTTTTGCCTGTGTGCATTGGTGACAGCTTTAATTTTCTTTATAGTTCCTAATTTTCCTTTTTAGCTCTGCCTAAATCATTGGTATTTAGAGGTGAGAGCCTGCCCATGTTGCTTTTACCCTCTGATAATGGTTAGTCAGTAGAAGGTACAACTGCTCCTGCTAATTTTCCCTTGAAAAGTAACAGAAGCAGTGTCTGGCGGGGACAGCCACTGACACATCCAGTCTCTTTTTAAGACAACATAAAAATAAGCCATGAAGACAATGCATAGGTGAAGTGACAATTTTTTGAGATAGCTACAGTTTGATGCATACAAAAGTTCTAGGACTCTGTAAGGAAAAATAATCTCCCTCCAGACTAGTGAGCTTCTTCGGAGAAGCCACTGTAGTAAAAGACTTTTATCCAAGCAACAACAATGTATCTGTTCCTCCAGAAAGCCTTGAAGTAAAGTCCTAACTGAGAGGTTGTAATAAAAATGTAAGTAGTCATGGGATTAGAGGCGAAGTTCTTTCCTGAGTTTCAGTCTCATTAAAAGGGAGAAAAAATAAAGCTTAGGAAAAACTGAATAAGTTTCAAGGTGGAAGGAGGGTTTAGAACCAAACCTTGTTCCTGCAGACTCTTTTCCTTTGAACTCAGTCTGTTGTACATGGTCTGCAATGGCACTGCCTGTGTTTACAGTGTTATGTATATACCAT
This sequence comes from Acanthiza pusilla, assembly GCA_036630365.1. NCBI lineage: Eukaryota > Metazoa > Chordata > Aves > Passeriformes > Acanthizidae > Acanthiza > Acanthiza pusilla. The sequence continues at coordinate 6,727,836 of JAXCHO010000098.1, forward strand.
GCACTGTTTTATTATTTTAATTTTTTTTATTTATTGTAGCTTTATTACAACATGATACTTTTAACAGCCATAGAGGAAGAAATTAGTTAAATTGCTGACATGGGTAAAAAGCACTGAAATTTTTTCAGGAGCATTTATGAAGTTCCTACATTTCAGAAGTTCAGAAGACTTCTAAAAAGAAGGTGGTACTGTTTGGGCAAATAATTAAAAATTTTAGTAGTCAAAAGTACAGAATAGGAAGGGAGAGGTAGACTGTGCAGAAGACAGCATAAAACTGGGCTTCGGTTTCTGAGAGAGGCTGTGGAATACAAGTAATGAAAACTTTGTAAAGGGACAGTATAACTTTTGTCTGACCAGCTGATAGCTGGAAAAAAACAGGCAAACTTTTAGATATACAAGAACATTCTAAATTTCAAAGTAGAAAAAAATAAAACTTCATAGTAACACAGTCACAATTAAAATAAAATGTAAATTTAATGTTTATATGCCTTAGAGAAAGATACTAATGCAGAAGTTAATAAAAGAAACAATTCATGTTAGCACTCATTGCAGTGAAATACCAGTTTTTGTTCCCAACTTAGAATTATCAAGGAATGCATTCTAAGTTTCAGGAACATCATTTGTCATTACATATCTGCCTTTTCATATGATAAATAACTTTTTAAAAATTGATATAAGTTATGCTTGTAAATATCCTTTAAACAACCTTCAAGCATTTCTTCCATATATTGAAGATAAAGGAGAAACTTGATTTTGATATTTTCCTGATTTCAAATGACATAAATAGAAATGTGTATATATTTCATGGTTTAAACATGTATAAGCTTTACATTTTCTTTTAACGAGAACATTAGAAGCAAAAATGACATGTGTTGTGCAATGTTGCTGCCACAGAAGTAGAAAAGAGAAAGGGTACAAAACTTGAGATTTCTGTCAGTGATAACTTGATTATTTTGGTGATTTGGATATGAATGTTAGCAATTTTAAGTGCAGCAAAGCAGCAGCTAAAGGCAGGTGGATGCTACCTTGGCCCTGAGCAGACTTTGGGAGCCTCTGCTCCAAGCTGATTTTCAGTGTGTGTCCCTTTTGTATGCAAGAAAAACAAGGTGAACTTCAGGTGAGTGAAACTTCAGCTCCCAGCACACACAGCCCACCTGAATTTTTGCACCACTGGAAATGGGTGACTAACAGAAAAAAAATGTCAGCAATAAGCAGGGCAAAGAGTGGAAAAGGCTGGAATAAGGAAAGTCACCAAAAGGGCTGTTCAGCAAGGTGTTCCTTCCCCACCAAACCCAACTGCATGTAATGCAACAGCATAAACATGAACCCAAAATTTTGGAATATTTATTCAAAAGCTATTTAATGTTATGGTATGTTTTTAATTTTCTTTAGAAAATTGCAGTTGACTAGAGCTAATTCCACTGAAAATCATGTGATTTTTACTTTAATTGAAGAAGTGTTCCTAAGTTATTTATTAATAGCAGAAGATTCAATAGATACATTTGTAGCTCACCCCATTGTAATACAAGCTATATTTAAATCATTCCTTATGAAAATACAGGGAAAGCAAAGAGAATTTTAAATAAAATTTCTTTAAGTCAAAATAGAAACTCCCTCATCTTATCATTTCATAAAACAACTGCTCATATCCTTATTTTGTTTTTGTTAATGTTGATTATACATTTAAACTTGCTGTGTTTAATTGTTCAACAAGTTCTAGAGAACGACTCGAGAGGCAGCTGGAAAGAAGATACTTTCTCTCCCTAAAATTATCCAGTCAAGGGTGGCTGCAACAAACTTCCTTGCACCTCTTTAGAAACAAAAATCACCTTTGGGCTGAGAAAAAGAATATAAAATTCCAGACCCTGAGGAAATGATCGAGAAAACTCAGAACAAGTGAAATAGGTGAAAAAACCAACATTTCCCAAGTGTTCCAGAACTAGTGAAGGAAAAAAATTCTATGTGTATATAAAAAAATCTTGCAAAAACATATCCAAATAATCATGTCAAATATAATTTCTCATTAGCCTTATATAGGTAAAAATGTTTAGCAACACTAAACAATACTGTATTCAAAATATAGAACATCTAGTTTAATGCAGATTAATTTTTAACAAGAATTCCTATGCAGTAGGCAGATAGTTCCCACATTCCATTGTGATTGACAAGCCTGACATATGGAATAGTTCACAAATTCCCAGGTGACTGACAGATGGAGAATAGAAAGGCGGATAAAGTTGCCTAGAGAGCTGAGGACGATTTCATATTCAGCGGTTTTGATCAAAAGGATTCCAGATCTCACACTAAATTTAGCACCGCTGGCAATTAGTGCATGATTTATTCAGTCCTTTCATTTGCTGGTTGACAAATGGAAAACAAGCACAAAATTAAAAATAAGTTTATTTCCAGCATTTCGGATATTTAAAATGTGTGTGTCTTTGTTTGCACATAAATTAACATGAGATGAATTTATAGTGAGATTAAATCTGAAATGGAGATGCAAGCAATAAATAAGAGCTTTTTTATGTATCTTTCAGGCAGAACAGGTGTTTGAATTAAGAAATACTAATATGTTTAGCAGCATGACTCCACCTTTAGCATTAGGGAGTTGATGTTTCTCTAAATTTAGAATAATCTTTCCACAATTTAAGATTCTTTCATAAGCTTCCAGCATAGGTGACCATCTGTAAGTCAATACTAATGCCTTTTAGACCAATAATAATAAAGAAAATCTATCCCCATGTACTCTGAGCACAATTGAAGAACTACATTTTTCCTCCTGATGTGTCTGCATAATTCTTACAAGTGGCAGATAAACAAAAACACAGAGCAAAGGAATCTTCCCAGTAGTGGAAAACGTCATTATTTATGAAAAATATAAAGGAAACTCTTCAGATATGCAAGTAAAACTTGTTGAAACTAATATCAAGTTTCTTATCCATTCTACTCATTTTGAAGTGAAGAGTCATTTGCTCCAAAACTATGAATTCATATGAAGCTTTTGAACAGAATATGGCAATATCTCATCCAAAAATGGGGAGCACAGCAGGGTATTCTGTTCCTGGGGGACCCTACAAGCTGGGAAATTTCAGGTGTGTGCTTTCAATGGAGAAGACAATCTGCATTATGAAGAGTGTTAAGAAATATTAATTTCTAAACCTAACACTGAATTTAGTGTGAGCTTGTGCTTATCTTCTGAGGGATAATGCAGGCAACATAAAACTCTGGGTACATCTTTTAAAATCCCAAGTACAGTTCTAAATGACTTGTGGCAAATACAATAATTTTCAGCCTGTAAGGCTGTAAGTCTACAAAAGTTTCTTTTTTGCAACAAATAGAGAGATGTTAAGCTAATCTGACTATAAAAAAATCCCAAACAAAAAGTCATGGCTCTTAGAGGAAAGGTGAAAACTACTGATGGTAAATGTTTTAAAACCTGAAACTTAGAGAACTGAGAATAAAACCTGCATACCATCATTTTAAATTATTACTCTCTAACAACTTACACGATTATTTTTTTGTTTCTGGCTTCAGAAACTTGGAAATAGTAACAGATAGTGGTGCAGTGTAACTCTGTAGGTATGCCTATCTCTAAGAGAAACATTTCCAAAGTCACTGTGAAGATTCAGCTCATTGCTTTCGGAAGCCATTGAGCTAGCACAGCACTGGCACAGCCTTGCCTGAGGAGCACAGCTCACTTTGTGCTTCCCTGCACTCTGTTTCCCATCTTCACAAGAACCTGTGGTTTATTCTTACCATTTTCTCCTCCTCTGGATATCTCGTCCTTGCTCCCAGCAGCAAGCCAAAGTAATTCCCAGACAAGCAGCCTCAGAGCAGACTATTTTTTTCTTTTACAGAATTCCCTCTCCACTCCCCTCAAGCACTACAGCAAAATAAAATCATTGTGTCTCCATAAATGTGAGTCCCCTCAGACTTTTCTGCACCTCTGAAAGACAATAACTGTCTCCCAGCTCCTCCCCTTCCTTTATACTTATTTTCACACTTAAGAAGGAAAAGAACCTAAAACCAAAGGAACAAACAATAACTGCTGCATTCCCAGTACTTACAGCTATGTGGTCTAGATAGCAACATTTGGGTGAATGTGTAGATTACCCATATTTCTTGGGAGGAAAGAGAAGATCTCACAGAGAAAATAAATATAGTAGATTGTCCCTAGCGAGTCTAGGAAGATAGACTTCATGTCTGCTCATTTAAGTTACAGTATTTCCTCTATCTTCTCCAAATCCTGAAAGATGAACCTTCGATTCACTGAATCACTGGGGTTTACACATATCTAAAGCTCACTTGGTCCAAAAGAGTTTTCTCCTCCTTAGGGATGGGAGAGAAGGCAGCAGGACTGAAAAGGGAAGTACCATGTGCTCACTAGACCCTTCTAGTAGGCTAAGAGCCTGGAATATCTGTTTTGCTTGGGAAAGGTAGAGAGCAGAGCTGCATTGTCGTGCTTTCCTCTATTACATCTTAGCAGCAAATGTCACCCTCTTTCAAAAAAAGGCAGTCTGCTTTCATGGGCACAACCACGGAGCTGCCATTGTGCAGGAGACTCTAAGTGAATGGTAGCTCTGTCAGTATTTTCCAAGATGTGCCTGTTTTGCTCTTTTCAGTTTTTCTTCATGTCCCTCTTATTTTTTTCACTCTTTCTGACAGACAGGAAGGCAGGGCTTGCTGGTTTCTGCTAAGGCAATATCTTCTTTTACTACACAGCTACACAGACTAAAGACATCCATTTAAAATGTAATGTGAAATTCTGTAAATTCAAATTATTCCAGGCAGGTTGGATCCCATCCAGACACTGGATTTTTTACGCTTCTGTCCTGTGGTTACCAGTGCTTCAATATTCTTCGTTATTCTGTGATGAGTGTTGCTGCTAGCTTTGTACTAATATGCTAGGAAGGAAGTTCAGCTGAACTGGAAATGGAGTTGATCCCACATTCATCCCTTCTTTGTGGCCACCATCACTGTGAGTGATTTCAGTGACATTAAGGGTTTCCCAACATACATATTACATTGTTGGGTTTTTTTTCTATCTGTTCTTCATTAACCAAATTTTAAATCTGTGAGTTAAAGATCTGTCTTTTTCAGCTTTTGTTGGTGAGGCCATGTACCTAATGAGGGCATGATCATTCCAGAGCTGGCTGTGGAGTAACAGAGGAATCAGAGAGGCAAATTTGTCTCCTTGTGAGTTCCCTGCATTTGAGTGAATACTGATAATGAATACTTCATTTCCTCCTGTGTAGTTCAGATGGTTCATTTGGTGAATTGTTTACTACATTGGCAGTTTTCACATGGTATTGTTTCTTTGCCACGACTACATGACTAAACTTTTAAAAAAGAAACTAGGAGAGTAATGAAGAGAGTGAATTCACTGGTAGCAAAAAAATCAGATTTGAGTCACATCTTCATGAATCTGTCTTTCATTATTTGACCAGCTGGAGTTTATATCCATCACTATTTTAGCCTCTGCTGATTTTTCACTTCATCATAATGTTTTGGTTAAATTCAATAATCCACTTTCTGGGCCAGATTCTGCTTTCAATTATGTTAGTGTAAATCTAGAAGAACCTTACTGAAGGACAGTAAAGTTATTTTTATTTATTCCAGGGAAACACAAAATGGAGTCTGTCCTCTCTACATGTGCTACTAGGTACCTTACATTAATCTTTAAAATCTCCTTATTTGTTTACAGACGCAACATTTTTCACCAAAAGCCTTTATCACTTTCTCCGTGTGTGTTGTAAGGAAGGAGAGAAGTGTTCTTCCCTGATATTTTTTTCTTAGCCCTTTTATTTTTCTCTCCAGACACTATATTATGTGTTTAACTACTTAATATTATTTCCTCCCTGTCCACCCATCTGTTTATTTTAGTTGCTTCTTCCTCTTGGCTGGCTTCTGTATAGACTCTCCCCATATGCCTGCTAGGAATGTGAATGAATATGATTAACAAGCACTGAAATGCACAAATAAGATCTTACTTGAAACTCTGTTTCAGGATCTGCGTATGGTGGATGTTTCAGACCGTGTCTGCTGCTCAGCACATTAAATATCCCGAACATAGGTGTGCAGACGAGAGTGAGTCCACGCGGCGAGACGGTGTTTCCTCGCAACTGATGAGTAAGTCTTGTGAAGTGATCCTTTCTGCCTAATAATCCTCTCCATGCGCTGCAGCAAGACAGTGGCTAACAGCTCCACAGAGAAGCATGTGCTGCGCATTTGCATCTGTGGAGCAGATACGCAGAGCCGAGTCCTGCCAAAGCCTCTGGAAGTGTCACATCTTACATGGGTGTTGCAACTTCCTCTGCCTCTGCACAAGCCCTACCGCTGTTGAATTCTTCCAGAGCTCTGCAAGCTTTTGCACATATAATTTAATCCAGTGTTACTTCTTTGCATGAAAGTACCCGTGGAGTTCTGCTTACTGTGGGTTTCCTGCTGTATCAGAGGTGGCAGCAACATGACAGAGACCTCAGCCCTTCAGATGAAGCAACAGGTTGAGAGAGATGAGAAATTAAGAGTGTGGGAAAAAAGATGGCAAAGACAAAACCTACCAAAGCTTAGCATATTGAGCTCTGTGCCTAGGAATAGCTATCAGCTAAGCAAGTTATGCAAAATAAATCCTGAATCCATGTACCTTGCTTTCTGACTGCCCTATTTGAGTCATTTTAAGGCTGATTTTCTGAATCATTTAGCTGTATTTAGTAGATCTTCCTCAGATGTGGCCAATCACACAAAAACACACAATCTATCCCAAAATGGAAGTTTTCTGACAGGTAAAAGGTGTTCTAGACCCCAAAGCAGCTGCCGTGTTTCAGCATTAATACTCAGTCAGCAGATAGCTGTTACTTGTGATTTTTCTGTCCCAGGAAATAGCTCTTTCATACACTTTGAACTTATAGCTGGAAAAATATGTAAAGACCAAATAGAAACAATATTTATTTATTTATTTATTTTTCAGTCTGGCCAGGAATTTGAAAAGGATTCATTTTCAATTGACCTGAAAAATCAGTCTGTAGAAGTGTTGCCATAAGTGGTCAATTCCTTGATTGCTCTGGATAATACTGGAAAACCCTCACTACAAATAATTTTTGATGATTATTGATTTACATTTTCATAGTAAATACATTTGGCTGTATTTGCATCCTCTTTGTGCTTGAACTCTGCAAGTCTGGTTTAGTCTTACTGGCACCACTGTTTATGAAAAAAGATTTTTAAAAGCAGCTGCTGCAGAGTGCTTATACTAGGAAGCCCAATCACAAGGGCCACAGCCATCCAACAGCAACACAGAAGTGGTGCCAGCAGGCTCATGACTGCTCACTGTTTGACTCCACAACTTAAACAGAAATCCAACGACATAAAATGTTCGGTTATGTTTGAGAGGACAATGCATGTATTTCATAAATGTAAAAGGAGGTAACTGATAAAAAATGCAATTTTCCCAAACAAAATAGGAAGTGAAATTAATTAAACATATTATTCACCTATGAATAAGTCTTACATGTTGATCAAATTCCAGAATATGCCCTGTGAAAACTTGGCAAAAATCCAGAATTCAGTAGGACCTCAGCTCTCCAACTGTATGTGACTCTGAGTAGGTGTAGAGCTCCATTGACAAGGCTCCCAGCCTGCTGCACAGTATGGACCTTTGGAAAGAAAACTTGTGTGCATCTGAGTATGTGTAACTGGTTACATATTTGGAACCCAGATTTTATCATTAATAATAAAGTCAGAGCTAAATGGTTGGTGATAAGTTGCTGAAATTCAGAGGAAGAAATTTGAAAACATATGGTAAGATTTGGTTGAAATCCAATGGAATAAAGTAATTGAATTTTGTACAAAGGCCACAGAAGGGAAATGGAAAATGTGCAATGATAAATTAATGTGTGGCCAAGGGTTACGTGTCCTATCCAGCAATATATACACTAGGAAGCAAAAAAGGTCAATGTGGGTAAATAAAGATGTGAAAAATAATTAAGGGTTGAGACACAGGCATATGTGTGGTATAAAACATCCAGGTAAGAGAGAGATTTGGGAGTATTCGTGAATGAGTTTCACAAAAAATTATGAGGAAAGCAAAGGTGAAAAATGAAATGAGGATCACAGAAAAGTTTAGATATATATTAAGGCATTTTTCAAGTGTCTGAGGAATGGGAGGTCAGTGAAGGAGACGGCAGCTCCTCAAAGAGAATAGAGGGATAATTTATTAAGAGGTAGACCCTTCAGAAGAATTAAATGTTTTTTTTTATTTATTGTTCATAAAAGGAATGGGGGACATATGCCAGGAATAGACAAATACCAAAGGAAAACAGGTTCATGCCAGAATTTAAAAAATAAGAAAACTTTGGCATAGGCTCTCAGCTGGTGAAAATCTGCCAGGTTCCTTTGCCCTCAATAGAGCTAGTTAACCCATTAAGGCAGTTAGGAGACATTTATCTCATATTTCCCAGTTCTACTTAGAATACCTTAGTGAAATATACAAATAGTTTCATATTCTTTTTTTTCCATTCTTTTTGCTGATGTAGCTGGTGGCTTCTTGCATGGGCTTCAGAGTAGATTTGCTATTCCATAATTTATTCACTGGATAAACTTATGTTGAGGATGTTAGCTACAGGTTTGATGTATATTGCTTTGTGTCATAGTTCTGATGATAAGAGGAGTAATACATAAATAGAAAAAAACGAGCCATACTTATTTCAGACTGGGAATCACAAAAATGGAGAGACTATTTTGGCCAGTGCCAGGGTATATGATTTATTGGGCACAGAATATGTTTTCCTTCTGGCATTTTCAGTACAGGGACTGACTCTGTAAGCCTGCAAGCTTGATAGTGTAACACTTCATCTGTGAGCAGTGAGACGTGTGACGGTGGAGGAGCAAGTTAGAAGTTCTGTAAAAGAAGATTCCTGTGTGAATTTAACAATTTTTGGTAGCACATTTAATGAGTCATCATACTGACTCGTAGGACTTCAGGATTCCATAGCCTGTCAGGATCAGACATACTTCAGTACCCCCTGAGAATCCAATGGCAGAGCAGTTCTAACACAACGTTTAGTGTGCCATGTGTGCAGCAAGAAGTGTCTTGTCTTCTTTTTTCCATCAGTCCTGCTGCTAATGTTGGATGGAGATGAATCTTTTTCTTGTGACCAAAATCCTGGGGCTTTTTTCTGGTTTTCTTCATCGTGTTCACTTTCACAAAGCTCTGAACTTAGCCTTCTACTGAAAATCATAGTGCATTTTTCTACATTTTCTTGTTATCATTTTGGTGGATTGCCTTAAGTGAAATATTTTCATTGAGTAGTAATGACTGAAATCCTGATGCCAGTGACATGTTATTGCCATAAAGGAACCTCTGGAAAAAGACTTTGTGTTGACACCTGGGTCAGGACTTTGCAGTCCATTCACTGGTTTGGGTTTGTGAGGAGGAACTTGAACAGAGAGGAGGAGGGGAGCCCTAGAAACCTAACACAGCTGCTTCCAGTTTTATTTTCCTCCCTTTAGGTACTCACAGGAAGGCAATGACAGAGCTACCTTGCTTACTTCCATTTAATAATGCAAAAAATTGTGTGAACCAGTAAACAGAGTGAGCAGAAAAAAGTGTTCTGCACATGAGGCATTGCCAGTAACAAAATGGAAATCTACAAGCCAAATTTTTTGTGAAAACATTTTAATCGTTTTCACACAGCTCTAAAATTAGCCCCAGTGACAGAAAACTAAACTTAGTTAATGTATTTGTAGCTCTAAGGTGCGCTGATTTATTTATGAACAGTGAATATTTTATGAAGTTGAATGAGTATTGCAAAAAAGAAGATGAATATTCACTTCAGTTTTAGAAATGGGTTGTTGTGTTTATGCCTTTTCTATGATCACTTTCTGTGAACCTTCTGGTGATTGAAATGCAATTCACTTGAACTGGTATCAAACTGTACTGACTGAGGGCACTCAAGGATAGTGGATATAAAACGCAGCCTGAATGAATCACATAAGGACCTGACCTCATCCATCTCAGTTAGGATAAGGCCCCATGCAAATGTACTGTGACTAGATTTGGAAACATATTTTCTAGCAGAATGCTTGTTTATTCATTTTATATTGAAAAATTCTATTTAATCAGCATAAAACATTTTAAATAAGGCAAGGTTATTTCTTTAAAAATTTAATTTAAAGAAAAGAATATTTCAGTAAGGTTGAAATATTTGGGTTTAGCACTTTCAGAATGCAAAGTTTCATTTTTCTAAACTTTTGAATTACTTCCCATGTAAAAAAATATTCTTCATATATTACCCAAATCAGTCACATACAGGAAAAAAAAAAAGGTAATCAAAAACCTTTTTTTTACAAAATACATTTGACATAATTTAAAAAACCCAAACCTCTCCTGGAAGTTTCAGATCTTTCAAGTCCTTATTAAACATATTCTGTCACCATTTGTACACTTTCAGGAAAAAAAAAATTAAAAAATTATTTTTAAAAAAAATTTTTAGGTACAACTTTGGTATTCAAGCTGATGAAACTATTCTCCATATATATGGACATGTGTATGTGTTTCTGAAAAACCTCTAGACAAATTTTTGTGACAGGATGTCAGTCAGAGCATAGTTTTTTTCTTACTAGGTCAAATATTTAAGGACTTCTCAGATCGATAAAGTAGAGGCAAACTCTATTGAAAATGCTTATAGGAGAGAATGATGTGAAGAATGGTTATGAATGCTTTTTCAATAAATTAGGGTGTCCAGGAAAAGGGCTACCACCAAAGGAAACTTTCTGGTAACAAGTATATTTTTCTCCAGCACAGGGCTCACAAATAATGATATAATTCATCTGACTCCAAAGTTTTTCTCCCAATTATACAAAAACTTTTGTGCACCATATAAAAGGACTTCCAACAGCAAATCGTAGACAAAAAAATAAGTCCATTTGCACATACTATGCTAAAACCAAGGCCAAATATCAGTCACCTGGTTCACAACCCATCATGTTAGTGCAAACCTACTTAGATACCTCTGCTGCAGCTCTGCTCTGATGTGCTTAGGCACAACCTGTGGTGGAGGGAAATGGGAGATCTCTGCCTTGGCCTGGCAGCCTTTGGCATCAGGATGGAGTGAAGAGCTCAGGCAGTACTGTCCAAATGCTTTTTGCTGAAGTGCATGTTGTTTGGGGTTGGTTTCTTGACTACTTAAGGCAAAGGAAATCTTTGCACAGTCCCTCACTGCTGTTTAACAAGGACAATTTCTGAAATTACTTGATGAAACCAAGATATATGAGAAAGTTAAAAGTGAAAAGCACATAGGGTTTGATGTGTACCTGCAACATATACAAAAAGGGAAAATATTAAAGGCTGCATCCTGTCTTTGAAATGGAAAATTATATTGAAGACCCTTGTCTTAAAGAGTGGAAGCAGGGAATGATTGTGTATGACAAGGTTGTGGAGTTTGTCTCTCCAAGCCCCAAAGGACAAGATCAGCAGTGCCAAGCAGTCTTTGCCTCTTATCTCGCCACCAGAGAGTTTCTCTCCCTCTGGAACACGTTGGCCCTTTGGTAAGGTGATAACTAATCTGAGATTTCAAGCTTCATTTTTCTTAGTGACTTTTGTTTTTAAAGTTGTCTACACCATAATTGTCTGTGATGCCTTGATAAGGACACAACACTACAAAGAGAATAGGCTGGGCTTCCTCAGCATAGACCTTCAATTGAATCCCTGTTTATGGTAAAAATAGAAAAGGTGCACCATGCATTGACCTTGGCCACCAGCCTGTTATTCAGCATAATCCTGGCAGAGACACCTGACTAGATATGATCATCAAAAAGTGGATTATGTAGCTGAACTCTGCTCCAATGCTGAAGCATTCAAAATCTATTTGGAAAAGTGTCAGCAATATAACGTTTTTATATGTGTTGTATGTCCATGAGAAGCCCCTGGCAGAAGATTCTTCACAGGTTATTTTACTATCACCTGAAACCAATTGCCTGAAACAAACTGAAATCTTCTTCAAAACTCTGTACTCTGAATTCTCATTAGGTGTTGGGACTAGTCGAGCAGTTGTGTTCAGACTACCTTATAGAAACAGAAAGACAACTTTTATTGCTGAGCAGAGGGCTGCATGAGATTTTTGGTTGATTGCAATTTTGATGAGGTTTTTTAGCTGTCCTTTAGTAATGAAAGCTTTTAAGCTTCTTTAGAAATGACTGATAAAATCCTGTGTGTTGCTGTATTTATTTAATTTCTGTAATATATCCGTTTATAGGACAAAAGATAAAGTTTTCATATAATGATGCATAGCTGTGGTCAAGGTTCTTCATTAATTAGAAATAGAAAGCTAATGGCATGTTCACAACATGCAGCAAAATATGTTTAATTAACATGGAGAGGCCTCCAAAAATAGTATCTAACTGAGCTAGCTCCAAAAGCAGTAATATTGCACTTACTTGGCAAACCACTTAAGCTAATTAGCCTTGCAGTGAGAGGGGGCTTAGCAGCTCAGTTATATTGTCTTTTCTCTCCAAACGTATTGCTTTTGGGGCCGAGCAAGGGACATCACCTGGCACTGCTTTTCACCCTGCAGCCCTGCTCCCACACCCCTGCTTGCCTCCTGGGCTGGGCTGCAGCCTCCACTATGTGTGTTGTGGATGCACCTACCCTCTCTTATTTTTGGGAAGAGGAAAAAAACAATCATATCCCCCATCCTCCCCAAAAATAATCGAAATCCGAGCTCAAAAGATGAGCTTGCCAGATGATCCTTTAAAAGAAACAGAGCAAAACCAGGAGCTGACCATGCCATAGTTGTCAAATTCAACATCTGCTTGAATATTCAATGTATTATGCAAAAATAAAGGTGTATTTGGTCCCACTAAAAAAATGTACTGATAAAGGCTGGACAAAAAAAAAACCAAAAACAACAACAACAACAACAAAAAGGAAATACGTGTAAGAAGGAATTAAGTGATTGTGTAACATTATACAGTTTGCATAGGAAAGGCCAAATAGTTTGTGCAAAGTTTGGGGAGGGGAGAAGAGCTGCTTGTTCAGGTGTCACACACTCAAATGGCAATATGCATTTCAGAAAAGAAGCATTTGCAGAGTTGTTGAGGCACTTAGCTGGCAAACAGAAGAGTTTCTCAAATAAATAAATAAATAGATCAGTGTAGGACAACTGAAGAAAAATTCTTGGTAGGATCATGTAATAAATGTGCAGAGAATTTCAGTGGCTTGCTTCTGATATCCTTCATGTCCAGGTGTTTCTTCAAAGAGACCATAAAGATATTCCTAGAGTTATGATAGCTTATCCTATATGGGGAATGCAGGAAACTTTAAACCTCCAGGTCATCAACATACCGATTTTTAAAAATGTAGGTCAAGGTACTTAACACCATCAGATTAAAACACACTGGTCAGGCTACCTAAAGTGTAGATTAGGGATATTGGCTTATCATAACAATTCTGGAACAATATTAATGAGAAAACGTATAATAGCAGCTGCATAACATAAGTCAATATAGGTAACTCCAATGTTTCACAGGCAATACATGTCCATTGAAGGTGTGGTTTGGTTTGGTTTGGTTTGGTTTGGTTTGGTTTGGTTTGGTTTGGTTTGGTTTGGTTTGTAGTGAATGTGCTGCCTGCTTTGTGTGGAAGCATGTGACTAAGAGTTCATTTATAGCAACATTTGCTTTGGAAAGGTGAAAGCACTAAATTTTTACAGTGATCCCATATTTGAATAAGTAGCACACAATGCAAGGGAGTTAAGGTGTCTTTGCTTACTATCTATTCACTTTGCAAAACAAAGTAAAGGGTGTGTATTAAGATCCTATACAATTTAATTTTTTGCCAGAAAAATGCAGTGGTGTCATCACATATATAGTATATTACATAATAGAAATTGTATAGAAAGAGTTATGAATCCCCCAAAGCTTTTTCGGTTGTTGTCTGTTTCAAAAACCTGTAGAGCAAAATAATAATAACAATAATAATACAAAGTATTCTAGTGTTTTCTTGTTTCTAAAGAATTTGTTTTCATGAAGATAACATGCTTGCCAGATTTTATCCTTCAGTGGATTCTTAAAGCCTTGCTATTTGTTTGTCATAGAAATGACGGCTGAAACTGAACCATTTCAACTCTGGTAGACAACACTATAATAGAGTGAAATACCTCTAAATATAAGGAGAAATTATTATTGTATTTATTCCCTTGACACAAAACCAGAAATGAAAGTGAATAGTTTCTGTTAAAAAGGAAAAAAAAGATGTGGTGACTTCATCTCAGAATCCCTTGGGCATGAGAACTGTGACTCAGCTGGGTTGTGATTTGATGCTGGTATGCAGAAAATTACAGACAGAACACCACAGCCCTATCAAAAGTGTCCATATCCTCTGCACTAGGGATAAAGAATAAAACTTTTTACAAAGTGTTTCCCAATAGGGTGACAGCTGTCACGACCACTTTGTGGAGGTCTATCTGACTGGCACTTGTGAATGACTAACTGGTTAAGAATTCTGGTTTATAGGCAGAGAAATAAAATTAGTGTAAGAATAATGAAAACAGCACCCTTACACTACCAGAAAGATAATCTGAGTAACAAGACAGACCATTTGGGTATATGAATGACATTTTTGAAGGTATTTTTGGCATATTTGTCCCAACTGTGAGCTAATTTTTAGTTTGAATAAGGACATAATCATGGGTTAATTATAATCAGCATACTTCTCTTTTGTAAGTAATGTCTCCTGCATGCATAATCTGCACTACAGTTCAAAAAGTTTTGCTTTAGCAAATGAATTAACATGTAGGGGCAACATAACTCAAGACTTCTAAAATGCAAAAAAGACTGTTTCACCAAGATGAGCACAGACTAACAGATTATTTTACTCAGCTTCTAGCTCAAATTTTTCAATATATATTGGCTTGATTATTAACTCAGATGGGCTGCTACTGATGTCCAAAGAGCTATTTTAAAGCTATGTGGCTTTTTCAGGGAAACCACCAAGCTGAAGGTTTGGGAAGTAGAGATGCTCTGATAGACACTCTGATAACATGTGTGGGATTTACAGACTAAATTTTGGTGACAATTGTGGCAGAAATGAAAATTCCAGGTAACACATTAATTCCTGTAATGCACAAATGTGAACTGCATCTCAAGCTCAGGAAGGATCTGAGGATAGTACTGTTAAGTTGCAATTTACTGCTGAAAGAACACTAGAGAATGTGTTAAGAGGAAATGGTGGTGGTCTTTGGTTTTCCCTTCCAACTCTAGACTGTAAATCAGAAATATCTCAAGATAGTAATAATTAAGAAGAACCTAAAATTTTTCAAAATTTGCAGTAAGATATAGCAGCAATAGTTAAGTAGAGCTTAAGATGTTCAAAATGCATTTTAAGATACTGGTCACAGCTTTCAGGCCCTGGAAGTTTTAGACAAGTGAAATTTTAGACTTTCATTTTTCAGCTGACTATCCTCACATCACACTCTTGGGTTGTATTTTCCTCTGAAAACAGCACGAAGAAACAAAGGAATTGGAGAATGCTGAAATCCTGGCTATATGTTCAAGAGAGAGTTCATTGTTCATTTAGTAACTATCTGGTTCAGTACTAAAAAGAAAGAAGCTAGGATAATATGATGTTAGTTTTCTGGGTTTATAATGAAGTTTCTAAGCTATCAAAGAGAGAAGTTAATTATATCTGACAAAGAGGTAAAGAAACTACTATATACAACAAGAAAACACATACCAACTTGATAAAATTTACTTTGGGTTCTCAAGCTCAGATTTTTCTTTATAAGCCTACTTAGAAATACAAATAGCCAGAAGTTTTTAAAGGCTCAGCAGATACAGTTTGCCTGGGTTCTTTCTGATCTGCCACATATTTTGAAGGTATGTTTCTTTGTTCAACATTGAAACATTTTTTCCATAGTGGTTGTGTGTGTGTTTTGAGTATGACATAGGCTGGTGGTCTTTTCAGAGCTGTCTTTCTGCCTGTACAACCTCCTTTAAAATGAACAGGATTGTGCTCTGAACTTTAAGCATACAGAAAAGGGATAGCATGGAATACAAAAGGTCATTTTTTTAGCCAGTGATTACTGCCCTTTTAACATTGCTTTTTTGTTTAATCTGGTATTAATTTCATCCCTAACCTTGCTCCTGAGATCACTTATTGCCAGTGTAAAACAAGAATCCCTCTTTGTCATCTACACTGTGATCTTTGAATTAAACTATTTGGATGAGGTATGCTCAAGGTACGGTTCCATAGGGTTTGTTAAAGGAAATTGTCTTAGCAAATATGTCTGTTTCATTTGATTCTGAGGAATAATTGGTTAATGAGGGAATGATTACTTTGTTCAGACATGATTACTGAAGAAATGTTTGGTCCATATGTTGCTGAATAATGGGAAATTCTCCAGTGAAAGGGGGCAATGATTAGAAAAATAAGATAGTGGAGAATATATTCCCCAAAGTGTTACACTAGTTTTTGTTAACAAGCCAACTCTAAGGATAGTGTTTCCCTCAATAGGCATGGAAGTTCAAAATACCTAATCGGTTTAAACTGTTTGTTGAAAAAACAGTAGGTAATTTCCTTTGTTTTTCTTAGATCAAAGAACTGTATCTTCCTCTGATAAACAATGTGACTATCACAGCTGTTTCTCCTCTTTAACATGATGTTAATTTGTTATAGTTGCCTTGATGGGCATGTATTAATACAACTATATCTTAAAAATAATCCCATCCTTCTCTGCTGCTTATTAGTTTATCTTACCATAAGAATTTAGTGTATTGGCATTCTGACATACATGCAGTGTGCATGCATGCATGCATCCACACACAGGCACAGGCACATCATAGCTGGTGTGCATTGTAATTCTTTTAGTTAATTAAGAATATTCAAGTGTTTTCATTATCCAGGGTAATTTTCACTTGCTTATAAATTTCTCTAGGTCTTACTTTACCACTGAAAATTGGTGTGCTTGCTTGCAATCACAAGGTGTCTTTTCCTCCCTATAAAAATGGCTGCACACTCCAAGAAATGAATGAAATGTAGGTAGGTAGGTAGATATGACACATTTGAAATCTAGCTGAAGATACTGAAAATTTCAAAACTGCCAAATGCTAAGGATCCAGCTCAGGAATATGTTCAAATGGGTATCTGACTTGAAGCCTGTGGACAGTGCCACATAAGTTTATGGCAGGGAAGACAGGCAAGCAATGGCAGATCAGATGAAGGGTCCATAGATATAGATCTCTGAACTTTCAGAAATGCTGGAGTGCTTGACTCCCACTGATTTAAACTGGAATTAAACAGCTCAGTGCTGTTGAAGATGCCTCTGGCATCTAGCTTTGAGCTTCTGCCAATTACCCTGAAAAGTACCTTGGACCAAAGTGACTTGCCCAAGGTCATACACAAATATGTGGTCTCTTTTCTAAAGTTGAAGGAATGTTCAGTATTTATTTCACTGGAAATATATATATAAATTTAAAGAGTTTTTTCTGCCCATTTTCTTTTCATCCAGTTACGTCCTTTATCAGATCTGACTGCAAACAAGGAATATTCAAAATTCCTCTTCACCATTTCTGATGGAAAATTTCTAGTTTCATTTTTCTGTAAGCAGAGTAGTTACTATTTGCCAGCTCAATCCCCAGGTAGTTAGCTTTCATAAGTTGAAAATAAATATTGCAAATGAAACATCTGTCAACACTATTATTTTCTAATAACATTAATAGGCAGATGTTTTTAGACGACAAAGCAGTTTATCAATTCTGATTTTTTCTTTTGTCCTGAGCTGAACTTGTAGTCATTGAAAAGTATTTACCTTAAAAAGTGTCTCAGCATGAGCAAAAATTCACTGAGTTCAGTAATGTGAGATTTTTCCATGTAGAAAAGTGTCATAAAGGCCAACTGCTCACAGAAAAAGATGTTCATGCATTGTCCAAGAGCATGCTTGTGTGGAGGAAGCTACCCTCTCCACTGGCAGGACTGGTAGTTCAATCTACATATAGTTTGCACAGAAGTACTGTGCCAATTCAATTACCGTCTGATTAATGAAGTGTAGCAGGTTTATTTCAGGGGTCTAGCTAGCTATTAATTAGCATATTGGGGCCTATACTCTACTGTTTTGCCCTGATATGCTTTGAAAAATCCCAATGCAATTAAATAAACTCTAATATGCTTTAAATAGTTACTTGAGAAAACACATTCTGATTTTTTTAAAACCCTTATGGGATTTTTAAGCACATCCAGATTTATTGTAAAGCATCTGAAGTTCTTTGTAAACACTATTGTTGTGTTGGTTTGTGCTGTTCAGCAAAACAACATTCCCTTTGCTTTAACGGAAGACTTCCTCTAACACAAGAAGCTGCTGTTATTTCCTTACAGTGCCCTGGAGCAAATAATGAGGATGCTGGTACCCCCAAATCCCACTAAAGTTCCTTGCACTTTTCATGATCTACCTAGTTTTTGTTGGATTTCTTCACTTCTATGGTTTTTAAATTGTTTCTTTTCCAAGAAGATCAGTGCTAACAGTGGAAAACTGGAAAGCTTGTTAGCATAGGGTTTGAGGTCAGGCAGTGGACAGTAGGAAGCACCACACTGCTTAAACAAGAAGGATCTGAACCCTTCCCACCCTGGACAGTAGCACAGAGTGCTAATAAATGCACTGTATGTTCCTCGGGTCAAAGGGATTGTCTGAGCAGGAACATTTCAGTGCATACTGATCACAAGTGGGCTGGAGAGATGTTTTATTCAGACCATTAACTATTTAGTGTGCTTGCAGCCTGGGAGATACATGAGTGTGAGACCAGTTAATAGAGCAATAGAAATATTCGTTAGAGATGTCCCTTATTTATTAATTTTATTACTCCTCTGACTTTAAATTGTTTTTTGGTTTCCAATGTGTCACATGTGACTTAGTTCTGTATTCCATGCACTACATGGACCAGTTTGTTTATGCTCCTGTCTTCACCAATCCCTTCTCTTTCACCCCCCCAGACTCTTTCTCCCACTTCATCCAGACCTCAAATAGCTCTCAGATTTTAGTCTGCTATTCTCCTTTGTCCTCTGCTTTAACACTTATAAACCAGTTAAATCCCTTATCCGCCTTTTTCCTACAAATATCAAATTAAAACACATTTTGCTCAGGAGGCCTTCTTTTGTTTGCCTACTCACCAGTGATGCCTGCATGCTCCACTGCCTCGTGTTTGTTCGGGCCTGGGTTAAATCCTGTGCTCTTAAAGACGCCTTTTTGCCTCTGAAGAAGTTCATGGGAGATGGCCTATCTTCCTTAGACACAGGTTTTGGCTTTTAGTGTTCAGACTTCTATTTTCTATACCAAAGATTCTGGTATTTACCGTTTTGCCTACATACACTTTAAAGAAACTCATCTTCCCTCAGTCACACTGAAAATTAATAACAGTTCTTTTGCTAAACAGGGTTGCATGAGGATCCTCTGTCTTACATCTGCCACTATTCTCCCATACTGTCTAAAACATGTATTAGGGAATGATTTTGCATGTGTACGTTAAGGTGCTGTTTTGCACAAAGCAGGAAGCAGAGTTCAAAAGAAGTTGCACAATCATCCACTCACACTGTCCCACTGCCCCGAGGAGTGTTGCTGTGGTGGTTTGTGCAGCCACAATCAAGTAAGCTTGTAGAAAGAAGCTACCCAAAGTAAGGTACTGCTACAGATCCAGCACGCAACACAGTGCATCTGAGAGGAAGCCAAAAGCCAAGGTGAGGCAACGCTGCTGACACCCAGGTCCCAGGGCAGCACTGTAGCCCTTTCTAAAGAGTTCTCATCACAGCAAGACAGAGCCAACATGCCACACTCTGCTTGGTATCTTCCTTTTCCTGACCGATCCTTTTCTTTTATTTTTTTTCTTAATTCTTATTATTGTATTATTTTGTATAAGGACAGCATTTTCACTCATGCTGTCCTTATACACATACAGTCCTGAAATACACCTGACAAACACCTTTCTGTACATTCTTGTAACTGATGGAGGCCTTGATCCATCAGACAACTCAAGTGCACACTGAACTCTAGGCACCTGCAGAGTGCTTCTGAATCAATAGAGTGATTCATGCGCTTAAATTCAGGCACACATTTCATTACCTGGCTGAACCATGGCAGAAGAACCATTCACTTAACATTAGGGCTGTTTTGTTTTATAAATAGCATGATTAACTTCCTGCCTTTGCTATTTGTATGCAAAATGTAGTATACATATTTTGCATAACTGAAGCTAACTACAAGGTCATAACTGTGCTTTAAATGGGCATAAAGTGCTGAATAACCTGGGTTTAGGGATGATTTCTATGGGTGATTATTAAATGAATGGTTGATTGACAGGTTGGTCTAACAGGGTGGCAGTGAGATGATTGGATAGCCTTGTTCCATTACAAACAGCACTCTCACCCTGCTTTAGCTCTGTCTTTACCACACTCAAGCACACCCTTTTTTATGAGGTGGACTTTGAACTGTCTTTCCGTAGTGGCTCCGAAAGGCACAATGAACGTATTATGCGACTATTCATTGCAGCAAAGTTACCACATAATAATTTACAATTTTATGGAACTGCTAGGATTAGCTATGTATCATCTATTTTTAATACACATCATTGTGGTATGTGAGCAATAATGAATGTATTTAAATAAATCAAAAAAACCAAATGAATGCTGAGTTGTTGTCAATCACTTGCAGATGAGCCTACTCTGGTGAGAAGATATTATGGAGAATTTTCTGAGAATGATTTATTGAGTCAACCAGCATCACTCCAGAACAACTGATACCTTTCCAACATAGGGCTACACACTCAGGTAAAGTTTAGTGTGAATACCTAAGTGACAAATCTGAGGATAAATTTTTGTTTAAAAATTTTATCTGGATTTTTTGAGTTATAGTGCTGAATGAAGGAAAAAAACCCAAAAACCCCAAAATTGGACAGTAAAAAAAAAAACAAACCAGAAGCAGAATTAAAAGAGACGATAGTCATGTCCAATTTGTAATTTACAAGCACTGGAGATCTCTGTACCTGTTATGCACAAACATGTTGACTTACTGAGATGAAAGAAGGCCTTTCTTTGTCCCTTCAAGCAAAAAAATTACACAATTTCATAGGAAAGAATACTAAATTTAGATTTGTTGCATTCTCTGTGAACTGCTTTTTTGCCTTTTATTTGGAGTTACCATCTGAAGCTGTATCATAATCGGCTATCTTAAGGTAATTATACGTAAAATAATTCTAAGTAATGAGGTACGAGAAATATATTTTATATCATGTTTTGTAGCCCTGCAGAGTAAAATGCAGT
Organism: Acanthiza pusilla; assembly: GCA_036630365.1. Lineage (NCBI taxonomy): Eukaryota > Metazoa > Chordata > Aves > Passeriformes > Acanthizidae > Acanthiza > Acanthiza pusilla. The sequence goes on from JAXCHO010000098.1 coordinate 6,749,131, forward strand.
TTTGCTCGAGAGGGCTGGAAGAAGTGTATCTATTTTCTGGGGCTGTTAACAGAAGATTTCTATCTCTTGAGCATCTGACTGCACGCCACCACCTCCATATGTTCTGAACTCAAATCTAAGTAGGATTAGGCTGGGTCAGTTCATGGATCAGAGCTCAGGGGAAACTTAAATGCTATATACAGGAAACAATATTGATGATCTAACTTTTTATTGGGCATTATTTCAGTGAAGCAGTGTGCCAGAATTGTGTCATGGGGCCATTCTGCTGATAGAGGTGCTGTTGTACAATGATATGTACAGATTTTATGATCATTTAGGAATAAGTGTCAGGCAGATATAAGTATAGATATAGATATTATACCTCCAAGATTTTAATTTGTCTTTTAGTTTCAACTGGAAAGCATTCTTTATTCCTAAACTGTCATGTGATTACAATGACCACTTTTTAAAGCAGGCTATATGTCACACCACATTTCATTGGTGCAGGTTTTATTTCTTTACACGGTTTGTCAAAGACCCTGGTCTTGCAAACTGATGCCATTGAATGAACATTTAGGGTTAGAATATGAAACTGCACTTAAATTAACAGTGCTCTGCACCAGCCTCAACTTTTGCACATGTAGATCAGACTTCAGTACTGGAACATCCATTTTTAAAGAGCTTGGAGGTAAGAAACACTTTCATTGCAACTGCAGTACTGGCACTGAGCTCTGATGGTCAGCATGGGAATGCCTGAAGGTAAAATGTCAGCTCTTTACTGAAATTGTGCACTTCTGGTATCTTTCTGGATGTAACTGCTGCCATTTGCACAGAGGCTCGCAATGGTAACCATGAAGTGAGGAGAGAAGAAGAAAGAAGTCTGTGAGAGAACCCATATGCTGAGAAGTTGCCTACTCTTTTTACCAGTAAAGTAAAAAATCCTTAGGTGTAAAAACCCCAAAATACCATTTAAAAAAGCTGTTCTACCTCTTGGAATGAATTAGTTTGCTTCCTGCCCAGTGCCTGCTTTCCCATACGCATAGTATGACAATCCAATCTGTAAGAGCAAAACTGGAAATGAAGTAAAAATTAGTGTTAATAATGAAGGCGTGTTTTTACAGTTTCACTTTCATTGACTAGAGCAGCAGAGTGCAACTGGAGATGTTGAAAGAAAAACTCTTCACCTGTCCTCTGCCTAATTAAAATACATTAGATACATAGATTTATTTGAGGGTTTGATGTTAAATGAAGATGAATGAAATGTTTTATGGAAGTCGATGAAATGTTATTTACTTAAATAAGCAATTCTGTTCTACTAATACTTGGGCTCACATAGAAGAACATGCCTTATTCTTACTTAGCTATGAGCAGTATTTTAGTGAGGCTGCCTACAGTCTACTGTAGCGTTAATTTTGCCACTTGCTGGGACCAAACAAAACAGAAAAGAGCAACTATTTATGAAGGATAGTTGGGGTTGTGCAACAGCAGCCAGGAAACAGCATGGCCTGTACATTGATCTTCACTTCTTAGTAAGAATTCCATGTATTCTGGTCTTGTCCAGTCAATGCAGACTGCCTGTGGGTCTTGCCCTGTGGAAATTGAGTCCCCAGCTCAAACAGTTCATGTGGGGCTAACACGGGGGTGGTAGTGGAGTGAGATGTGGTCTCCTGCATGTACCGAGAGTGTCCCGATTCCCAGCCAGAGCTTTATGGCCGCTGTGTTCCACACCGCGCAGACGGACCTATTCTATCACTCGTGCTGTTGTGTAGCACAGAAATACTCACACACCCCAGACACTTTGATAGGCTCAGCGTTACCAGGAATACAGAACTCAGAGGGCTCAGTCGTCTAGGTATGCTCCAAAAGCATCCGTTCCGTCAAAGGACCTAACACCAAAAGAGGCTGAGGCACTCTGCATGGCTACAGATATAGCGGTGAAGGGCCAATAGGGTTGGGGAGGAGGCGGGGAAATACAATGACAACCAATGGGAAGAAGGGAGAGGTGGAGTGTGTGGGACAATGAGAACCAATGGGGGGAAGGAAGGGCGGAGTCAGGGATACAACAACAACCAATCAACATAGGAGGATTAACATAACCTTAGGGAGGGACCATTTAGCCAACGCTCAGAGGGTGTTTTCACCTCAGAGTTGTCCCACCGGCTTGCTGCCGCTGTGGGACCCTCTTGGCTTCTCTGAGATGGTTTCAGCCACCACAACATGGGGCAGCTTTAGATATTGCTGCCTACAGGTGTCTATCCTTGTGCTGTCAATCTTCTAAGGCTAAAAATGCCTCTACCATTTTTGCCTTAGGTTCATGACTTGAGTGAGAGTGGAATATCTGGACATTCTGCCCTCTTCAACATAGTGGGCCCTAAAATGGTGCTCAACAGGCCCCAGTATTTTTCAGACCCTGAAGGCTGATGAGCTATCATACAGCTATCTCAAAACCTTTTGCACAATCAAATAATTTTCACTGGCTTCTAACAAAAAGAAGCCTTCCCCACCTTAGACATTCCTGGAGCTACAATTTATCACATAGGATGCACATATAATTTTATTGGTTTTCTTGGACTGAAGTGCAGTTATTGCAGAAAGACTGGTTGCAGAAGCTCCATCTAAGGGTGACATATTTTGGCACATGGTGTTCCTGTGAGACACAAAATTCCTACTTAATCCCTAGCAGGGTTTTTTTTCACTCTTCAGGATAAATTTCAATGTTGCTCCTTATGATGCTGATCAACTTTTCATCCAATATCCCATACTACTCCATTTAAAATAATTAATCTCTAGTGGCAGAAGTACTTATATAAAAGTTCATTGACTGTTGCACTGTGAGTAAATATATTAAAGGACAAATCCTATCACTTAGCCACAGTGCCAGGGTCTATAAATAACATGTATACAGGACAGAAGGGGAGAAACGGGCCCACTTGTGGGATATGCTGAATAACTATTGCTTTGTAGATTGCCCTATGTCTCCCCTCCTGCCATAGTTTATATAAGGATCCTCTAAAATCAACTCCAGTTGTTGGCTGAAGAGAGGTTGCCATCCCATCAGGTCTGTTAGCATTCAGTCTTCATTGCTTCTGTGTCACCAACCAGCGCTTACAATGAAATCCCAGGCTGTTCTTACCACTTTCTGAATCAGTTCTGCCATTTTTCACTTAAATTTGGAAGAGAATTGTTGTTAATCATGAACATTTACAGATGACTGGTAAATGGTTTAAGGAAATTATGTTTTCCCTTAAGTTGCTAAAAGCAGAGAAACTCTTAAATTGCTGAAAACAGAGAAAGAATTCAAAGCACACTAGTGGTTAAGGGGGTGCAGAATTTCACTCCCACAGCTAAACAAGCCAAGTCCATAATAGTGAAAATTTTTCTCTTGGCTCTAGTTGAGTTACCAACTTGCATTCTGGATCAGTCCATGCATCCTATTGACACTATGAAGAAAAAGGGATTATTGTCTTGACATTTCCTTCTAATTTTTCTAAAAAGAAAATAATAATTTGTAGCTTGTCAGTCTTTGCCAAGATTCGGCTTAGAGAGAATATTTTATAGCTGAGATATAAACCTCTGAAGTAAAAATGCAGACACAACTTTAAGTACAGTGTTGCAAATGCAGAGTTAAGTAATGTTAATCTATCAATACACAGTATGTGCAAACATATGTTTATAGACAGAGAGACAAGCATGTATAAATGAGAGGATAAAATCCCTATTTCTCATTTGGTGCTATGCAATTTCTATCAATTTAGAAATGTGTTATGATTTTATTTTAAGCTGACATACTGTAAATTGTGCTTATTTGAGAATACTTACTTAACTCTTAGGGTTTATAAGACAGAAAAGGAAGATGTCTTTGGAAGTTCTCCAGTGACCTAAAATGAACTAATAAATAATAGAAAAATGTTGTCCCTTCTTTGGAAACTTTGGACTGGTTGACATCTCTAAATCTACACAGAGCATAAAAATAGGCTTTCGGTGATTAAGATTTACTATAAAATCTGCTAAATATAGCAGAGGTTGCTTCTTTAGGGGCAAGCTGTATATTATGCTCATGTTAAAAGAGAAATTACCAGATCTCTAGGTGAGGTATTTTAGAAATTTGGCAGATGGCTTTACTTTGTATTTGTGGCACAGAATCCTGTTCTAATTTTGTGTTTGATTGGAATATTCAACAGCTTCTGGTGCTACTAGGACTTGCTATCTGAAAGACAGAGTTTGCAAACTATAAATATGAACTTTGAAAATATATATCCTAGAGATAGTCCAGTAGATTGTGTTTATAACGCTCACTTATTGGCTGACTGATGCATTTTGGCCCTGGACCAAAAAACAAAGGCTGCCTGGTTGAGCAGTGCCTCCTGCCAACTGGGAAGGCAGAGGGCAGTGGTTAATATTGGGAAGGCATTTAGTGTTGGGTTCTGACAGCTGCCAGTCTTCCCCACGCATGGCTCCTCCAGCCTCACCTCCATGCCCCTTGGACATATCTCCTCAGCTGTCCTCCTTATCCCCAGCTGCTGATTTGTTCTGCTGGGGAACAATTCCCCTGCAAGAAGAGAAAGGTTCTGTCTACACAAGCAAGGGATTTCAGTCTCAAGCTTATTCACAGCCTGGCTGGCAACCCAGCAAACAAGGCTGCTGACCTGTGCCATTGTTGTCCCCACTGTAACAGCGAGGGGAGCCCTGTTCCTGTGGGGAGACGTGGGAGGCATTTCCCACCTGTGTCCTCAGCTGCCCCCACCATCCCAGTTCATTGGATGCAGAGCTGAGCCTGCATGGAGGTGTGGGCAGGCGGCAGCATGGGCATTGCCTGCAGCATTGGCCGAGGTGAGGGAGGGAAACTTGTCCTCTTCCAGCTGTTAGCTTCCAGCTTTCTTCAGGGGTGGCTGCAGCAGGAGCCTTGCCTGGAGCTGTGACCTGTTATGCATTGCCCATTGTCCCAGCTCATGGCCAAAATCTCAGAACCTTTCCCAATAACGTTGGCTTAAGTGAACAAGACTTCCACATTAATTTGTAGAGTCAGGACTGATTTGTAGATGTGACTGTGCTCATATAAGCTAAACAAATTTTCTCTGACATATCCCACATCATGTCCTGCTTGCTCATACCCGTCCCCTGGCCTGAAGCCAGACAGATATACAACAGAGGGATTTCCTACTATTACCCACAACTGTATGTGTCAAGGGCCAGCAGGCTTGTTTAATGCATTGAAACAGACAGTATTTATTTACCATCACTTACAATTTTTACTTTAGTTGAATGTGATCTTCAAGGACTCATTCTGAAGCAAGTAATACGAGAAGAGTAAGGCAGTCATTGCTGGCATTGCTATTTTACACATAGGACTGCTCAAAGCTTTCTTCAAATGCTTCCCAATCATTACACCCTCTGTGTCTCTTCCCCGAGTTTTCTCTGATGGAGTGCATATTCCCAGTGGAAATGACAGAGGAATTCAGAAAAGAAATTTAAAAAGACCCCCTGAAACATATTTGAAACCATAAGAGTAGAATCCCATCATGGATTTGTATATAGGTGGATGGCACTGTAGAGAATTTTCTGCTTTCTGTGTCAAGTAAAGAGCTTCCAAGTGCTAAGAAAAGGCCAAACTGTTGTGAGTGACATCAGGTTTGGATTCAGGCTTTGCGAGTCAGAAGGGAGAAGAGTAGATAGCAGCCATTCAGCTGGCTTTGTCAGAGTGGATTTTCTACAGAAAGAAGGATTTAGCAGTTTTGTTATCCACGGAAATTATACAGTGTATAGAATGTCCAGTCCATCTTTAAAGAAGTCCTTTTCCTAGAAAGAGTGTTGAGGAGCTCTGATGTGGTACTACTTCACTTTTTGGCACAGAATGATAATTTTTAAAATACTGGAATAGTCTGTCCTTTTGTACCATAAATTCTGGCAATAACCAACATTTTCTCCTTAAACTGCCAGCTTATGTTGGCTCCATTTGTTTTAAATCCCTTGTTCTCAACAGGCCATGTAATCAGAATGACAGGCTGCTCACAGCTTCCCTGGTGCTCAGCTGCATGCAGGTCATGCCCAAGCCTCCTTTCTGGAAAGAGGCTGTGCACTGACTCCTGGCTACCTGTGAGTCTGAGCATATGTACCTGCTCAGGGGCGAGGAAAGCACAGCAGCTTAGTGTTTAACACCAGTAAGTGCTGAACGAGTGGAAATCTTATTCTCTGCACTACTGTTTTTAAATTGGAGTCTCTCTGCTTTCTTATAGCAGCTCCGCCAAATCTCCTCAGCCAGTATCACCATTATACTGTCAATAAAAACTTTAAAGTTAAGATCAGGTATTCACTGAGCAGTAGCTGCTCTGATAAGGAAAACTAAAGCACTTGTTAGCACCTGTCTTTTTGGCAAAAGTATGTGATTGCTTTGGCTGATGTATCAAGCAGTCTATTAGTATTATAATTCAAGAGCTTATTAAAAGATGCCAGCAAATACCAAACTGTGATTTTTTTAAAAGATGCATTTTTAAGAAAGCTGATTTACCTATTTGCATTGCTAGCTTAAAAGTTTCAGAATCATTTGTGTGTCACTAGCCTTGATGATATAAATGAATTATCACCAAAAAAGATGCCATATATCATCATTAGCATGCAGGGAAAAGTTAGCTTTTGGGTATTTATGATCAATTTGAAGAGAATATATATAATTACTATCCATTATATTAATAAAATACCTAATCTAAAATCCCAGATAAACAAAAGGCAATCCTCAAAACCACATAAAATAAAAATATTTTTATTTCAACTACTTTGCTATTTAATAATATCACTGTGAAAGGATAGTTTGCTTCTGTGTACTGGAGGCAATAATTGAGCAGTATATTCAAGCATCTTAAAAGATATTGCAAAGAACATATTTAAGTAGAAACATTCCTTTTCTTGCTCTTTACCTTGTACTGGTCTTCTTAGCTGTTTGGATTTAGTTTAGTTTTCCATGGTTTATTGAACATATTTTACTGACAATAGCTTTTTCTTAATTTCCATGCATTTTAATTGATACTATGAATGACTGTCCTTTTTGACCCCAGGGTGAATGGGTGACTTGAAATTCCCACGCTTCCCGGTGCTCTATTTGAGTAATATTCAGCAAGGCTTAAGTCAGCAAAGGTGTTTAAAATAAACACACACATTTTATTTCCTTTCCTTGATACTATGGAAAACTAATGAAGGTTCAGGTAAGGGAAAGTCTGAGACAGTTGGAGTTGTTCAGCCTGGAGAAGGGAAGGCTCTGGGGAGATCTTACTGTGGCCTTCCAGTATTTAAAGGGGTTTACAAGAAAGGTGGGGACAAACTTTTCAGGAGCCCTGTAGTGATGGGACAAGAAGCACGGGTTTTAAACTAGAAGAGGATAGATTTTAAACTAGGTATAAGAAAGAAAATTTTACAATGAGGGCTATGAAACACTGGAACTGGTTGTAGAGAGCAGTGGTATATGCCCCAAACCCTGGAAACACTCAAGGTCAGGTTGGAAGGGGCTCTGAGAAACTTGGTCTAGTTGAAAATGTCCCTTCTCATTGCAGGGGAATTTGGACTAAATGGCTTTTAAAGATCCCTATGTTTACCTTAGCAGTACAGACACAGTGTTGGTGCTTTCTACCATACATAGTTCCTAAAGGGGCTCCTAAAGGGGCTCCTAAAGGAGCTAACAAAGAATAAGAGAATCCAAAATTTTGTTTCAATTTCCTTTTTCTCTCCCTGTACAATTTCTGCAAAATTAATTTATTGAATAGATTAGTATAAATTTTGGTGTATTAATGGTTTCTTAGTGGAAAAAAAAACATTAAGAATATGGTCCTGAAGAGGCAAAATAAGAATTTTATACTATAGAAAATTAGGAATCACATTTTTGGCTTGCAACTTTGGAAAAGCTGTAAATATTTTCTATTTTATGGGATATATTTCTGTGTACTGACAATTTATTTTACCTCATGGCTAGTGGTGCTAGTGGTTGTCTCTGAGCATTGATATGACTTCAGTCTCAATTAATGTGCAGATGGAAAGAGTGATTAAAATAGAGCTGGGGGGGGGAGGGAGAAAACGGGAAAAGGGAACAAACAAAAATAGCATTATTTAAACATTTCCAAAGTAATTTTCTCTGAGACATACATCAAAATGCCTGAAATGTTTTGTGATATGAAAAATTTTTAATTTTGCTTCTTTTGGCCAACGTGCATTTCCTGCCTATATATACATGCAATTTATGTAACTATATTCTACCTCCCTACATTCCCATCTGTACTATTCTTTAAAAATTCTTCCCCTAAACTATTGTGTAGGATTTATGTGTTCTGTTAAACAGCTGCCAAGTTTTGCTCCATAGGCGGCTGCGCTTCAGTGGTGGATGAAATTCTTGTAAAGTTTATAAAGAATTTTGGGCTCTTTGCAGATGGAAGAACTGACTAAATCAGTGATACGCAACTTGTGCTGCACGTGGCTTTTTTTGGAAGGCACATTTCTGATAGGAGCTGTTTTGACTTCTTCCTGTGAGGGAACAGGCAGGGTGTTTAGCTGTTCCCTTCCATCTCTCCAAGCAACCAGGAAAGTTGGCTTATGCAGTTATTTCTCTGTACTTGCATGCTCGGTAGGAATGCTCCGTAGGATTCTGTATATAGCATTTGGTAAAATATGTTTTGGAGCCATGTATATTCAAGAAAAGATATATGGAGATATAACAATGTAACAGATGCTAACAAGTGTGTATCCTACTGCATCCTATTTGTATTTTCTATCAAAATTATGTTGTCCTGCATTTCTTGATCCTGGACTGAAGTAATAATGCAGACTATGAAACTTTAGGAGACTATGATGTCATCAAAGCAATATTATGATTTCACTAGAAAGCTGGAGGAAATCAAAACTGAGCTGTTTCCTCAGCCTCTGCTATTACAGATAGCCAGAACACAGTGAGTGTGCATGATGAATGAGCAATGCAACTAACACTTTTAACAGGTAAGCTATCTTTCTTTTGCCTCTGACCTATTCCCCGAGCAGCTGGCAAATGGCTCTAGGAAAGTCATCCTGTTCTCTTTTCCAACCAAAAAAATCTATTGTGTATGCAGTCTTTCTAATAGATAGCAGAGATATGTCATTCATATCAATTGGTCTTCTGTATCTCTATGTTTTATTCAGTTCCTGAGTATTATGCTAAAATGCACTCTGATATTCATCAAGTTTTCAAACATTCCATAACAGCAACTGAAAGTGAAAAATAGCCCAGGAGTCATTACTGCTTTCCTCAATGACCTGGGAGGGGCTGACTGGCACAGTGTGACTGTGGAACTAGGAGAGAATTAGGAGGCATGCTTGGGAGTGGGAAGGAACCTGTAGCATCAGTCTGAAGGTGGTTTATGCTGTTCAAAGTAAAGGTGTTCAAATGTTACTGTATCTGTGCCATCTTTTACATATTTCTTTTCTAATTGGCAGAAATACCCAGAAGTGGGTATGGTGAGGATTTTGCCTTCCATTATAATTCTTATGTTCTTCCTTCCATCCCTGCATAAGCAAATTTAATAGCTCGTTATCATCATCAAGACGACTACTTCAGCTAAGCATAGCACTTTCAACTGACAGAATGATTGATGTATCGTACATTTAAAATTATAGAAAATAATCTTTTAAGTGATAATTTTATTTAAAATAACTAGTACAACTGGACAGAAAAAAACCTGAAAAGTAAATATAGAACGGCAACATATCAAACAAACAAACAAACAAAACTGAAGTCTGAAAGGACAGGAGTCTAAAATTGCCAAACTCTTGCTGAAATGCGATGTCAGCCCTGAAAATTGCAGCCTGTATGGTTGAATATTTCAGTGGAGACATCCTTGCTGCTTTTATTCCTTGATACTGTAACAATGCCTAAGGAAGAACTAGGAATATACACCATTGTTGCCAATACTCACTGAAATCGCTATAAAAAGTCACTGCTCTGAAGAGCATACGAACCAACAAGACAAGATTTAAAAGGAAAGACAAAAGAGATATGATACACGGTAAGAATGAACATCCCCATTTCTGATTCTATTTTTTTCACTATAAAGTAGTCTCATACAGGTTTCTTTTTTCATTTGTTTTCATCTTATTCAGTCAACGAGTGGTGGCTCAACACATAATTTCAATAAATTGTCCTTCCAGGCAGAAAATCATCCATTAACAATATTTTGACTGTGGAAGAAAAAGAAATATTTGATCTTCTCATCAACATAATGATAATACATCTCGTTTGCAGGGTGGAACTGTATATTATTTCCAGAAAGATTGTAGGCTGCTCTGCAAATGAGTATTTCTGTTCCACAGGCACTATCTTACTTTTGGAAAAGCTGAATTTCACTCCTGCTCACTAAGCTTCTGAAAAGCCTGTTCATTACTAAGCCTGAAAATAGGTTTATGTAAGGCTTACAAAGTGAGTAAGCTTTGTGTGGGTCTCCCTGTACAAGGAGAAACATTTCATCCAAAAAGCAGATAGAAGCAGAATAATAGGAGGTAGAAACTGGCTTGTTCTTGATGATCATCTCCTAAGGATGTCATCAAAATGGTAACTTAGCTAGTTCCTTTTCATTTAATAATGTTTAGGGTAGCGATTTAAAAATGAGCTCCTAATAGATTTTTGCCGTTACACTTGCAGAATATTTTCAGATGTGGCCTTAATGACTAAATGAAACACCTGAGAAGAGTTTCTGCGCTGTTTGAGGATATGTGTCTGTGTGTGTGCGTGCGTCTAGGTGCATCCGCATCACATGTAAGGGCATATTAAAACCATTTTGGAATTTTTCTGTCAGAATTATTTGCTAGTGAAAAATATCACTGTTGCAGAGACATAAAAAAAGGTATATTCTGTTAGAAAGCTGTACTTATTTACTGCACAGAAAAAGAAAGTGATATTAATTAGACCCCGCAAAAATGTCATAATGTCTATCAAAATGAACCCCGCACCTAATGTCTTTCAAAATGAAATCTGGAGAGAAAATTCTTTCAGAATGACCTGTGATTTTTTTGTTAATTTTTATTCTGATTTGATTTTTTTAATGATTTTTCCTTCCTGTAAGAAACTTTCATTGACTAGCATATTGTTTATAAGTATACCATCTTGATGGTAAATCTCCAAGCTTGTATAAATATTTGACTTTGTGCACTTTGGCTGGTTTCTTCCCCTTTTTTCACCTTTTTTACTGTTTTGGGTTTTGAATTTTTCCATTGTAACTTACTCAGAAGAATAACTGTACTGGGTCATGCCAAATGTCTTACCTAGCTCAGTATTCTGTCTCCAGCAGTGGTGATAAGTGGTGCACCATTAGTGTACCAGTAGAAAAATTCCTGTTAAGATTGTTCGCTTGGGGTGAGAAAGGTCATGGAAGGCCATATTTTTTATTATGTAAGTACTTTTCACTTTTTTTTCTCTTTTTCTCTAAAAAAAAATATGTTGTAAATCCAACTGCCTATTTCTATTGTAGGAAAGGCTATAATTCTGTGAGGTGTCATGGCTGATGACTGTAGAGTTGGGCTGCAAACATTTTTTCTTCTTCTTTTATAGAAAATCATTATCAAAAAATAGTAAGAGATAAATATTTGAGTCCGTCCAGGAGTGGTTAGTTGGGACAGAGGTTATCCTAAAATTCCTGCTTAATTCTGTGATGGCATTTCTGGATGATAAAATTATTTATTTCCTTTATTCATTCATTCATATCTGTCTTTCTGGGTCAGTTGTTAAGGTTATTTTTTTCCCTTTTGAGTTTATATTATTTAGGGATAAAAATATCAGAACAGTTAGCTTTACTACTGGAGAGTCAGACAAGAGGAAGCATGACATTTTTTAGAGTTACTATTTTTACAATTATGACTGGAGAGATCATCAAATGTCATGGTGAGGAGTTTCTTACATACATCTAAAATAGATTAATAAAATACTATTGATAGATATTCCAGATAGATTCTGTAAGGAAAACTGAGACGGATGTTTATTTTTATCTATGGCAAATCATAGAAGAGCATAAATAGGTGTTAAATGTCATTTAGTGTGTTAAATTGCTGCATTTAGAGTAAGTTGACCAATATGGGTATCAAAATAGTAATTAGTATTGATTAATGACTGTATTTATCTTTTTGACCCAAATGTTATTCTTAAATGAAATGTTTTGTTTGCAGTAACTACTGCTTTATTTTAAAATATGAGATATGGAGGATGCTCTATTGTGAACTAGGAAACTTCATTCTGCCCTCTGTGAGTTATGGCTGCATATCAAATTTTAATGAAAAAGGATAAATAAATTGTCTCACAGTTCACCATCATCCACTATATCACTCAGTTCATCCCATATAATATGTAATAAACTGAATGCTTCAATTTTTGCTTTATGTGACCATTTACAACCAGTACTATTGCCTGAGAAATTGTCATCCCAAAGTAGTTCACATAACCAGTGAGCAGACTAGAGTTCTGTGCTGTACATCTTGACTGAAGAGCGCATGCTTTTTAAAAATTTTTAATAAAAGCTAAGACTGGCAAAAAGCTGAGATATGTCAATTAAAGAATATTATCAGTAATGTAGGATCTTATTCCTCAGCTCTGTTTTTGTCATCTTCAGGAGATAAATTTCTAATAAGGAAAAAAACCCCAAAACAACAAAAGAGGACTCAGTAATATAGTTTATAAAATGATTGCTCTATTCAATGGCTGTGTTGTCTGATTAATTCTTCTATTCACTATTAATAATATCCTAAGAAGAGAGATCTAACACTAAAAAACTGTAGAGGTAGTTGGAGCATCTATTTCTCTGAGAAATCTCTTGGATGCTTCCTGGTGAATGGTAAAGAAATTAGAGAAAAAAAACTGACAAAGTAGTTGGGAGACTAGGCTACTTTTAAAAGCACTGATTGTAGCAGGAAGAATTTTTTTTGAGAAGTCTTTATTTTCTACTTTCTTTATGTTCATCATACCATTGTACATTGTTCATCTGTGGGAGGAGACAAAAAGAAATGTCACAGTACAGTTAATAGTCATTGAAGAAACTGGGGTAAATGTACTTCTCTGATATGTACAGCCCAGATAATGAAAGCAAGGAGAACCAGAAGTCCCACTGAAGTTTACTGGATTTGAGTTAAATATCTTTTTCCCTAATGAGGGCTTTCAAGTAGTTTGTTTAATAATTTCATATCCAATGCTATGAAAGAAGCCTACCACAATTCTTTTTTAATAATGACATAAAAGTTATTGCTCACAGGAAGAAACATGTATTAAACAGAACTGCTTTGCAGAGATTTTTTTTCCATATTCTTATTAGTGGCTTCTACAGAGGCAAGAATGAGCAAAGTATAGGTGAGCAAGGTATTTGTCCTTTCACTTTGGACAGTCTGTGAAGGAGTAGGTGGAAGAAGTGTTCCGGAAGGAAAGTTGGATGAGATGGCAGAACAGTCCATGATATTTCTGATTTTCTGGATTTGCTGTTTGCTTTGTATCTCTTTGTCACACATCTTTCACTATTTTATGTGAATAAAGGTTGAAGATACCTTGAGTATGTCAAAAACCCATGTATAATATGGAATCCGGAGCTATTATCACTCTTTTTTAACAAAACATGAGCACCTGCTGCTTTAGAATCATTCCTGAGAAGGGCAATATTCATCATAGTTCGATTCTAAAAAGGTATTTTTACATTATGGATGGTGATGAGTAATGGAAAGGTGCAGAATAGAATGTATTAAAGATCATTCCTTAATATGAGATGACTGATGGACTGTAAATGAAAGTTAAGGGGTTTTTTAACATCCTTTTGTGAGTGCCAGATTCCCCACATAAAGTATGAAGATAATTTTGTGGTAGCTCCAGAAATCTAAAAGTTTGGAGGTTTTTTGCATTTATTTCGAAGGACGGGCGCTAGTTCAATTTTTAAAATAAATTAATTCTTAGGATCAGATAACCACCTTTACCCCGGCTCATAAGGAAGTGAGAACTACATAGTATTACTTAAACCTCCCTGTGCATGTATGAATCTATCTCACTACTTTTTGTACCTGCTGGCTGATTTTAACCAAATCTGATAGTTGGGTAGCAGTGAATTCCCTTTCCTTAACATCCTCACTGAGAATGATTCTGAATCCCAAGATAAATCTTAATTAGGTATGAGAGAGATCATGACAACATATACTACCAGGAATCTTCACACTAGGGAAAATCTAGTAAAATTTTCACATCGTAGAAGCATGAGAATCCAAAGCTTGAGATGGAGAGACTAACATTTATGAGCTCTGCTGCTTATGTTGTTATACATCTACAGCACATTTATTATGAATTTCCTTAATTTTGATGACTTCTTAATGTTTCAAAATATTTTTTCAGAAATATGTGTCTAAATACTAATAAGACCCAAGTGAACACGCTACTTACTGAAGCTAATGGGAGATAAATGTTGTCTGGGCCTCTTAATGTAGAAATCTTTCTTCCTTTTTATTAGTGTTCCTTATTATTGAAATTACTTTAACCTAAATGAGAGAAAAAATCCATTGTGATGGATCATGTTTTTACACTCATGAACTGCTTCTCAACAGTTCATAATTTTCTTAAATGTGTTCATTATTCTAAACCACGCATCAGATCAATTTGCTGAACAATACTAGCTGCCTAGGTCAAGAAGAGTAACTTCTGAAAGGTTTGTGTGCAAAACTGAACATGTGCTGGCTGAAGTTCAATCTGTGGTCTTAATACAAATGCGGAAAGATTGCCCTCCTAGACTGTTCTTCCATGCTGTCTTAAACTGTGGTGTTTCAAATATACTCTCAACAGAGATTTCATTTATTAGTGTATTAGAAAATTGTGATTGAAAAGAGTTGTGAACTCCATCTGGTTGTTCCATAGTCCCATTAACTATATTGGACTTTATCCTGAGGTTTTCTTCTGCTCCAGCACCAGCTTTTAAAATTCCAGCATCTCAGGTGGCTAACCATATGTGTTCTTAATGAGACAGGGAGTTAATTACCCATCTAATTTCTTTTAAAAATTCCCTTGCTTTCATGGAAGAAGCCTCACAATTCTGTCTCCTTGCATGTCCTATGGCTCTTTATTAGTGATGGATATTTGGTGCTCTACATTTCTGTAGCTGACAAGCAGGAATCAGCAAGAATGTGTTTGTGCTTTATCCTGCGGAGGTTTCAACAACTTGCACTGAGCATGACCATATAGCAGCAGAAAATGTTGCCCAGAGAAACTCATTATCCAAAGAACAACTGCAAAGTAACCAGGGAGAAAAGAGCAAACATAGTTTTCAGTAGATAGATTCCCTTAAAAGATTTTGAAAGCATTTTGTTCTAGAGTCACCCTTTCTTTACTACTTCATGAAAGTAGTCTAAAAGTTGGGGTTTTGGAAAATTTTCTTTAAACACGAGAGCACAAAGTTTCATGGAGTCTCTTGGGACAGATTTCAAATGTGTGAATGAATGCAGTTAAAATTTGAGCATCCCAGTCCAGGCCACTATCATCAATAGAATGAAGTGATTGCTTCCAGGAAATAAATCTTCTGATGTGCCTTAGACTCTATTTCCTGATAAATTAGTTACTTTTCAGAAGTGCATCTTTCCCACTACTGACTATAAAGGACATTTTAGGTATAGTCTTCCAGGTCTTACTCCTGGGCAGATAAAGTTTGATAAAAGAAATTCTACTACTCACATGCAATTCTTTTCAAGATTTTGGAATTATTTCTCTTCTATCTCAGATCTGTGTCACTATCAGGGGAGAAAGAGATAACAGATTATTATAATACATATTATTTTTATTTTAATAATAATAATGTTACTAATAGTTATAATAATAATGATATATGCAGCCTTTAGAAAAATGAATTTGTGTTGCTAGTATTAGACACAATCACTATTAAGGGTCATATTGCAGAACTTAGTAAGACAATAAGCCAGTAGCCAATGTTCTGCATAAATAATGAGCCAAATCAAAATCAGTCATGCATCTAATTGGGACATTTGTACTACACTGCTTGAGGCATAGAATACTTTTTTATGCTCGATATGTGCTTGGCAAAATTAATCAGATAATCAACTCTCAGTCTCATCTCTATTTTCTGAAACTCTTTGTGGCACTACATAAGGGTAAGATAGCATTTCTGCTGACGGTGGTCTTTAACAGGTTTTTAAAAAAGGAGATAGCGATGTCATTCAAGACAATAAACAACTGTAAAGGAGATTTTGTGAATAATATAACTCTTTAAAAAGTATCCATGTCTTGGGGGAAAGAACCAGGCTGGTGATCCAGGCCCTCTTTCTAGCTTTTCAAGTACCCTGATGGTTGACCATAGCCATATTTCTGCCTCTTTTTGTGCCTTAGTCTCCTCCTTTCTCAAAGAAAAGTAATGATAAAATATTCATTCATCTTTGTATTACTTTGATGTCTGCTGACAGAGCCATTTCATAAGCACAGGAGATTGTTTTCAAAGTATAGCTTACATTGAGGACTCAGTGAAATATTAGAAAAGCCTAGGAATGGGACTAAAATCTTGTCAGGATCAAGGTCCAGAACTAATTAGGACAAAATAGTGTAAACAGCACCAAAAAAGTAAAGAGTGTTTTAGGAAGATAAGATAGCAATTTTCATTCTTAAACAATACGCCATCAGGAGATAAATTATTCCCACATCTTATGCCTGAGAATGTCGGGGCCCAACTGAGTCCCCAGCTTGATTCATCCAACACACCTGTGGTCACCAGAATTATTTGGCAACTCCCTTTCTTGCTGCTTTCTCCCCTGTGGGCCTCATCATCAGAAAGGAGATGTGGACACGTCATGTTGCAGAATGGCACTCTGAGGCTTTTTGAACCTTCTTGCAGCTCATGTAAAAATGGCATTTTTGATGACTTGCAGAGGACCCTTTCTTTGTGATCAGAGGACAGCACGACCTGTTAATATGATGGGATATGGACAGGAGATATGTGGTGGGCAAAAAATCCTGTTGACAATACAAGGGGTGAATGGAAAAACACAGGAGAAGAGGAATCACAATGTGCATTCCTCGAGATATCTCATGGCAAGGCATCTATAGGAGCTGTATTGCCCCAAACCACAAAAAACATGGTAGTACAGAAAGACCCTCATACACTCTTAATTGTAGTATTCATGCCTGTGAATTCATAGAAACAGAAGGGATTCTTTTTTAACTCAGGAAAGAAAATATACTGTGTCCAGAAGTGTATATTTGAGCCTTGGATCTCAAGGCTCACTAAAGAAGAAAATATACTGAAGAGAATATTTCTGAATACTAACCTGCATTGGCTATATCTAAGTCAGGCATTAGTTATTTGATTTTTGTTTAGCCTGATAGTGATAGTACAATAACAAAGAGCTCTGCATAAATATCAGTTTGCTGCAGTGTTAATCAGAACTCTTTGGGGGAAAATTTTCAACCAAGGACTCTTGACCAACTGAAATGAAAAAATACAGTCTTTCAAAGTGACTGTTCTGGTGCTTGATTATGTCGGAGAATTTAGCAGATCTCTCTCCAAATTATTCAAACTTTTCACAGGACAAGGAGACCATCAGATCCAGCTATAAGTCCTTTCCTGGGATAGGTTTATTGTGCTTACACTAGCCCTGTCTTTCAGAAAAGCTCTAATAATTCCCTGTGCATATGCTTTCAGCCCCAGAAGAGGTATAAAGACATCTTGGTCGGGACATCACCAAGGTTTTTATGAGTAAGGTCAAGATGAATGAAACAAGATGTAACCTAAACCTTTTTTACATTGATGTTGACTGAAACCCCTTCTGAGATTTTAAAAAAGTTTTATTAACTTTCTCAAGTTTGCTGTTTTTCATGGTTGTCTGACTCCTTAGTAGAGCAGATAAATCTCTTTAGTGGAAAACTGACATACTACAAGGGACTATTCTTGCTGTGTTTCTGATTTCGCTGGCATGACTATAACTCAGTCATGTTCAAATGCCAGTTTGTAACTCCTTTAAAGTAGTGGCTTCAGGAAATCAGGCTGGCTGCAAAATCCTCTTACATTATATGCAGCAGTCACAGGCAATTAAGCAGTTAAACCTGAGGCCTACCTAGAGAAAAACAGAATATTCCCCACAGCATGTTAGTTGCTCAAGTCTTGTCCCTGGGCCAATGTAGGTTGGGGACAATATGATTTTAAAGTAATTCTTTGTTAAAACACCCTGGTTTGGATACTAACCAGCATAAAAAAAAATAAGTCTTGGTTTTATCCAGCTCAGCTCTGATCTGCCTATGAAATAGCATTAACAGTACTTAAAAGCAATATAACAAAAATATCACAGGAGTCCAAAACTGGGTAGTTACCAGCAGCTTTCCTTTTCTGAGTAGGAAAAAAATATATAGATATAAAAACATCAGAAAAATCATCTGTGTTTGGCAAAAATAAGATGAGAAAGCTTAGAGAATTTATATAAAATTGACAGACAAGAGAAGGATGTGAATTCAGCTTCATTTACTCATGAAATGCAGAACTAAACATTCTAGAACTAAACAATGTGCATAAATATGGTGAATTCATTAGGGTCATGCATATGGTTAATTTGCTACTTAGCTGGCAAATCCAGGCTGAAGAGAAAAGCCTGTCTAAAAACAACTAATCAAGTGTTCAATATTAAAAGAAACAATTTGTCTTGAGGCTGAGAAATTGTAATATTAAAATATTTTGGTTTCAGTTACTTAAATTTCTTCTGGAAACCTCAAGAAAATGTCTCAGAAGTAAGGGACTCAAATCAGAAAAAAAAAAAAAAAAAACCTGTAAAAAGTTGATGTACTTTTTTCTTTAAATTCCAGTGGTCAGTCTTCTTGGATTTGATTGTCACCTAATGTAAATTTTATACAAGTGTATTTTCACGGATTTCATTATTGCTCCAAGTTGCTCTTTCAATTGGGTAAGATCAGAATTAAATCATATTCAAAGTTGCATCAGTACTGCACACCTATACTACTCATAAAAAATACTAAAATATTCCGAACATGCAGACCAGTTTGTGACCATTGCTGCAGAATTTTCCTTTCTACATGTAACAGAGTTTTTTGTTTTTCAGTTGATATTACCACCATTATATCAGAAGCAAGAAAGTTTCTATTGTTCTGTTAAATCTTAAAATGCTTTAGCTTAAACTTCTAGGGTGTATTGGAGTTGGTACTGTTGTATTTAATAAGGTTTTCTTCCTTTCTCAGTGTTCAACCATAATTGTTATATCTAGAAGTCTGTCTTTACAGAGATGGTTTTGTTCTAAACTTTGGTAAGTTTTACCTCAGATGATCACAGAGATTTTTAACAAGCTCAGTAATGAAATCTAAGGTAAATCCAACTCAATTGTCAATTTGGAGGATTAAGAGTTATTGAGCAGTGATACCTTAAGCCTTGGTTAGCACTGCTTCTTGCTACAGACCCTTGAGGTTTACAGGCTGTTGGAGACAAGTTTGTGAATGTGACCAATGAACAAAATGAATGCAGGTTAACAATTAAAGTGTTTTGATTAACACCATAAGTTTGAACAATTTAGGGGTATACCAATAATTTCTCTCTGTTGGGGGAATCTCATGTGGAAAACAGATGAATTTTGTGTGGATATATTTTGCTAAAACAAGTTTTTCATGTGGTTTATGGATGGAATGGGGAAAGTATGAAAGTGTTGGGGGAAAGCATAAAAGTGTTTGAATTAATATTGTATTGAAGGATAGTAATGGCTGATGTCTTTTGGAAAGTATGGAGAGGTCTGACATCCTCCACAAAAAGCCTGAAGTTTAAAAGATTGAGGTAAGGTGAAGGAGATAAGACTGGAAGGTCTTTAAATTGAAGATAGTTTTTGAGTGACGACATAGGAAAATGTTCATTACAGAAAAGGGTGATAATAGGGTCAAACCTGCAATCCAGAACGCTGATCTATGTCTGAAACAGAGACATCGGATTTGCAGATTAGAAAAAAGGTTTGCAATGCTTCCAGTATCACATGATGTAAGGAGGAGGGACTGGATGACAATCTTAGCTGCATAACTAAATGTAAAGGCATAGGTCTGTATCGACCAGAAAGGAGCAAGAAATATAAAAATCTGATTGTTTTCAATCTTGAATATGTTTTTATAATGATGCTTGTTTCAGGGTAAAAATGCTAACTGTATTATAGCCCCTGTGAGCCATCTTAAGGATCATCTAGCTTTTACTTTGACAAAATTATTTTTGAGCGTATCCTTTTAAATTTAGGATGACCTTTTGATTTCAAAGATTTAAACAGTTCCCACAGACTCCAGACATCTCTGTATGGCCTTGTAAATTCTTTCATCACTGGTCATAGCTACAGGGTCTATGGCAGCACAGCTTTGACTTATGATGTCACTTATGCCTTGCATCCTAAAAGTGCTCACAAAGTCCATGCCCTTGTGATTTGATCTCAGCTTTTGAATGCTTACTTTTTCATCATTGTTGTACCAAGGGGAGAGGGACAAAGTACTTAACTAAAACTAAACTGAATGTTAGTGTATTTTTAATAAGTTTTACTTTTTGGGGAAAAAAAAAAACAACTTGAAGAATGTGACAAAATAATATATAGGTAGTTCACAAAAACATTCTTACCTTTGATCATGAATGTGTAAGTGAAAAAAAAAAACATGCCACACAGTTACATTTTTCTTCACATTAGAGGTCAGAGAGGGTAGGAAAACTGCTTTTTCATTTAATTGCATATAAACATGTCCCCAGCCACTGCTTAAGCCAAAATGTACGCAGAATGTTAAACTACTGCATGTGAAGTTAGCAGAAAATTAATATTTCATGAAAATCCTGAATTAACGCCTTGATCCTGACCTTCAGGTTTAATGGGGAACTGGAACAAACATGTAGACCAAAATCTTCAGTGCAGCAACAATACAGAACACTACTTCTAGAGATCATCCTTTTCCATATCTGTGAAGTTTTGACACAGCCCCAGATATTTCTTCTTGGGTCCAAAATCCTGACTGTCCCCATACAATCCTAATCAGGAGAGGAAAGAGGTTTTCACTTATCCATTTCATTTACCTGTTTATTTTGCACCTTAAGGAAGTCTATGTCTCTTAGAGAAAGTCTACATTTCCTTTCTCCTTAGAAAGGATGAAATTATTTCCT
Organism: Acanthiza pusilla; assembly: GCA_036630365.1. Lineage (NCBI taxonomy): Eukaryota > Metazoa > Chordata > Aves > Passeriformes > Acanthizidae > Acanthiza > Acanthiza pusilla. The sequence goes on from JAXCHO010000098.1 coordinate 6,770,232, forward strand.
GAGTTGAATACCTCTGCTAGGCTTTGGCCAGCAGTTGTCACAGTCTGTACTCATACATATTTGTTGGTCTTGGCCTGGATGTCCTAGATTGTCTTTCCTTATGACATTACAATATCAAGCTCTCCCCATCAGTATTCCCTATATCTGGAAAGGATTTTGCTGAATATCCTAATCTCTCAGAGTCATCCATCACATTTTGCTGCTCTCATATTTCAGTGACAGAGCACATACCTGTCCACTGGCTGAGCTGTCATGGCTGTGATTTGGGATTGCCCTGTGTGGACGAGCTGTGCATATGTTGTGGACCAGTCAGAAGGTTCTCCTGGAGAAGAGTGCTCATTGCTGGAGAACAAGCTTAGCAGTAGGAAGAGCCTTTCGGAGAGGAGATGATGTATGTTGTTGAATTCCATTTACTCAAAACAACATTAAAGGCCAGAGGAGGACAAAATCAACATGTGGCAGTTTCAACACTTGCCCAGGGTTTCTTGAAGAATGTATTTACCACAGTCCTCAAAAACTTTTCCTGATCTAATGAGACTCTTAGTATTTTCTTTGTTATCTGATCCACAGCTCTCCAGATAATCTAAAATGAAGGCATGGTAACTCCTACATTTTGCCCAGAACTTGGTATTCATAAAGGTACTGTTGCCAGTGGAGGAGAAAAAAGATAGGTCATTTTTTTTCTTATAAGTCTATTGTTAGAACCCCTTCTATACTAAAACTAAACTATCAATTCATAGAGAGAGAATTGATAACTGTATTGTAAGCCTACCACTAAAAGAACTTAAAGACCTGGGCTTTCAAAATCAATCAATCGATCATTAGCCCTGGTCTGGGTACAGAAATCCTTTGGAGTGTGAAGAAATATGGATTAATGCTGAATTCTGTGCTTCAGTCTGTCAGGATTCTGTAGTTCCAAGATTCACAACTTTCCCCTGTCACTACCACAGGCATCATTTCTGAAACTTGATGATGGCAAATTTAAACAGTAACAGTGTCTCTGCTAAACATTTCTGTGCACTTATAAAGTCCGAGTGCCCGGTCACAGCCATTACATGCGTTGTAACACAGAGCACTTGGGTGTGTAACTCTTCTATAGGGTGTCCAGGTGCACAACACAGACCCCAGAAAGGTGCTCCATCTTGATGCAGAAATCTTTCCAGGTTATATTTTAGTGGTAAAGGCATCCTTTCACAAATCTTCCTTTGAAGAATTCAAACTATTCTGTTGCTAATAGAAATGGCAAAACAGATATGGGACTTGCTTATACTTTCAATCTCCACTGCACTGCATGTTTCAATTAAAACTAAAATTACCACATTCTTTAGTTTGTGTAATTTTTTGATAGAATGGTACATTTATATGTTAATTTTGCTAAGATCAACTTTATTTATCTACAGGAAGCTATTCCAAGATTGTTGTACGTTTTCTTCACTTCTGAAATGTTATCACATTTAATTGCCTGATCTTATTTGGGTTGCAATCATAGTCATTAATTAGCAGGAAGGTGAGGGACAGCATCATATCTAACTATCTGTTATGGCTGCTTTAATGAGGAAAATACCTGCCATCATTTTAAAGGCATCCTGTATACTTCACAAATACAGCTTGCTGTAGCATTCTCATTTAGACTGTGAACATCAAAGGAAATTGATGTCAGGTGTGAACAGAAGCTGTTGAATATATCTGTTGAGGAAGCTGAGTGGTATGTCTGGATGGGAGAGATGAAGGGCAGCTTAAAACATTAACAAAACTACAGGTAATTAGTGTAAACTTTCAAGGGTAAGGTATGCTTGAGGAATAAAAATGTTGTTTATAGCTATTCCCTGTAGTGCCACTATCGCTAAGGGTCTGTCAATGTTTTCATTTATAAAGCTCTATTTTTATAGGATTGTGCACTAGTAATAAAAAATGTGCTTGGGGCTAGAAGTTGACAATTTAAAGAAAAATAAATTGGTTTTGTTGTTTTCTGTTTGCTTTTTTTTTTTTAAATTATATGAGTATAGGAATAATAGAAGTTTATCTGTTTTGAATGGTTGTTTTCCTTTGTATAATTCAGCTGTTGGTTTAAGATCAAATTAATGAAATTTGGCAAGCAATTAGTTCTTGGTATGGACTAATTGGTATTGGAATTCTTGGGAAAGAATAAGTAGAACAAGATTATTTAGAGTTTCACAGGCAAAATTATACCTTTAAAAGGGGATCATAAAGAATTCAAGGCATCTGCAGAATACATTGAAAAAATATTTTCATTCCAAGGAAAGTGCTAGAGTACACAACCTGAAAAACAAGCTTTAAGAAATGCCAAAATATACACAAGTGTGGTCAGTTTGAGAGATGTAAGCTTACTGTGCCCTATCAGCATTGCTGACTGGCTGCTAATGATGTTATAATTCTCCATAAACAGAATAGAGTAAGAACCTTCTTGGCTGCTGATATTCTACATGCTTAAGAGAGACACAAAGCAATTTCCTAGGGAGTAAAAAATGCCTTTTGACTCTTTCCACGCAATTATTGCTGAATTTTGTTTCACTGTTATATCGTACTGGACTCTCCTTACTGTAAGGAACACTTTTTTTTCCTTAACACATTACAACAATCAGAGTACTTAAATAATGGCTCTACATTTGGGAAAAGGATCCTTATAAATGGAAATTTAAGGGCCAAAGATGTCATGGGTCACATGGTGCTTATCTAGAATAATATGTACTGTTCATACAAGTTACTTCACCTTCCAAGATCTCTGATTGCTTTAGGAGAAAAGTGAAGTATCACTACCATATTCTGTAGATGAGGGAACCGAAGGCAAGTAAAGAGTTGGCTTAAATGCCTCTGAGCAGAGTAAGCTAACAAGGGACTGAAAGTCATGTCTCTTGAAACACCATCCTAGTGCTTTACCCACTGTACGAATTTGTCTCTGCTATCTTTTGAAGTCTTGGAAATTACTGGTGCAAGCTCCATCTCAAGAGCTGGCATGTACTCCAAAATGAAACCCTGTAAGTTTTGTATCTATTTTCAAGCTTTCTATCAAATCCTTAAAATACAGCCTGGATAAAAATATATGCATTTGGATTTGGTTTTTGTTTTGGTTTGGTTTTTTTGGTTGGTTGGTTGGTTGGAGTTCTTTTGTTCGTTTTGGTTTTTTGTTTGTTTTTTTTTTTTTTTTAAATTGTGGAAGTATTGTTTTATATATGTGGTGTGTTCTTCTCAAGGATCATAGTTTCAAACTCAGAGTGCATTGCTGTGGAAGAAGTAACACTGCAATCACAAATACTTGCTGCAGCAGCTTTTGATAAGAGTAGGCTTTTTAACATTAGAGACTTCTATGTGAATGCACTATGTCTTAACCCCTATAAGACAAAGATTTAACTTTCATGATGATTGCTACAGTTGTCATTTCTGTGGGAACACATTATTGTTTTCCTGCTATTTGACAACCAGTTTCTGGACCTGCAATCGTTAATCCAGTTATGTGTGCTCAAAAGGCTCAAAAGGCAGGATCATGGTCATCTGACCCAATCATCTGCATAGCGTAGGCTAGAAATTATCCTAAACAAGGTTTTGTCTTTAAAAATGGGACATCTTTTAGAATCATCCAAACACAAGCCACTACTTTCTCGGTGTAGTTTCATGACTTTTCAGAAAAGAGAGTAAAATTGTCTTTTTCACTTTATACCTTCAGAGTCCTTACAAGCCTAGAGTCTGTGAAACTAAGATCTTTTTGTCTAACTAGGGGTGCCTCTGTCAGGGAAACTGAGGGGGAATGGCCAATCTGGATTCTGATACTAATTTTATTATAAAGACAGTCTGTGAATCAATACCTTCTGATCTTCATCAGGCTCATATATATTAGGTTTCTTTTTTTCCTCTCTCTTACACTCATCACCCACTGCCCTTATATGAAAGGGCTGAATTCTGCCCTTAGATCCCTGACTTCAATTGAATTTCAGTTTAAAGGCTGAGGGAAAATTTGGCACAAAAAATCCCGTATATTCACACTTTTTTTCTGAGAACATGAAGCTATGTTTGGGTGCAATAAACACCTGTCATCTTAAATAGTAAAGAATGTACTGCATTCTGCTTGAGTGGGGTCGAGCTTTTTTTCAGGATAAAAGTGCTTTAATTTCTAGTTAAATGCAAAGACACAGAAGAGGGACTAACATTTAAAAAAGGTATTGTAAGGAGAATTACAAGTAAATCCAAATAAATAGAGGACGAAATATTCTATTTTATGTAAAAAGACACAATACTGATGTTTTAATTCAGATGACCTTGGCATGGATTTATTTTTTTTAAATAATGATATGCCTAATATTAATATAGAGATGACAAAAAGTGGTTTGGACAGTTCCCAGTGACAGACAGGTAGTGATATCCTATGAAAGCTTGAGCAGAACTCTTTCACCATTTCAACAATTATCTTTTTTTCCCTCCAAAGTTAAACAATAGATGAGACCTCCTAATGGCTTTCCATGTGTTCATCACAGTTACCTGCATGAATTTGCAGTAATTAAGCAATCTGAAACACTGACTGACCCAGAGAGAAAGCTATTCCATACCAGTGGTGTCCTTGAAATGTCTTCATCATCAAGCGATCTCTTCATCTCAGTGAAAGCTAACGTCAGCACTACTGTGTAGCAATCCTTCTCCTAGATAGCTATTGAAATCTTATAAAGATGCTTTTGTTTTATATTTAAAAAAAATAAAAAAAATTTAAAAGAGAGAGAAAAAAATCCCACTAGACAAACAGTGTAGGCAGAGAAATGGCCCTGTGAAAATGCTTCTATCAGGAAGGAGGGAAAAGGGGCTTGCTGGGGATAAAAACAGTCCTTTTTTAAGGTCAAAAATATAATTAGCATTTGAAAGGATGTGAAGATGCACTACCTCTGGGACCACAATGGCCAAATTTGTGCCATTTAATGTCAACAGCCATTGGAGTTGTGATAAAATTAATAGAGCATTGTGTGATGGATAACATACCTCATCTGCCATTCCAGTAGAAAAATCCCACAGGTTTAGCAACAAGGAGCAATGTTTAGATCACTTTTGAAAGGAAGCTGTGTGAAAGATGTACTTATAAGCTTTAATTAGCTTATGAAATCTGTGATGACCTTCCCCGCTACACGTAACAAAAAATAAAAATGTATTGTTTAACTATTAACTGTGTGAGGTGAGGTTAGTGTGTCTCTTTAGCAGCAGGGCACTGTTTTTGGACACTGAAGATCGAGAGTGAAGAGAAAGGCAGATTTCCTACAGTGTTTTTTTAAATGGAAAACCAGTAATTTATAGGAGGGAAAGAAAGGTGGTGGATCACTGACAGTGAGAGGAGTTCAACAATGACTTGATGTTGGAAAGGAAGTCAGGCATTCTGTAAATATATGTTTTCACTAGGAATCAATTTTTCACTTATTGATAGACTGCACGTATTTTTCAACCCTCCTCTGAAAAAAAGTTCGAGTGTTTGGACTTTTGAAATCACACTGATTAGTTGTGTTATGAATCAGGAATGAAAATTTTGCTTAAGGATACCAAGTCACAAGCCTTTTAGGGGGCATATATGATTCTGTTGAATTGAAAAGGCCGCCTGGTCATTAATGCAAAGTATTGACTGCATATCTGTTTCATGGTTTTGAGACCCTAGCTTTTTTTACATTTGAAGAAAAAGAGTATTTTGTTTTATTTAGATTCATATAGTGGTACAATTTTTAGATTTTTTTGGTGTCATTAATATTCCTTTGATTTTTTAATAAACTACAAATTATGTAAATTAACACAATAAATTAGCAATTTGTCCTGCTTTTTAGTGTATAATATGCTACACGTATATTTCTAGTAAGAGTGTTTTTATCCTACTGAAAACTCTCAATGATTGACTTAAAAACAAAGGATAAATACTTAGCTGAATATAAGCCATGGGACGGGGACAGTGTTTTCATATGATTTTACTATTATTTTATGTTATTAAGATTATAATCTCAGTGAAATGATGTTCAGTGTTTAGAGTTGGGTAAGGTCTAACACATAAGCCCAATATCTTACCTCAGTGTGGATAAAACCAGGCTGAGCTCATCACAACCCAATTACTTCAGCACTGATTTTTATCCAAGACTTCCACCATAACTCCTAACATATTCCTCAATAGTTGCAATAAAACAAGTCTACCCGATCTGTCAAGAGTGGAGCTAGCCAGGGGAAATCACTGGGGCAAAAGGTGAACTGGTTAAACAAAAATTGAATCTTTGATGAAAAATTTAATCAAAACTTAAATGTGAACAAAAAGGGTTATCCATCAAGATCGCAAAACTTCGACTGCAGCAGTCACCTAATGCATTAAATAAAGTGCTGAATCACTATGAATTGCCCCAGTGATGGTAACCATTCACTAGCTTCAGTGAGGAAAATACATGTCAGAGGAAAGGAGCCACAGTTATACTGTCCCCAGATGTCATTACTCTGCCACTGCCTCTGCCCTCTAAAAAATTGTGCAGAACCAATTGAAAAGTTCTTGAAACCCAATTATTTGCTCTGAATCAATAGTTCAGTGTAGGAGGTCACCAGGCCAGAATTTCTGTTGGTAAATCTCTATCACTTGAGCACTTGGCAGTAGCACACAGTGTCTAACATCTTTCTTCCTGACCCATTGCACAGGCAGTAAAGTCATAGGAGAAACAGGTGTAGATGCACTATGACTAATAAAGGCCACAAAACCTGAGACTTCACAGAGTATACAAATACCTCAGTGAAGAATTATCATCACATGTAATGTTTTTAATAAATAAATTCATTCAAGAATTTTAACTGATGGGAAAAGCTTCCTGAACAGTCTAATGCTGTGATAACTTAATGGGACTATCCATATCCCAGCTGATAAATGCACAGCAATTCATGTCAAGATACTGGCACTCAGAAAAGCTGATGGACAGAATTATACTTTAAATACCACTTACCTCTACAGGTTAACTAGTGTCAAAAAAGACTGACCTTGGAAATTGAGTAACAATGACAGCATTGTAAAAAATATGCATGTAATACCAAAACAAAATAGGGGAAAATTGTTTATTTTATATACTTCAATGGATTGTTTAATGTAGTAAAGCATATTAATTTTCATTTTATAAAACAGTTAGTCTGTAAAATATGTTGTTTTGAAACCACAGAGATTAAAACTCTGTGCATATCTAGTAGCACTCATAACTATGACAGGGAGCTGAAGGAAAGTCTATGATTAAAATAGTCTCAAATTTCCCAAAGAACTTTATTTTAAGCTGGTATGACTATGTCCGTGACTTGTTTGTCTATGCCATTGACTTCTTTTAGCATAAACTACTTGGGCTGAAAAAAAGTCTTCAAGGACAGATGGCTTACTTCACCCTGCCATATTTTACAAATTTCAGCTATAATGATTTGTTGACCCGATTATTTACAATATTCCTGCTAGAAAAGCCCATTATTTCCAAGTTTTCAGAAAGCTGCCTGAAATCCAGCTCAGAGGAAAGGGGATGAATGGAGAGAACGGGGTCAGGTTTGTGCCTGCTTGTTGGTTTATGATGCAGTTTTCTGAAGACTGTGTTCGTACTGAGCAGCCTTTATTTCCTCAGAGCTCTTAACTGCTGAGGGACTGTGTTGCACCTTTCACAAAAGTACATGTGAATGCCCCAATATAAGCCTGCAGCTCAGGGTGTGATTTCCCCATCAAGTTTCTTTCCAAGCAAAACAATATTTTCTTAAGGCAGTGAGCAGCAGATTGGAAAGCAGGATTTTTCTTTCATTGTTAGCATCTGTATTTGCTTGTAATAGTGAAGAGTGAACAAGAAAAGGGTCAGTGCAGAAAAGTGAGAGAACTGCAGCAGGTGGTGACTGCACCATACTGAAAAATTCTAGCTGACCAAAATAAGTTATCTCACTGAAACAACTGGCTTAGTTCTGGAAATGTTGACAGTTTAAATGCTTGGTTTTAACAAGTGTAGTTGTTTTTTTAAAGGCATGGTCCATTTTATACATAATATCCCAGTCATTTCACTTCACTCAGAAAGATTTCTGGTGAAACATTTCCTTAACTGAACATAAAACTTCACAAAAATAAGCATTTTTAAAGAAAGTGTAGATTTTCTTGAAATTTTGTTAGCTACGAAGAAAGGATTTTTGCCTTATTATGTCAAGTTTATTTCAAGGTGTAATTGAGCAAATCAAATTCTGATGAATGTGGAGCACACCTCCCCCTTTTTTCTTCTCCAGACCATGGTTCTGCTGGTACTTCCATTTTGCCAGCCATTTTACCTCTGTCATCTAGTGGAAGTCTCACACGCCATGAACTATCAACAATACAGAAAATACTTGGGGTACTCAGTTTGGAACTATTAGAGAATGGAAGCAAGAATAAGGATTATTAAACAGCCCTGCTAAGTTATTGGCTGAGTTGTTTGTTTCCGAACATGCTAAATTTATCTAGGATATTTTGTTTCAATGAGATGCATCTCCATATTTCAAGTCCTGTTAAAGAATCAGTGTATTTATTTCTCATTTAAATTCTGCTCAATAATTAGATTCTTTGTTGTTTAGTGTAGACAGAACACCTAAAGGCCATAGAAAAAACTACAGTGAAGGGAAGGCCTGAAGGGTCTTAGAAGAAATTTTATCTGGTAGGGAAAAAATCCATAAATTTTCAGTATTTGCACCAAAAAAAAAATATTAAAATTACTACAATGACTAATTGTACATTTGTGTGATGGGTTGACCCAGCAGGATACCAGCTGACCACCAAGTCACTCTGTTGCTCCCCTCCTCAGCAGGGATGGGAAGGGAAGAAATATGATGGAACAAAACTCATGGGTCAAGATACAGACAGCTTAACAAAGCAAGAGCTGCACATGTGAGCAAAAGGAAACAAAGGTCTTTTTGTCCTTGCTGTGCTGGGATCCAGCACAGGAGTTTGAAACAATGGATATTCTCCTTGGCTTTATCCATGGAGGCAGTATGACCATTTAGAGTATGTCTCAGTTCTTTAGCCTTCTGTACCCTTGATTCTCCACTGAGCTCAATCAATAAACCTTTAACCTCTCAAAAGTAATATATTATTCCAAGTTGTTCTCATTTCTATGCCTTCCAGGTTACGTTATAACTACATTTTTTGGTCCTGAAGTTTGACACAAGTTTGCAGGTAGAGTTTTCACTGGGGTTATGCTCTGTGCAAAGTTTACAGCCTGCAACATTCTTGTGTTTTCTTTTGGATGTACTGCATTGAGCAACACTTCAATGGTAATATTTTTTGTTTGCTGCTATAGTTTGCAATACACAAAACGTTAGCTTTAGCAAAGTTAAAATTATTGTGTGGATATACTGCTGACACCAGAACATGGTCATAAAAAGTACTTGGAAATTAGCCCTTATCCGATTTTATCTTCATTCATGAACCATAAGAAACTGACTTGATTCTTTTTGTTTGTTTCTGGTTGTGGACTTTTTATTGAAAATTCCTTTTTATTTGATTTCTCATTTGTAAGTCTTATTATGCTTTTTCTCCCCTTTTAAAACTGGAGGTGAACTTGACCTAATATTCTTGGTTGAGGTGGACTACATGATATTTCTTCTACATCCTTTATTTGAGAAATCTGTCATAGTTTAATGGGTGCGATTTTTACATGCTTTACATGTTTTCTCAGCTGTATCCAGTGTTTTCATCTGGTTGGAGAAAACAGTGCATATTTGAGGAAGAACAGAAGAAATTATAATACTCTTGTTTGAGCATAAGCCTCTGTTTATTCTGCTGGGAACTGACTTACATTTCCTTTTTTCATACTTTTCCTATGTATATGCTGCATTTCTTAGAATAGCACGTGATTCTTTTTCAACACAAGGTTTTTCTTGAAGCATCTTACCAGTGGAGTGATTCAGAAGAGCTGCTTAAATAATCTACTTACATGTGTACAAGCAAATATTTCTCACAGAAGCACTGTGAGAATTCATAAGCTGACCAGGATATGTATGCTACAGTTAATTGTTGCAGTTAGTACTATACTAAAACAAAAATGTTTGGAGAGACTCACTGATTCCTAAAATTTTTGCAGTGAGTGGATTGGAACACCTTAAAATTCAACCTTTAACATTTCTTATTACCTTTTAGAATCAGACCCTATCCACAGTTTGGAGAGGATCAGTGCAACTACCGATACAGCAGTCAATAATGTCTTCTGTTTAGGGTAAAGAGCACGACAAACGTGTCTCCACTTAGTGGCATCAGCCAGAACTGGTCAGAAAAAGCAGTCTGAAATGTAAAATACATTTTTACCACTAGCTAACAAGTATACTCAGATCACAGTGCAAGGGATGAGAAATTTTTTCTGGTAAAAGAGGTCATTGAACCTGCTCAATAAGAAAAAATCATTTTCAAAAATTAAATTTCAGGAACTTTTTTCTATTTGGGTTTTTAAAAAATTTTCCTGTTCTTTCACTTCTCTCCAGTCATCAGGTTTGGCAAATTGAATTCCTACATTCCTTCCATAGTCTCAACAAAAGGAATCAAGTTTAACCCTGTGAGCTGTATTAGCTTAGTGCTCAGCTAGTCAGAGAAGACAAATCGGTATTGATAATGTTACTCTAACTGCTTTTACTCAACCTGTACTGGGGAATAAACAGCAACAGTGATAGGGAGGAAGGAAGGAAGGAAGGAAGGAATGGTGCGGAAGGAATGGTGCGGAAGGAATGGTGCGGAAGGAATGGTGCGGAAGGAAGGAAGGAAGGATTGCTGTTGGGCTTACTATCAGCGACCAACAACAAAATTTGAAATATACTCTTGGGTGTGTGACTTGGACACAAAATAAATTCTGTATTCATATATAATTAACTCTATCAATTTGGCACTAAATAATTTATTATGTGACATCAAATGAAAGTGCATATATTTTTAATTGTAAGTTTTGTTACATCATCAGTTAGAGTCACTGCTCCAGGTAAAATTTGGCACTTATTTGGAAATAAGTAGCCACTGTTAATGCTTCTCTCCTCCCAAAACAAACCTCTGACCTCGTAAAAAGTGACACATTGCTTTTCAGTGAAAGAATGCTTAAAGGAGAAAATTGTTTCCCAGTATGTTTGTTCTGTTGAAAATTAATTCATCTGTCTTTTGTGGCTCAGTCATCTTTGCCTGTGTGCATTTTCCCCTGTCTTTGCATGATGCCATTCTTCTGCTCATCTAATCACAATAGTTTCAGCACTCTATAACCTACTTTTGAAATAATCATCTTTATTTTAAACATACAGAATATGTAAAGTAGATACACAGAAATGAAGAAAAGGAATGTGTAATAGGCACAAGAGATTTTATTTACAAAGATATTTTGGATCCAGAATCCTAATATATTTTGCCATAGGAGAATCCAGACCAATCAGAATTTAAAGGATGCTGCGTGGAACACTCTGGCTTGCACAGTCTTTAAGTAATCACAATGCAAATATTATTTTGGTTCCTACTTGTGTTGTCAGGTTTTGGGAAAGGACAGCCTGACACACATTTTTTATTTTCTTATCCAGCAGGTACACATTTATTGGCTGGGCTTGTTTCTGGTTCTGCAAGTCCTGAAACAATTTGCAACTACACATTTCAACGTGCCTCTGTTGAATTCAAATATTTGAATACCAAATAGCTAAGATGATAGAAAATAATTCCATTAAGATCCCTGATAAGAAAAAGGGTTTCAGAGAGGTGATTTTGAACCTGTAAGTATACTGAATGTTACATTGCCATTGCATATATGCCCAAGCTTGGTAGGAAGTATAAATAAAGATTATCGTTACCTAATCACCTCTTAAAAGGTAATCTTTTCATAAAAAGTGGGATGCTGATTCTTGCATTCAGATAATTTTTCTGTTAATTTCTTACCTGTGATGAGCAAGTACACAAAAAGGTCCCTTGAAATATATAGGCAGATATTGAAAAATAAACCATTAACCTATTAACACTTTGGCACGCTTCTCTGTAGGAAAGTAAATAGTTCAAAAACACCACTTACCTGATGATTTTCGATACACTATTTCCAGTTCAAAAATGAGTCATGAGAAAATTGTTATATCCCCACATTTGTTCATAATTTTAAATAATTCTGATATTTCTGTAGTAAACCATGATTCCTTTAATATTTCAATAATTTGAAGTCTCCATAGTTTTTGCTATGCAGCAGTAAGTCTGCTGACAAGTAATATAGCATGAATATTCAGCCACCAGAAACAGTGTTTTGTACTGTACATTTCGATTTTAAAAATCCCAAAATTCCTGCAGTCATTTTTTAAATTGTGTAATTTCAAGATTGGTCTTGACAAATATCTGTCATTTCTTTTAAACCTTTGATATTTGATTATTTTTATTTCCTTTATGTCTGTTAGCGAAATTAACACTTATCCAAGGACAGTTTGAGATCTGAAAATTGCTGAAATTCATCAAATAAATAATTCCGTATAAACAAGTGTCTTAGCTGTGGAAAGTTGAAAGAACAAAAGGATAACATTAAGCCCTATATAATGACTTTGATGCTATCGTCCTGCAGATTCCTGACGCTTCAGTGGCAGATAGATCAGAACCAAAAATTCTTACACAAAATCATGCAACTTTAATTAATATGCATTTATTTATAAATTAATATGAAATAAATAGTCTTAAATACAGATTTTGTGGTATCTGCCTACTATCTGCCCTTTGTGCTGTTTCAGTGATAAACATTAATGGAAAGATTTATCTCAGAGTAAACTTGAAGCTGGTAAAATGAAAAATCACTTTCTTATTTGTTTCTGTTTTCAAGAGCTTTATTACTGTTTATAGAAAAACATCAGACTTGGAGCCAACATTTAAGGATTTAAAACACACTCAGAAAATACACACAACCAGCTGCATATATTCATATATGCACAGAGACACACGTATGCAACTCCCAGAGTAAACGAGAAACAAAAGTAGTTTTGGACTCCACAATTCGACCTGCATTCACTGTTTATGTATTTCTGAGCTTGTCTGTAATCCTGATAATTAGCCTCCTGGTATTGGTTCTGCTGAAGTGCCTGAAGTGCATTAGAAATGTCAAAATGAATCATAGTAGGAAACACTATAGAAGACCTACAACAAGTGCAGAGGGGAGGAATATTACAAGTCAACAATACATAACACTTCATTCCCTTATTACTTGAAAAATATTAAGCAAAAATCAAAACACAGTTTGATAATTGCAGGTGAAAAGCAAAGAACTGAAGAAATAAAATTGTGGAAATAAGAATAATCCAGAAAAAACAGTGGTGTTAATTTTTTTTAAAATTTGTTTGTTTGTTTGTTTGTTTTTGCTAACAAAGCAAAAGAAAGGAATGTTTCCCAGGTTGTAATAAAATATTAATACACTAAATGTTTATAATTTTTTTTCTGCTGGTCACATTTAGCTAGGCAGAAATTTAAAAATTCTGCTGGCTTGTTTGTTTGGAATAAAAAAGCCTGTAGGTCAAGTCTTTCTGAGAGAATGCCAAATGTCTTTGTGTCCAGTTATTTATGGTTTCAGATAATTGTACAGAAAATATCAAATTTGCATAGTGTGATTATTGCTGATTATTTATCTAGCAGTCAAAATGTTTCAGTGGTTCCTAGGATGACAGATTGACAAGTACTTAAAACTCATTCATTTTATGAAATTTGCATGTAATTAGGCAATAATGAAGGGGATGTTTGTGGACAGCGGATTATACTACAATATACTGGAAGTGATTCAAATGCTTGACAAAGTGTTAACATTATCTTCAGTTTCAACTAAGTCTTGAATGTTTGGCTCAAAAAATCAGTGGAAAAATGAAATGGGTTATGGAAAGTTACTAAATGCTCTCCTAGAACAAAGTATATATTTTTTACTTCACTCTTTGTCTATTCCTACTTATTTATGCACTGTTGATGAATTGTACTTCAGATATTTAACTCATATCACATTCAGTGCAGCTCATCTGTAATAGTTTTGCTGCCACTGCTTTGGTCATTATCACAGTGAAGTCCTATGAAGAATGGCTTTCTTTGGTTTCTTGGCATCTGTGTGGTAGCTGAATTTTAAAGCTCCTGCTTTGAGATTCATACAAAAGAATGTGATTTTGAAGAACTGATTTATCATAGAAGATATAATTTGTTTCTTAACTAGCTGCTTCTGCACAAATAGAATATTTAACTTTATGGTGCACACATCGAGTGGAGGTAACCTTCACCAATACTTTGTGATGGCTGACAACTGCAAAGGACTCCTATTTGCACAAAGGTAAAAAATTAGTTCAGATGTCCTGGTGTCACATTTTGTTTGCTTGTTTCAATTACATGAGTAAGTATATCCCTGTTTTTAGAAGATTTTATGTATATGCATCAAATGCACTTCTATATCTCAAACCATACTCAGTGGTCACCTTTTTAACTCATACTAGTGTGCAGGGACCTGTGCAATGAAATACATTATAATCAGCTGTTTTCAAATATTTCTCTCTCATTTTTGGTGTATATTCTTCAAATTAATTCAATATGGATAAAAAGTAACAGTAAAGATGCCATATAATTTTTGTAAAAGGAAGTAGGTTTCTACGTATGGGATCTGCAAGGCAGGCATGCAAATCAGGCAATAACCTATGCTGGTCAGTAGAAGAGAGAGGCATTTTAAAAATCTGCCTATACTGTTTTATGGAATACAAGATCAGTGTCTCTGTTACAGGGCAATACACACTTCTAGTAAAGCAGCATAATCTGGAACCATGCCCACAGCTAATGGGATTTTTTCACCAAATGTTTTGGTGGTGGTGCCATCCTTGCTTTTTTTTTTTGCTGAGGATAGTGATTTAAACTCCCATATAGGAGTCAGGGCATTTGGAATAACTAAATTTTAGAATAAGGAGAATCTGAACTCTCTTGTCTGATAATTAAGTCACTCACATGAGGGGAAGTCATGTGTTGAGTCTCCAAGGACATAAATGTTCTAGCTACTGTGTTATAGCAACACCCTCTTTCTGTCTGGTCCAAGGAATAGTTAAATATCTTTAAATGAGCCATGACAGAAGAGACTGAGACAATGGTTGGACTCGGTAATCTTAGAGGCCTTTTCCAAATTTAATGATTCTATGATTATATCATTTTATGATTCTTGCAAAGTTAACTATTGCATGATATTTATAAATTCCTAAGGAGAAGATCTCTCAATAGGCACAAGATCAGAAGAGGAACACCTAAATGATCATCAAGTGCTCTGACAGCATCCTTGCCTGTGATGTGCAGAGGCAGCTAGCTCCTCTGAATTCTTGAGCTGGTTCTGTGCAGCCTCTATTCCAACATTCCTGTTCTGACACAAATAAGCACCATGTTAAAGCAGACAGAAAAGCTCAAGCCTAATCAAAGCCTAGAAAGAGGTACTTGCCAGGATCCCCAGTGTGGTTAGGACAGAAGACATTCAGTCATTAACATTCTCCAGAACTGACCAAATGAAAACAATGGCACCTGAATACTTCAGGGAATTGTACTTACATGAATACCTAAAATTGCTCTAAAACACTTAAATCTTGTATAATTTTTTTGTGGATTTAGACTCTACTTTTGGGGGTAATGTGCTGCCCTTCTACCACAGAGTCCCTTCATGATTCCTTGTAATCTCTGGATGTCTGAACTTTCACTTCTGCCCTTCTGAAGCTGTGTAGGTTTCTAGAGGCAAGACACAAGGGTTATTGATGCACCAGCCAGGGTGCAAGGGTTATTGAACTGTTTGAAACCACAAAAGCACCTGAGGATGGTCATGCAGGAATTAGAGCTTGGCCCACCAAAAAGGCAGCAGGACTGATTACCCAACTGAAGTACATCTACACCAATGCACACAGCATGGCACAAAAACAGGAGGAGCTGGAAGCCATTGCACAGCAGGAAAACCATTACACAGTAGCCATCACAGAGATATAGGGGAAGACTTGCACAACTGGAGTGCTGCAATGCATGACTGTAAACTGTTCAGAAGGGACAGGCAAGGAAAGAGAGGATGTAGGATACCCTTGTGTGTTAGGGAGTGTTTTGACTGTCTCGAGCTGAATGATGGTGATGACAGGGTTGTGTGTTTGTGGGTAAGAATCCAAGGAAAGGCCAACAAGGCAGATATCCTGGTGGGAGTCTATTACAGACTGCCCAACAAGGTGGAAGAGGCAGAAAAAGTATTCTGTAAGAAGATCTCAAAATTGCAAATTGTTCTCATGGTGGACCTCAACTTCCCAGCCATCTGCTGGAAATGCAACATGGTAGAAAGGAATCAATCCAGGAGGTTCCTGGAGTGTGTGGAAGAGAAAAACCTGACATAGATGGTGAGGGAAGCAGCTAGTCAAGGCTCCCCATTGGATCAGCTGTTTGCAAATGCTGATGGATGATACACTGGTCAGAGGGTCTCTTGGCCACAGATGTCACAAAAGGACAGAATCTTGAATTTTTTGACAAGCAAGGACAGGTGCTAGCAGAACTGCCACCTCAGACTTGCAGAGGGACAGTATGGCCTCTTTTGGAGAGTGGTTGAGAGAGTCCCTTGGGAGGCAGTCCTGAGGGGCAAAGGAGTCCAGGAAGGCCGGACATTCTTCAAGAACCTTCCAGAAATCTTAAAGGTACAGGAGCAGATTGACTGCATGTGCCGCAAGATGACCCAGCAGGGAGGCAGACCAGCCTGGCTGAACAGAGAACTTTGGCTGGAACTCAGGAAATAAAAGGTTATGACCCTTGGAGAAAGGGGAAGACAGCTCAGGAGTACTACAAGGATGTTGTGAAGTTATGCAGGGAGAAAATTCAAAGCCCAACTAGAACTTAATCTGGTTTCTGCTGCAAAAGACAAAAAAGAGCATTTCTATATATACATCATCAACAAAAGGAGCACTAAGGAGACTCTTGAGCATTTAATGGATGAGGCAAGGAACACAGTAATAAAAGAGAAGGAAAAGCCTGAGGAGCCTAATACTTTCCTTGCCTCACTCTTTAATGACAAAACCAAATGTTCTCCAGGTATACAGCCCCCTGAGCTGTATAATCCAAGGTGAAATAGTCAATAGCCTCTTACACCATTTACACACACACGCACACACAAACACACATGTCTGTGGGTCCAGATGGGATCCACCCAAGGATATTGAGGGAGCTGGTGGAAAAGCCACCGAGCCACTTTCCGGCATTTACCAGCAGTCCTGGCTAGGCAGGGAGGTTCCAGTTGATCGGAAGTTGGCAAATGTAATGCCCATCTTCAGGAAGGGTTCAAAGGAGGATCTGGGGAACTCCAGGCCTGTAAGTCTGACCTCAGTGTTGGGGCAGGTCAGCTTGAGTGCCATGATGTGGCACATACAGGACAGCCAGGGCATCAGGCTCAGCCAACACAAACACGCGTTTGTGAAAGGCAGATCCTGCTGGAACAACCTGATATCCTCCTATGAAAAGGTGGCCCATTTAGTGGATGTTGTCTGCCTGAAGTTTAGTAAAACCTTTGACTCCTTTGTCTTCCACAGCATTCTCCTGGGGAAACTGGCTGTTCATGGCCTGGACTGGTGCTCTGTTTGCTGCATGAAAACCTGGCTGGATGGCCAGGCCCAGACAGTGCTGGTGATCGGAGTCAGATCCAGATGGCAGCCGGTCACTAGTGGCCTTTCCTAGGGCTCGGTTCCTGGGCCAGTCCTGTCTCATACCTGTAGCAATGATCTGGGTGAGGAGATTGAATGCATCCTCAGTCAGTTTGCAGATGACTCTGCATTGGGCTGGAGTGTTGATCTGCTGGAGGGCAGGAAGGCTCTGCAGAGGGATGTGGACAAGCTGGATTGATGGGCCACGACCCAGGTCAAGTGCTGGATCTTTTACTGGGGTCACAACAACCCCAGCCAGTGCTACAGGCTTGGGGCAGAGTGGCTGCAAAGCTGCCTGTTGGAAGAGGATGTAGGGGTGCTGGTTGAGCCAGCATGTGCCCAGATGGCCAATGCCAATGGCATCCTGGCCTGTGTTGAGAATAGTGTGGCCAGCAGGATGAGGGGAGGGATTGTCCCTCTGTACACAGTGCTGCTGTGACCACACCTCAAATGCTCTGTTCAGTTTTGTGCTGCTCACTCTCCAAAACACACTGAGGTGCTGGAGCATGTCCAGAGAAGGGCAACAGAGCTGGTGGCAGTTCTGGGGCACAAGAGCTATGAGGAGAGGCTGAGGGAGCTGAGGTCATTTATTCTGGAGGAAAAGAGTGTGAGAGGATAATTTCTTGCCCTCTCCAACTACCTGAAAAGAAGTTATAGCCAGGTGGATTTTGGTTTCTTCTCCCAAGTGATAAGCAACCAGATGAGAGGAAATGGGACTCATGCTATGCCAGAGGAGATTTAGATTGGGTACTGGGAAAAATATCCAATGAATAGGGTTGTCAAGCTTTGGAACAGTGTGTTGAGGGAAGTGTTTGAGTCATCATCCCAGGTAAGTGTTCAAGAAATGTGGATGTGGCACTCTGAGACATGGTTTAGTGGTGAACTTGGCAGTTCTAAGTTAACAACTGGACTCCATGATTGCAGAGGTCTTCTCCAACATCAGCAATTCAATTGAGCTGTGTAGCTGTCATATGCAGTGATGGACCTGCAAAGGTTGTATCTGCAGAGATCATGTGGTATCCCCTTCTAGGATTTTTGTTTGTATGATGTCATCAGTTGATAAGTATTCAGACTGCACCATCTTTTTGCAGATCTAATTCTAATCAATAAAAGGTGTGGATCCTGCTTATTAACAATTTAGGTCATCTTATGAAAGATAAAATGGGTATATATGACAGAAGTTTAACTAAAAGTAATTAGTATTATGTGAGATTAAAAACACCCCATCTTGGCTAGCATGTGTGCATGTAAGATTTGTGCACCCCTTTCATCTGCAACACAAATATGTCCTCTTTTCTGGCACTGATCCCCAGGTGTATTCCCACAGCAGAATTCTTATCAAGAAGTTTAATCTGCACATATCTAATACAAGATCTTTCACCCTTCTTGCCAAAGCAAATGGCTTAAACATTTGTTCAGAAGCAGGAAAAAATTCTGTGCTCACTGATGACTACATATTGAGTTCTATCAAAAATTTTGGGAGCATTTTTCAGAAACGATTTCACATTAAAGAGGCAAAAATGTCAGAAGGAGGGGGAGAACATTCAAGCCCCTCATGGACCTTTCTCAATGAGTTTTCTGCACAGTATTCTCAAATGCTTTATGTAACCTGAATTAATTACTAAATCTATCCCCTTCATTATCTAATTAACTCATTCCACTGATTTTTCCCCATCTTTAAAAAGCTGTTCAATTACTAACATTTCAGCATCTGCTTCTGTATTCTGATGCAAGGCAGAAGGATCTGATAGTTCTTTTAACTCGTTCTGACATGTGAAATTTCAGAACCTTCACATTCTCCCCCAGTATATAGTTAGCTACCCATCTGGTTGGCTTTTTGATCGAAGGGTTTGCTAGTGTCAGAAAAGCCATATGAAAAAAAGGAGAGGAGTAGGTAGAGCACAACGGGACCATAAGCCATATTGCTAAGCACAAGGAAAACAAGGTCACTCTTTATGGTTGTAGGCAGAGGAATAAGAAGAGAAGACAGCACTTGTATAGTGTATAAGGTGGCAATTGGAAAGGTTAGGGTATAAGACCTGAGCTTGTGTGGCAGAGAAAAGAATGAAAAGAAATGTTCATTCTTTCATTTATTCATAGAAGACGGTACAAGAAAAAGAAAAGTCTTTGTGGCTCCTGGGGGCTTCCCTAGTCTCGGGGGTTCTTTAAACTGCATCCAAATTTTTACTTTGGACCCCTTTTTAAAGGTCTTTTATGCATACAGAATGGTTTCATAGCTGTGAAAAGATTACCTGTCTTTGAACTATAGAGTTCAATAGTAAAGAATACTAGATTATTCCTTGTCATGTATTCATTTCTTTCCCGCTATTCTCTGTGTTACTTAACATTTTGATTTCTGCAATTAAAATTACTTTAAAATAATTTAAAGGGGCCTCACTAGAAATACAGTTCTGAGCTAAAGTTTGTCCTTCATGAGCTGTCAGTTTTAACTGAGCTACAGCTGGTGTTTACTGTTTTTGGAGATATTTGATGGGCAGTGGTACTGATTAGTTATCTGTCTTCACACTGGATTATTTTTGGTTTTTAAAAGGAATAGAGAGAATGTGCATGGGACTTTGTTTTCTCTCAGATTATGTACTCTTTATGCTCTAGAACTGCCCAAAGTTACCTAGTTATCAGTCTCCTTGCCTCAGTTTCCTAAGTGACTTGTTTCTTTCCTGGGTGAGGATTGTTCAAATTACACTTGATGATTTTAGAAGCCCTTAAATCCTCAAAAATTCTGTGTTTCCTTGTCCACCAGCCTCATGCACTTCCTTCTGCTCCAACACCAAAGAATTCAAAGTGGTGGAGTTTAAAAAAACTGGAAGGGTTTCTTCCATCCCCTTTCTTTTAGGGAACTATTATTATTCTCAAAGGAAGGAAGCAACAAATAAAGGTCAGAAAAAGAATGAAATTAATGTAGCATCTCAGGATATAGCTCTCTATTCCCTTCCATGAGCAAGAAAGGAGAGTTCTGATCATCTTTCCTCCTTCCTGAAAGGTGAGATGAATGAAGGGTACCTAGGAAGTGACAAGGAGCTCCTGCAGCAGTTTATGCTGCAGCTGTTCCAGAGATATGGAGGGGGAAAGAAATCCCTAGGAATCTGAAAAAATAGAGGTAAAGCTGTAATAGCACAAATAATTAATGACTAGGAAACATGCTAGGTGGGGAAGACAGAAACCATGTTCATCATGAGTTACATATCAAGTTTATAAACTGTAGAATATATGAGGAAAACTAATTTTTGCATGCACTGGAGAAAGTGGATTTGAATCTTAAGACCTTTGAACTTCAGTGTGTGCTAGGAGTCTTGAGAGAAACCCTTGACAGCACCGCAAGCCATCCTGTGGTTGCTCTGTCACTCAGAGTGTGCTCGATACCAGGTGTCTCGGTTTTGGAGGCAAAGTGTCAGGAGGAAGCTCACTGGAATGAGTGCCTCCTCCCCAGGGAAAAGGGCTTCCCCTCTTCCCTCTGCCAATGAAACAAATTAACCACAGCAAGTGAAAGTGGAAAAAAACCCCTGAACTATTTATTAATGCAGGAAAAACTGAACTATTTATTAACACAAAATGAAACCAGGAAGAAACAAAGAGGGGAAAAAAAGGGCAAAGGGTGCCCGCAAGGAGCCGACAACAGGTCCCCCCAGTCTCCGGGAAGGGGAACGGGATGTCCACTCAGCAGCCTAGAGGTGGGCAGATGGAAAAAAGAAACCTCATTGACTCTTGAACGCCTGCCCTCCTCCTCGCAGCAGGTGAAGCTGGTGGAATCCGGTGGCTCTGCCCCTTCACTCACTGGCATGGAGTTCGGACCTTACCAGGGCCACCTCGCAGGCCCACTGGGGCCAGTCCATGGGCTCCCCGGGCTGGAGAGGAGTGAAGGAAGATAGGGAGGACAGGGGGAGGAAAAGAACAAACAAACAAAACCTTTTTCCTAAACTAGAAGGGAAAAGCAGGGTAGAGAGCAGTGCCGTGGCCTCTCCAAGAGCCATCGACCCCTCCGTCTCTCTCTCCGTCTCCCCATCTCTCTCCAGGCAGTTGGACCAAGCCGCTTTTATAGCCAGGGCCATTGGACCGAGCTGTTTAACCAACACCTGCAGGTTCCGCTTTGGCTGAACCAACCCTGGCTCCGGCCCCACCCCTCGGGTCCATCGGCCATTGGACTGAGCTGCCAGGTGTGGGCTCAGTTGAACTGACCGTTCTGCTGTCTGTTTAACTGACCGCCAGGTGTGGGCTCAGTAGAACCAAAGGTTCAGCTGTCTGTTTAACTGACCGCCAGGTGTGAGTTTGGCTGAACTGTTCAGTCGGCTGTTTAACTGACCCTGGCTCCGGACCCCCTCACTGGGTTCATCTTAAAGGCACGGGAGCTTAAAGGCACGTGGGCATTAAGCAGGCAGGTAAGGAATAATGTAGCTTCCTAATGTCACCCCAGGACAACCAGGCTCACCACCTGTTCTGTGAGATCTGGGGCTCTTACATGCGACGCCAAATGGCACCTGACTTGTCACCTTTACTAATACAACTACAGCAACGTTAATTTTCATGCTTCCTTATAATCACAACATGGGTGCAGTATCAAAATATTACTAATGGCAACCATTTGTGCTTAGATTCTATCAGTGCCCAGAATGCTTTTCTAAGACAAAGAGCGTCTCTGCTTTTTAACATCCTGTGTTTCTTTCATCCCTTATTTGGGCATATAAGCTGGCCTTCAGGACTGTGTAGAAAGAGACTGAGAGGCCTGACAGCCACAATTACAACAGTTTGTGGTGAATCATAGAAATGGCTGAGTTCTGGGAAACTGGACAGTGTCTACTTGTGGGTACTGTCCAGAGAAGAGCATGACCAGGGTTTCAGTTCTCCCATTCAAGACATGTATGGCCAGGATGAGGCTAGTTGTGGCTCCCTGATACTGTGCCATTGGCACCCAGGGCAGGCAAAATAAGTTTTTGGCTTCTCCTTCTTGGTGTTAGATCCCTTTGGATTCTGTTACTGAGTTGAAAGCTGATCTGAGTTTCTAGATCTGTTTGCACTTCTCAACAAATTTTCATCTTTAAGCCCAGTCCCCTTCCACACACTATATGGAAAGGGAGTCTTGTCATTCAAGAGTAGACATGAGCATGCTTTGAGTAGTTTAAATGTAACCTAAGATAACAGGCATGCAGCCTGTTAGTAAAAGTCTAACATAATCAATGTAGCTCTGCCTCATCACTTCCTGTCATCAAGTTTTTTTCCTATCCTTGCACTTGGACAGGAGAATAGCTATTCCTAGAGCTCTTTCTTCCACCCCTACACCCTTTATGGATCAAGGCAATACTAATGGCAGACCATGACCAAGGTCCCAAGGCATCATTTCCAGTACAAAGAAAGGTTAAAAGTGGTAGAAGAGAACCTAACATAGAAGCAAAATTAGACTATCTCTGTTTTTTGGGGTTTTTTTGAGATGATGAATAACATCCAATTCCTTCAAACACTGATAAAGTTTGCACATGAAAATATTCAGCATGAGAAGTAACATTGAAATATGGTCCAAATAGTCTGAGTGGTTCACAGAGAAAGCAGTGAGAACAACCAAAGGGTTCTATCATTTTAGTTGCACTCATGGCAGTGGTCCTCTGCCACGGATCAGGTTGTCACAGGGCAGCAAATCATAAATGATTTGAAACAGAACACTTCAGAGCATTGTAAAATGAGCAGAAATTTCTTTCTGATGTGTGATATTTTACCCCCAAGCAACGAGGTATGGTCTCCTTGTTCCCCATACGGGATCTTCCTTTGCTTATCAACAGAGGTTTTAGGAACAAGATGAAGGAGAAAACCTTTCTCATATTAGTATGAGAACTCTAACAGCTATGTTTTGCAGCAGGCAGACACTTTTCCAGGAGTTATTAGAGAGCTATAATAACCTTTCATTTATAACAACCTGGATAATAGTGGCCATGGTCTAAAAGGCCGGGAACGATACCTCGATCATAGAAGTACCTATTGTTTGAAGAAAAGAATGGTGTTGGAGTGTTCCTTTCAAATCCCAGGCAGCATTTGAACACATCATTCATGCTCAAGCACTGTAACTAGCAGAGAAAGAAAAAGGACTGTGCCACAATTATAACCACATGCTCTGAGTCATGCAGTTGCTGAGTTCTGGGAAACTATAAGGCCTCCAGTTCTGGGCATTGACCAGACAAGATGACAGTGTCAAGAAACCCCCCATTGATCACAGGGGCAGAACAAGAGAAAACAGCTGTAACAACTCAGAAAAAAAGACTTGACAGCTCAATGAAGATCTCTGCACAGTGCTCAGCAGCAGCCAAGAAAATAAGCAAAACGTTGGTATTTAGAAAAGGCTAAGAATTGTACAAGGGGGTATAATACCCCAGAGCATAAGGTGTTGGGACAGACTTCCCTTGTAGGGGTGTTATACCTGCTTTTGTCAGAGACCTGCATTTTTCTGTAGAGCTGACACAAGGAGATATGGAGAGGTGATAAATGATTAGGCAGACCACTGATCTGATCCAGTAGTGCAATTTCTCTGACAATTGACTGGAATCATAAAGTTAGCCTGTGGCACAAACTGGTTTTAAACCTTTATCTCAGGAGTCCGTGTTCAGTTTCTTTAACCATAAGACCATCCTTCAACTCCAATTTCCTCTTTCCATTTCTTCTGAAAATATCAAAGGAGCATAATTTCTCCTAAAATTGTAGCATTCCAGTCCTGACCAAAACCAGGAAGTGAGCAGCAGGTGAATAAAAATTAAGCTGACATTTTCAAACTTCAAACAAAGATCTGTGTGAGGCAAGGAATGGTTCTGTTAATTTAATCCAAATTGGTTCACTCAGCTCTGGTGATAATCTGATCCATACCACAGCAAGTTTGCAGCCAGAAGAACAAAATAGTGTGTGAATTATGCTGAACCCAAAAAACACAGTCTGCTCATGACCATACACTCAGTAGTTCAGGGTGGGAGTAGGGGAAGAGGGAGGGAGGGATGGGGTGGTGAGTAAAGCTCAAAAGTAGTTGGCCTGGTGCTTAACAGAAGTTGAGGGTGAAAAAAAAAAGAAAAAAGAAAGAAAAGCAAACAAAATCAAGGCATGTATAAATGGAAGTATTGAACCTAAGTCAGAGGAAATAACCTAGCGCTATGTAAGAAGCCAGTAAAACCATATTTTGAAAACAATGTGGTTCCCTAGCCCTCTTGTATTAAAGACATATTATAAAAATGGATTTACTGTATTTTTGAAGGCTAAGAAAGTGGTTATAAACAGTCTACAAGACAGAAGTCACTGAGGGGTTAAAAGTAGCATACATGTTATTGAGAAAAAGCCCTGGTCAAAGACACGCAGACATCTGAAAGAAAAAATGTGGATGTTCCAGTGGTGACTGGGTTATTCATACATCCATAAACAGAAAATGCAACTTAGAGAATTGCCTGGTTTAGGGTCAAATTTTGAGATTCTTGTTATATTTTTATTCTTTGCTTATTTGGTTATTCAGTGACTTTGTCAGTATTCATTTGAAAACAGAGAACCACAGGTCAGATTAGGCATTTGAGATCTGTAAGCCAAGACAGGAGTTATTGTACACAGATCTTTTCCCTTGCTCTATGAATATTAGGCTACATTCACCACTCCATTTCCCCCCTCCCAGTTTTGAGACACTGCTGTTAACTGCTTTATGTCAAAAATATCTCTCCTTCCCTTTACAGACCCAGCACGCAATGGGTCTGCATTTCACACACCACTTGCTGGTGATCTGCACTCCTTTTGGTTCTCATCAGCTCTTTGGGAACTGCTTACATTTGGTTCTTGCATGGGGTGTGGGTGGTGAACGGAAAAACCTTCTTTCAACCTTCCTTACACACATCTGTGTAGGGCCTGTAAACTCAGCCTTTGGTAGCCTCTCTAAAGGATAAGACAAAAAGCCCTAAAGATGTCTCCAGCCAAACACTGTCAAGTTGCTGAATCAGTATTAATATGCATCATTAAATTTTTCCTAATCATTCACACCAGAAGAATGAAAATGATTGAAATAAAATGTAATAATTCTGCTATCCGTGTACTAAATAATGCTCTGTAAAAAGCAAAAGATTAGTGACATTTAGTCCATCTGTTTTGCAAGGAAACACCTTTTAACTCTTTACGCTTGCTGAAACATATTTTAATGTCTATAAGTTGGCATAATGATAGCCACAGGAAGGGAACTGTAGTGTTGCTATTTTTAACACAAGAAGTTACTTCAAGCCTCTAGTCAAAACTATATTGATCCCTTTTCCTACGAACCAAATGCCTTATTCATCTGTTCCAAGTTATTTTTTTCTAACCATTTGTCATTTACATAACACTGAGTAACCAGTCTTGGGAATGTCCTAAACTACAGAAAGCCTCTATAATAATTTCTGACACAGGGGATTTCATGGAGAAATCCTTATATTCATCAGCTGCAGATTCATTGCACTTTCTGTTTGACTAACCATTTCCTAGTGGAACACTGATATTTTATTTGGCTGGCAATGGCTTCTAGCACAGGAGAACAGTTGTATTCTTGAAACTGGCTGTCGGAAAGAATTTCCTTGCTTATTTTCCCTTTGTGTGTGTGTGCATGTGTGTGTGTACATGTGTGCATGCACATGCATGCAAGTATTTTAATTAAACATGTTGGGTGTAAGTTCTACTTGACACATCTGTGCTCATTAGGCAAGAAAACAAAGTCAGTGTAGTATGACCCTAGATTCTCTAACTATTTAAGCCATTTCATTTAGAACACTTTTTTTTTCTTCTCTCTCTTCGTGCCTCACTTTCAGTCAGATGTGATTCTTGATTAATATATAGGCTGTTCCTGTAGTATTTGTTGCTTCCTATAGTCTGCAGGAAGATTTCTATGTATAGATTTTACTTTGTATTAAAAAAAGTGTGAGTTGTCCTGAATTAGTTTTTCCACTGTCCTAAAATATGAGCTCTAGTAAAACAAGAACAAGTTCTTCAGCTAGGAGAGAGATAAAATGTCATTTAGCACTTTATTTTTGTTTCTAGCTCTGTCCCTTTGTGTTTCTAATTATCTCCCCATCCATAGTGTGTTTCTCAGCAGGAAGAAGAGAGGAAGAAAAAAATAAAATAAGACCCCTGAAATGGGCCTTTCCAAAAATGAAAATAACATTTTATCATCCTGGGATTTTCAAGAATCATGAAAAGAAATAGCATTACAAAATGCATCTGGAGTTGGAATTTACTGTCTTAATGGATTTCTCTGTGGAGTCAGGCTAGCCTTGTTCCTTCAGCAAATCTGGGAATCCTCAGGTTTATCCTTATGTACATCGTGGCAGAACAAGGATGTTGAAACCAGTCAGTTACACTGAAATTCTACTGGATTTGGTTTGCATCTTGAATTTTCTCAGCATTTTTAGCATTTACTCCATTCGGTTACTACATTTTGGGTCTCAACACCCTTCTTTTCTGCCTGCTCTTTTCTTTCTATTCCTTAAAGGTTTTGTTGGTAAAATAGCTTAGAAAGAGAGCACATAGTTTTGAGAAAATACTTCTTCCTCATTCAGACATATGTATTAGAGGGATTTTAGCTTTTTCACAACTTATGAAATATTTAATGAGATAGTGGGAGTTTTTTAAGTCATGATATGTGGCGGTACGCATGTGGACATTCACATTTTCCTTTGTTTCTGGGTTTGGGGGTTTTTTGGTTTTGTGGGTTTTTGGGGGTTTTTTGTTTGTTTGTTTGTTTGTTGTTGCTGTTGTTTGGGGGGTGGTTTTGGTTTTTTGTTTTGTTTTTTTTTGTTTTACTTTTGTTTTGGTTTGGTTTTGGTTTTGGCTTTTGGCTTTTTGGGGGTTTTTTGTGTGGCTGCCTGCAAGTCGGATCTAGTTCTGTTGTACTAGTCTCTCCCAGAGGAGTAAAATTCACTCAGTGAATATCTTTTTCTATCCACTTAAAACATTCTGTTTCTGCAGCTATCCATTTTGCTAAATACAAACACTAGAACAGTTTGGTCAGCCAACATAAAAGGATATAAGCACAGAAAAAGTAAAATCAATGGTTTTGATGAAAGCAAATCTTTGACAGAATTTAACCTGTTATGAGAAAAATTCTTAAGTTCTGTGTGTCAAAAACTTTACAAGAGAAGGGGCAAAATGCTGCCAATATTTCCCAGAAACACTAGGAAAAGATGCCTGAAAAAGTGTAGCACAGAAATGGATCAGACATATCGTGAAACAGCTGAGTGCCAGGACCTAACCACCAATTCACCTTTTCCCTTGCGACTATAAGGAAACCAGATATATCGATAAAAAACCCAAGATGCACGAAAGGGGAAACCTGTTTCCTGGCATCATGAAGTAATTTTTTGAGAGTGTAGGTGTATGTGTATGTGGTTTGTCTTCTCAAGAGTCTCTTCTCCCACTCTGATTTAAAGCAAATATCAGTTATTATCCAAACTGGAATATGTCCCTGCCATACCCTAACCCTAATCCCAGTCTATCTGACAGAGCATTTCACTAGAAGAGTTTAATTTTTCAGTACCACTTTTCCTCAGTGAGAGGTGCCTTCTATTCAAACATTATAAATGAACCTCCTTTTGGGTCCCTAGGAAATGCACTGTATCATTCACCTCCTGTCAGATTAGCTCTCATTACCTGATATCTCCTGTGGAAAGTACAGAAGGGATTTCACCAGTTATAAACTCTCCTTATCTTCAGGTTCTTTGGACAGACTTCAGATTTCCCCTGGATCTTCATCTTTAACTTTCTCAAATTGTTTTACAGTTCAACTTTTCAGCTTCATACCCGATTTTCCCTCCTTGTTTAGGATCTTTTTATTTATAGGTAGAGAAAAATAGCTAAGTAGAGCTACTAGACTTCCTTTTTCATAGTGAGATACATTTCATATATCTCTCAAAATCCTTTTTGTCATCTGAAAATATATATATTGAAGCTCCTGGACAATTGAAACCATATTATATCAGATTACACCCACTTTCCATGTTTTCTTTTAGGAGATAGGCACCTGTCAGATATAAAAAGCACAAATGATATCTCAATGCTTCTAAAATGTGGTCTTAACTCAACCTTCATCAATGGTGCCTCACCTCCCTATTTTCAGCTTGATTTTTTTATTTCCAAGTTTCCCGAGACATTTTACATTCCTACACATATCCTTCAGCTGCATAAAATTAATGGTGTGACAGAAGGAAGATTTAAAGAGGAAAGAAAAATTTTGTTTCTTGGTTATTCGAATCTGGATGTACTTAGGATGCTTGTTATATCTCGATTTTTACATCAAAATGAAAGAAGGAGGAAGTCTGGGAAAAATAAATGTGTTGTTGAGCAATGTTTTACTTCTGTGAAATAGTAGAAAATCTCAGGACTTAATGATACATAGAGATCGAAAGATGCATCTCCAGACTCACTACAGTCTGGTAATTTCTTCTTTCTCACTCCAGAACTTCTATCACACCTAAACACATGCTTTGCCCTGAAAAACTTAGAGGTTATGGAGAGGCATTTGTTTGCACCTAATCTTGGATGTCCAATGAACCAGATATTATTACAGGAACCTTTCCAGAAACAGATGAGCAGAAGAAAAAAGCAAGCTGCCTAATACTACATAGTACCTGTACATTGCTTTCTGGCCACTTAGATTGTCTTGCTAATATTTTTTGAACATCCTCTCATATAAGTGACTTGTCACTGACCGAATGTATTATTTTCATACACAATGAAGAGAAGGATGTAAGCCAAGGTACTTCAGAATTAGGATTATGATGAGATAATGATAGTATTCCAGAAAATAACCTGTGTGTATGGTGACAGAAACACTGAATTGAAAAAATATTTAGGCCAGAAAAGACCTCTGGGATCGTGGAGTCCAGTTGTTAACTTAGAACTGTCAAGTCCACCACTAAACCATGTCTCAGAGTGCCACATCCACATTTCTTGAACACTTTCCTGGGGTGGTGACTCAAACACTTCCCTCAACACACTGTTCCAAAGCTTGACAACCCTATTCATTGGATATTTTTCCCAGTACCCAATCTAAATCTCCTCTGGCATAGCATGAGTCCCATTTCCTCTCATCTGGTTGCTTATCACTTGGGAGAAGAAACCAAAATCCACCTGGCTATAACTTCTTTTCAGGTAGTTGGAGAGGGCAAGAAATTATCCTCTCACACTCTTTTCCTCCAGAATAAATGACCTCAGCTCCCTCAGCCTCTCCTCATAGCTCTTGTGCCCCAGAACTGCCACCAGCTTTGTTGCCCTTCTCGGGACATGCTCCAGCACCTCAGTGTGTTTTGGAGAGTGAGCAGCACAAAACTGAACAGAGCATTTGAGGTGTGGTCACAGCAGCACTGTGTACAGAGGGACAATCCCTCCCCTCATCCTGCTGGCCACACTATTCTCAACACAGGCCAGGATGCCATTGGCATTGGCCATCTGGGCACATGCTGGCTCAACTAGCACCCCTACATCCTCTTCCAACAGGCAGCTTTGCAGCCACTCTGCCCCAAGCCTGTAGCACTGGCTGGGGTTGTTGTGACCCCAGTAAAAGATCCAGCACTTGACCTGGGTCGTGGCCCATCAATCCAGCTTGTCCACATCCCTCTGCAGAGCCTTCCTGCCCTCCAGCAGATCAACACTCCAGCCCAATGCAGAGTCATCTGCAAACTGACTGAGGATGCATTCAATCTCCTCACCCAGATCATTGCTAAAGGTATGAGACAGGACTGGCCCAGGAACTGAGCCCTAGGAAAGGCCACTAGTGACCGGCTGCCATCTGGATCTGACTCTGATCACCAGCACTGTCTGGGCCTGGCCATCCAGCCAGGTTTTCATGCAGCAAACAGAGCACCAGTCCAGGCCATGAACAGCCAGTTTCCCCAGGAGAATGCTGTGGAAGACAGAGTCAAAGGTTTTACTAAACTTCAGGCAGACAACGTCCACAGCCTTTCCCTCATCCACTAAATGGGCCACCTTTTCATAGGAGGATATCACGTTGTTCCAGCAGGATCTGCCTTTCACAACCGCGTGTTTGTGTTGGCTGAGCCTGATGCCCTGGCTGTCCTGTATGTGCCACATCATGGCACTCAAGCTGACCTGCCCCAACACTGAGGTCAGACTTACAGGCCTGGAGTTCCCCAGATCCTCCTTTGAACCCTTCCTGAAGATGGGCATTACATTTGCCAACTTCCGATC
The DNA here is from genome assembly GCA_036630365.1 of Acanthiza pusilla. Taxonomy (NCBI): domain Eukaryota; kingdom Metazoa; phylum Chordata; class Aves; order Passeriformes; family Acanthizidae; genus Acanthiza; species Acanthiza pusilla. Next base: position 6,801,033 of record JAXCHO010000098.1, read on the forward strand.
AACTGGAACCTCCCTGCCTAGCCAGGACTGCTGGTAAATGCCGGAAAGTGGCTCCCTCAATATCCTTGGGTGGATCCCATCTGGACCCACAGACATGTGTGTTTGTGTGTGTGTGTGTGTGTGTGTGTGTGTGTGTGTGTAAATGGTGTAAGAGGCTATTTCACCTTGGATTATGGGGTCTTCATTCTGCTCCCTGTCCCTGTATTCCAGCTCACGGGGCTGGGTACCTGGAGAACATTTGGTTTCATCATTAATGAGTAAGAAATGAAATCATAAAGCACCTCAGCATTTTCTTCATCCTTTCTCACTGTGTTTCCCCATGCAATGTTTCCCCCTGCATTCAATAAAGGGTAGAGAATCTCTTTAGTCCTTCTTTTGTTGGTGACCTTACTTGCAAAATCAATTTTTCAGTGGTTTATTGAGCCAGTAGTCGTCTGGAGTTCCTGGTGACTTTGGCTCTTCTAATTTTCTCCCTGCATAACCTCACAACATCCTTGTAGTCCTCCTGAGTTGCCTTCCTCTTTCTCCAAGGGCCATAACCTTTTGTTTCCTGAGTTCCAGCCAAAGTTCTCTGTTCAGCCAGGCTGGTCTGCCTCCCTGCTGGGTCATCTTGCGGCACATGCAGTCAATCTGCTCCTGTACCTTTAAGATTTCTGGAAGGTTCTTGAAGAATGTCCGGCCTTCCTGGACTCTTTTGCCCCTCAGGACTGCCTCCCAAGGGACTCTCTCAACCACTCTCCAAAAGAGGCCATACTCAGTCCCTCTAGAAGTCTGAGGTGGCAGTTCTACTGGCACCTGTCCTTGCTTCTCAAAAAATTCAAGATTCTGTCCTTTTGTGACGTCTGTGCCCAAGAGACCCTCTGACCATCACATCATCCATCAGCATTTGCAAACAGCTGATCCAATGGGGAGCCTTGACTAGCTGCTTCCCTCACCACCTGTGTCAGGTAGTTCTCTTCCACACCCTCCAGGAACCTCCTGGTTTGATTCCTTTCTACCATGTTGTATTTCCAGCAGATGGCTGGGAAGTTGAGGTCCACCATGAGAACAACTGGTAGCAGTTTTGAGACTTTACCCACCTGCTTATAGAATACTTTTTGTGCATCTTCATCCTTTTCTTCCTCTTGATATTGTAAATTATACTGCTTGAAGACATAGGGGGTTGTTTTAGCAGCCTATATCTGATGTTTCTTAGTAGTTGCTGAGCACAGCTTAGCAGCAAAAACAACCACAGGTCAAAGTCTTTGTACCTGAGACCAGTAACAGCTCAGGGCAGCTGTGTGGTATCTGTGTTGTGTGTCAGTTCCCTTGGGAACTAGTCCATAAGCTGAGAACAGTCTGTGGTAGGAATTCTACAGCCATGCACTCCTCTGGTCTCCTGTCCTCCTCTCTGTCTTTCACCATCCAGACTGCCTTTTATTTGGGGTGTTAGCGACAGTGGCATGAAGGTTACCTGGGCAGTCCTTCAGACTTATTGTTGGTCTTCTACAAACTACAGCAATCCTGAGATGAGAACCTGATGTACTGTGTCTTTCAGAGATTTAAGATGATGTGTAAATATTTTAATTCTGGCCATAGAATACCTTTTATCATTATTTCCCTTTGTCCCTTTCTCCTTTTTTACCTCTTTCCCTTCCTTTCTGCATCTCAGTCTTCTAAGATCTATTTAATTACACCCATAGAAAAGAAAACGCTGATATCAAAAGAGCAATTCCCTCTTTTGATTTCCAATTCATTTTCCCCTCTCATTCAAGAGAATAGAAATATACAAAGTAATTTGGTATATAAAATGATTCCCCATAATTTTAATCCTTTTAAAGTGCTTATGGAGATTATCACAGTTTGATTTATTTTGACAAGGGGTGGTAAAAATTGTAAGAACAATAGTCTACTAAAAATGTTTTAAGAGCCTGTTGCTGTGTTACAGGAATGAACATTTCAGGTGTTTCATGGGTTTGGGGGACGATTTCCTAATACAGCTAAGTGAATTAAAGTAACACTAGGACATGCATTCACAATAAGTAGAAATGGACACCATTTTGCTAATACCTGAAGATTTTTTTTCCCGTAGTTAAGACATCACACTTTTCTGTTCTGTGTCTTCATTTTATTACATCTTCATTCACTTTTCACAGATCAGGCAGCTAGATGTCAGAGCTACAAGGAAAATCACGGGATTGCCTAAATTTCTCAGTCATATGGCCTGGCCTACCAAGGGTTTGGCTCTGACCATAAAATCAGAACAGTTCCCAGGCAAAATCAGAGAGTAAGAGGCAAAGCTCAGGGCCATGCTCTTATAGGTCTTACCTCACCTCCCTTTCACCCAAGAGTTCTTTGGTTTGTGTGCTGAAGTTTTGTCTGCACTCTGTTTTGAACGGGATGTAGTAGCTCAGCTCCCAAAAGATGAAATGCAGTGACGGAGAATGTAGTAACAGTGACAAAAGGCATTCTCGGAGTCAGCCTCTGCACTCAGCAGCTCAGTAACATCATGGTCCCTCAGAGAGAATGGGTCTCACCATGCGATGTACACAAGGCTTACTCAGCCTTATGCAGCAGGGTTTATTCATCAACCACATGAAGACAGGCAGCTCCATAACTGTGCCATAAGGTGGAGTCATTTGGGATGATCTGTTTGTGACAGGGTTTGGAGTGCCACCATGGAAAAGACCACAAAGGTAAGAGTGCATGTGTGCAGTCTTCCAATCTCCCCCAGGCCTCCATCAACCAGATGTTTTGTCATCGCAAATACTGGAAGAGAAGAAACATGAAAGTGAAAATACTAGTTTTCCAAGAACAGTAATTCCATCACATGTACTAAAGTCATCTTATCTAAGGTGTCAAGTCATCCCATTGCAAGAAAACTTTAGAAAATATAGATGAAATTTTCGTTACATTCATTTTCTCCTTATTATGTATTTATATTTGTAACTTTAGATCTATTGAATTTTGCTCATTGAAGATACTTTTTATCTGGGATAGATAATATACGTTGCTCAGGATAAACCTGAGCTTTTAGAAAATAAAATTTCTGGAGAATTGAACCTCAAAAAAAAAAAAAAAAAAAAAAAAAAAAAGCTTGAAAAAGCTGCCACTGGAAGAACTTAGCATTGTGATGTGTGTAACATATAGAATTCAGAAAGTAATTACCTGTTATTATAAGATAATTTTTTAACTAAAAAAAAAAATCTAAATTTCAAACTATTTCAAAGAACTAGAGACCTTTACAAATACATTAAAACAGCAGAAAAAAATGAAAAGAGGAAGAGGGTGAATAACAGGGCAGGCAAATGACTGATCTTTCTGTGTGGTTTTCACTCGAGCACGAGAAGAATGATTACATCCCTACAGCAGTCTTCAAAGTGTTGGAGTCAGAGAGTGGAATAGGAAATGAACTGCAGTTCAGTGACCCTCTGTGGCCTGAACAGTGGGAGCTGGTAAGCACAGCATTTCCACTTTATTCACTTCTCTTTTTTTCAGCCACTGTCAGTAGAAGGCCTTCCCACACATGCTTTTGCATCTTTATTGTAACCTGAAAAGAACAAAATGTAGCAGATCTATCTGTGTATAGGCGGATATAATCTGTATGGGTAGATTTCTCAATGCTCCACATACACACAGGCTTATTGCACATGTATATGATATAGCAATGAATAACTGCAGCTTTCCTGAAGAAGTCTGCTTTCCAATTTGAAATAGAATACATACTGAGCCATGAAAATTTCTTTGTGTTTCATTAGGGATAAAGCCACAAGTTGGTCACCTAGATCTGTTAGGAGAATAGATATAAAGTATCATTTTCAGCCTGATCAGTATTTTTTTTTTTTTTCTCATGGAGGTGCTTCCTTTGTCACAAAACATCAGCAAAATACTCTCAGCAAAATTTCCATCTAGGAAAGGAAAGCACTCTATATAAATATAGCCACAGTGCGATGTCACTTCAGGGATGCTTGATCTTGTCATCTTGATCTATTCTTATAATATATGTGAGAGGGGTAATCTAATGCTTAATAAAATCTATAATGCACATCACAGTTTTCCGTAAAATTGCACCTCTGCAATAGCATGATAAAGTCACATGTAAATATACCCAGGAGGTAAACTTGCATGATGTTACATTGTATGTATACTTGTAGACAAGTCAAGAGGCTATTGATGATCCAAGTGAGATTCTTTTTCACCATTTTGTTTTGTAACTGGCCACCCCTTGATCTTTGAAAGGGAGTTCCAGACTTTTCAATGTGTTTATTTTAAAAATGAAGGAAATTCTTAATCGCATCCGGATTTACCAAACTTTTCTACTAAGATTCAGAAGTAGCTCAGATAAAGTTATTTTTAGATGCTTAGGGAAATAAGAGGATTGAGGGAACTATGGTTTTTTTTATCAGTAGATTACAATGGTCAATTTTCCTTTCTTTCAGAAGATATGACTGAGGTAATCACTGAAGACTGTTTGTCAAGGAAAAAATTAGAAGTCATACCTGTAACCTGATTTTTATGTTTCTGTTTTAAAGAAATCCCTGACCCTCCAAATTTTCTTGGTGCTTTTCACTGCGGCTTCAGTTCTGTCTGATGCCCTTTGGACTCTTAGAGCTGAGAAGCGGGTGAACAGTTGTTTTTGCCATCACTGTAGAATTACAGAATCACAGAGTGGTTTGGATTAGAAGGGACATTAAAGATCATCTAGTTCCAACCCCACTGCCAGGGGCAGAGACACTTCCCACTAGAAGAAGTTGCTCAAAACCCCATCCAACCTGGCCTTGAACACTTCCAAGGATGGGGCATCCACAGATCCTCTGGGCACCTGTTCCAGTGTCTTGACACCCTCACAGCAAAGAATTTTTTCCTGATATCTGATCTAAACCTGCCCTCTTTCAGTTTACAAGTATTACCCCTCTACATGAATATAGGCCCTGATATTTCCTGAAGACCAGGAATACCTGGTTTTCCATTCATCTTAGAAGCCTCTTATAAGTTCCAGAAGGCCACAATCACATCTCCGCCTAGCCTTCTCTTCACCAGGCTGAACAACCCCACCTCTCTCAGCCTGTCTTCATAGTAAGGTGCTTCATCCTTCTGATCATTTTCATGGCCCTTCTCTGGATGCATTCCAACAGGCTTGTACTGGGGAACCCATTGAATATAATAAAACTGAAAAGAGTGAGGGTGTCATTAAATAAAGAGCTATAAAGTATGCTTCCAGACAAATCTAAACCATCATTAACACTGTAGTATAGTGTGCACAGTTCTTAGTGCCTATTACACTTTTCTTAATGTCATTTTTCATTATTACGGGTAAGGACTACAAGGCAAAAATATCTATTTAGGCACTCTCTTTACAACAAAATTTATCCTCAAAAAGCTTCACAGATTCCCTTGATCATATCATGAAATGTGAGCAACATAACTCCAAGGCTAATAAATCTCTTTGTTTTTTATAAAATCTTTCTGATATGAAAAGATATCATTGTTTTATATACCTGACAGAATTTTGTTAAAATATTAGGTATTTTTACAATATTCTGAAGTTACACTTTTCTTTCTCCTATTCCATTTTTATCTGAAAAGTCTAGATACATATTTGAAAAGAGATATGCAGAGAACATGAGTCTAGCAGTCTGTGTTTTTGGAAACTCTTTTTTTTTTTAATTGAAGGTTTGTCTGTTTTCATATGGTTTTCACTAAAATTCTCTGTAGTTTTACAAAAGAGACTAAGTCTTCATTCCTCTTACATTTAGAATCTGCATTTTACAAAAGAAATGCCTAATATAGTACTCCTGAGAGCCCAACAAAGAAACTCCTAAATGAATAATTAAGAGGTGAATTAATGTTTTTATGATTCAAAATCTGGGAATATAAATGGAGGGATGTTGCGTCATCATGTGGGCTGCAAACAGAATAAAGGGTTATGTTAAACGAACACTGAAAATAGAAACTTTGCCTTTTCCTCTACAGTTCCTTGTTGAAGCCAACCGCTTGATAATTACTCTTGACTATTTCCAAATCCCATCACAAGAACTGTCTTTTCCTCAGCCAAGGAATTCTAATTCATTTCTACTCTAATTAAAGAATCAGACCTTTCTCCTAGGACTCAGCCGTTCTCAGACTTGCTGTTAATATCAAAACTTGTCCACTTGTCCACTTCACCCTCAATAACTGGGCTGTATGAAAATTCTTATGTCCTACACAGCTTACTTATATTTATATGTAAGAAGAGTAATTCAAAACCTCCCTATGTGTTGTGATCAAGGCCCTAGATCATTCTTTGCACGACTCACACTGCATCTGAAATGATCTTCAAGGACTCCTGCTGGCTTCAAAGAAACAGATTTTGTTTAGCATTTTAGCAGAGCAGCTTTACTAAAGAACAGCTCTGCAGCTTTGGAGCATGGTACTCCTTAAAATAAGTGGAAAATGTAGAAACTGTGTCCTTCCTTCATAAATTTGATTCTGTCTGAACTCCTGATGTGTGTTCACACCAGTGGGCTCTGTCTGTTATCCTTGAATAACCAAAGGCTCCATCTGATAGGGTCTTTTTATATGCAGTTTTCTCCAATGGACATACCACCCATTCAAAACACCAGTTTTGTGTATCACTGAGCACACATTTCATGGAAAGGTGATGGCCACATTATTGCACCCAATGTTCATGACAAGAAATAAGTTCCTGCATCTGTGATGTTGGAAGGACTTCATCTGATCAGCAGGAAGCACAGCTTAACCTAAAGAGAAGGAAAAAATAACATTTTATTCCCTGTCTGTTTCCCATAAATAATTCTAAACAAGTGATTCCAGTTTGTAGTGATGGAGGGTGTTATAGTCTGATCCATAGGAACTCCACTACAGCAGTCTTCAGAGTGCTTTGACAATAGCACCAAAGGCTGTGAGCAGTTTGTCTCTATCCTCTGTAGTGCAAAGTTTTGGCCCTCAGTAAGTGTAGGGTGTCAGGTTTATGTGTGCCATGCTATGAGGAGATAAATCTATTGAATTTTCACCTGATCTCTTACAACATAGGAACATCAGGACTCTCTCTTTAATGCAACATCTATATTCTTTGCATCTAATAACTGCACTCATCCTCAGTATTTCTTCAGGTATACCAAATGTACTTTTTTATAATATCCCTTATCTTTGCAGCATTGGAGGTGTCTTTCCCTAATTTCACCACTGCTTTGTTGTAAGTCCTTTTCACCCTTTTTCCTAACCCTAGTAAAGGACTTTGGGTCACTGCCTTATCAGGTACACCTTTCTTGCTTTCCAACAGGGTAGAGGGCTACATCAAACATCTCTGCTTTTGGCTGACTGGTGTCTGAATTTGGCCTACCATGGCCTCTGCCAGCATGTCTGACCTGTAATTCAAGCTCCTCTACTTCAGGAGCATAGCATGTGTCCATTACAGAATCATCTGCTGAGCCTATCCTACTGTATGGATAGGCTGCCTCTGGACTAGTGCTGCACTAGAGCTTTCTGGTGCTTTTGTTTCCCTTGGCTTGTGAGGGTAAATGCTGTTTCCTATAGGCAGGGACATGCATAGGGGATTATGGCTGCAGTAGGCAGGTTGTTATGACCTGTCCTCAGAGGAGGAATTCCCACAAGCAAGGTGCATGACATATTGCATGTGTGTGTCATGTAAAACCAGATGTGAAGCCCTTTATGACACCTGCTTGAGAAGGGCTGCATTTTGTGTAAAGCTGGCCACAAACAAATGACACCTGCAGGCCTGCACAGGGCCCCGAGGCCTCTGCATTACTCTGTGTCTGAAACAATGTCACCTCTTGCAACAATATCATCACACCCAAGACTTTATTACAATGACCTGGTGGATTTCAGAGGCTTTCTCCTGCCCCCCGGCCCTGCCTGGTGGGGTTTTATTTCTCTGATGCACACTCTGCCTGTTCATATTGCTCACGGCACTTCATTTGCTAAGGTCAGCCCTGTGTCTATCTTTGAAACAGTCTTAAAGTTTCTTTTTTCCCTTCTCAGAGTCTCCTCCCCACCCTGAAATAGCATGTCACACTTGAAGCAAATGCTTTCAAGTGGAACTGCTGCTGTAATACCCATAGGGCCCCCACGCTCCAGGCTGGCAGTCAGCATCACTCTGCCAGCGCAAGCCTGACTGGAGCTTGGTAAGCAGAGAGTGGACACAAAAGCAAGGCTGGCCAAAAATCATAGAAATATAGAATGTTAAGGGTTGGAAGGGATCTTAAGCATCTTCTAATTCCAACCCCCACTGTTGTGGTGAGAAACACCTCCCACCAGACCAGGTGGCTCAAGGCCTTAAACAGCCTTGCCTTGAACACTGCCAGAGCTGGGGCATCCACAAGCTCCTTGGGCAACCTGTTCAGTGTCTCACCACACTCACAGTAAAGAATTTCTTCCTAAAAAAAACCCTTCCCTCCTGCTCCTTCCTTTAAGAAAGGACCAAAATTAACTTGGATGGAGCATTTCCCACTGTTTCTGCTGGCACAAGCGAAGAGTGTTTCCATGATACACTGCATAGCCGGCCCTGCCAGCTGCCCTAGGAGCAGCTGGAGACCCAAAGGAAAAGAAAAAAAATCTGAACTGGTGAATTATGAAATGGTGCTCGGAGCACTGGGATGGTATAATGTCTTATTGTGAGTTTGGTGGGGGGGGGTTATTTGCTAAATAACCTACTGATTTGTTTGTACTCATAAAGGTGTTGAAAATACTGTCTGTTAAATAGCTGCTACCCCATAGCTAAGAGATGGGAGTTCAGAACACATTAGCAGGCCCACATAGAAGCCAGTTACAGGTGAGATTTTGTGGATAAATGTGTGGCTACTAAGATAAAAGCTTTAAAATACTCAAAGACCTTTTCCCTTTGTGTTTGTTTGGGGGCTTTTGGATTTTTTGTTTGCTTGTTCAAGTTTTATTCCCTAGTAGAGGAATTTGCACTGCTGTAAACACAATTTATTAACCCAGGTTGCTGCTCAGCCTGAAATAACCCCCTCCATTTCTGGCTAAAGAAATGTACTGTGCCTAACTTGGCTGCTGGGAGAAAATTAAGACAGGTTCTCTATCTAACGTTCCTATTTTGCTCCTAAAGAAGCAATTTGAGTAAGCCCCTTTTCTAATGCACAGTGCCTCCCGTGTAAGACAATGCCAGTGGATGGATCAGTGTCCTGAAGAATGGTACAGAGCCAAAGACCTGTATTTGTGGGAAGTGAAGTTTTCAGTCTGCCCAAGGAAGGGGGATACACAGGCAAAGCATCCTTTGCAGGGTAATGAGACTAAGATGAAAAAAGTAGTCAGAAATATTTGTATATATGACAAAGTGCGTATTCTGTAAAGAGTGTAAACCAATATCCTCAATGGCCATGTGAAAGTAGAAGAATAATTACTCTACATTTATGTGTGTGTTTTCACAAACTTAAAAAAGTATATGCACATTCAGGAACATATATCTTCATGACCAGATTGAGTTGCATGGCAGCTGAACCCTGCAGAGCTCTAGCCATAAGTAAATGCAACCACTGAAGATGAGGAATGAGCAATAAAAATGGTCAACTGTGATATCTATTTCTTTTATGTGAGTTTATGCCAACAAATGATCTGTCTAGTGGCTCAGGACACTTTTTGCACACTTTTCTCTTGGTTGTTACACCACAAATTTATTTTAATTAGTGCTTTCATAAGATAAGACCATTTTAGGTCTTTCCATGCTAGTCTGGTAAATCAAAAAAGGAGAGCAATTTGCATGGAAATAATATATGTTAAAAGTGAGCTCAAGCAATTTAAGTAGTATATGCTGGAGCTAGTTGCCATCATTATAGTTGAATTAGCTGTTGTCTAGATGTTTCCTATCTAAATTCCCCAGTATTACGAGAAAGGGATAATGGAGAACCTGAATAAGTGAAACAATATGAAAAATAAGGAAAAAATATATAAATTCAAGGTATATGCTCATAGGGAATGCTTTTAAATAAAATAAATACTTGGATGTTAAATATGTGAAAAGAAACTGTTCTTTTCAAATACAGCTACACATCTAAAATTGTTCTTCATAATTTTTCACCATTGAAATTAAGTTACATTATATATATGATACAATAATATATGGGGATATCCAGCATAGGTGTCTCTTGTAACATTTTGAAATATTGTCAAATAAACAAATCAAAACCATTGACTTCAGTGAGTTATCTATGCCACAACCAGATTTACTTGATACTGCCTTAAAAGTGGAAAAGCTAACATGGAACAGATATAGGTAGAAGTACACTTGTTCTTCTGCGCATGAGCTATAACTGTTTAGGCCTGTTTTTCTTAGGAGATTTAGGCAACACTTACTGAGATTGGTAAAATGGACTAACCATGAGGACATTTTCTTAAATTACTAGAACAGGTAGAAAATATTATGTGAGAAACAGTTAAGCAGAAGACAAACTTGAAAGTGTCTATATCTTGCATCTTTTAAAGCATCAAAGACCACAAATCCTATAAAGTACCTAGAGCATAAATTTCAGGAATCTGGAGAACTTTATCGAATACACTCTTCAGATACTGTAAGAGGAAAGAAATAAATTTGTGCTGCACAGTATCAGGTATTCTTGTAAATAAGGAAATTGCCTAGTTGGGAACTGTCAATAACTTACAATATATTGTACTTTACCACAGTCCACTCATACCCTATTAAAATACTGAGCATTCTTAAAGGTCCCCCTGAAACAAAAAGAGGTTCCAGATCTAAAACTTTACAACAGCCCATCTGTAATTCATCTGTAGTTCAGATCTTCTAAATCCACCTTCTAGATTTTCCCTTCTGTCTTTAGGCTCCAGACTGTGAGACTGTGCTGTAGAGAGCGATGTGCAGAAAGCATCTGTCTCAGCTCTGTCAGTCATGGGACACTTACTGCTGAAAATGTGATACTTATTCCCTTATCCTGTGAGGCTATACTTCAGTGTTAGATTTGGCAGTCTCTGAGGGTCTCAGTCTTTCATATCTGGAATACAGAACCACTAATGTAAGGTGAGGAAAGCTAAGTTTTGTCACCAAAATGTGGAAAATTGGTTGCTAGTAGCATGGAAATGCAATGTTGAAGCAATGGCTGCTATCCTGGTTTATGTACTGTTATTGTGGGATGCTGAACTGAAAATCACTGAATGGAAGTAAACCTTCACTGACTTAAAACTCTGCTGAACTACAGGCGATGAAGCAGGAAAAGCCTGTGTTTTCTTTCTGAATTTCCTTTATTTTTGCATTTCATTGAATTTAGTGTCAAAATCTCCACTGAGGTTCCTGATCCTTTGCTCCAATGGTACACCTCCATCTGAGCTGTGAATTTTCTTATAGCAAAAGAGATTAGATTAGTGTAGAGTCTGCTCCAGAGGCTATGGCACAGTAACTTGTGCTGACTGGAACTTTCTCAAAGAAAGCTGTCAAAAATGTAACCATGTTGTCCCTCTGAGTGGACAAACTGGTAACAAGAGGGTCATGGAGGGATAATCTTGCTTTTTTAAGCTCCTTTTTGATTCACATTCTTTATGAATGTGTTGTGATTACTCTGCAGTACTTTTTGTCCTTTCTAGTCAGTGCTGTAGAGATTACATGGTAGCAAGTGTTTGGTTAGTGCAGGAGCTTTCCTTATTTGGATGATTTCATCATATTCTGTAATAATAGTTTGAAACAGGAATTCCTTAAGATATAAAAACTCTTGCTATTTTGTCTTGGTCAAATTCATGGGCTTGGTATCTAACTGTTCCTTCATTTTCTTTCAAAAATTACCCACAAAAATGCTTTTCTTGCAACATCAGGCAGACTGAATGAATGAATAGGAAACATCTAGCCAAGTTTTCCAATGAATCTTGTTCATTATATGCTGCCTTTACAGGTATAGTGCAAGGCAAAGTCTAATGATAACAATGTAAAATGTGCTTTCTTGGCTTATGAATATGAACCACCCAGAGACAATCTACAAAATAAAGGGGGAAAAAAAGGTTAAAAATCTAATTGTCCATTGTACAATCTGCTTGAACACCCGTTCTATACAAAGGTAATCATTATGCAGAGCTTTTTCTTTATATCTTGAGGTCTTGACTTCCTCTTGGCAGGAAGGCAGGATGCTGTGTGGGTACCAGTTTGAGATTACAACATCAGTTGTCTGTTTAGTCTGCACTCACATTTTTTTTGCCTAAAGCCTGTGGAGCAAAGAATTGAGGGCTGCATCCACTACAGCACTGATAATGCGATCATATAGAGAATTCTTGGGTTTAGGCCAAGTCTTCCAAGTTTCCAAAAAATACCATTGCCAAGCCTCAAATTTCTCATGACTCACCATGAATCATCACGACCTGCTGCCCTTACTACCAAGGTAAGCTTGGAGCACATTTTACTCCAAAAGTTGGCCAGTTTCTGAGTTTTACAGAGTAATTTTGCAGTCACAAGTAAGGAAAGTAATGTTAATTTATGAATCTTCATGTATCACTAGGTTTTATGCTGGTAAGGACAGTGTTATGGCATCATGCAGGACAGAAGCATGCCTTCAAAATACACTTGGCATTTTGGACAGTGAGTCCAACAAGGTATATTTTTGTTTGATTTAGGGTTCTTCAGATTGATACTGCACCCTTTACTATGTCAGTTCCTGTGTATAATCTTTCCTGATTCTCTTTAATGTGTGTGCAAATTTCATCACGTACACACCATCTTTTCAACATAAAATCAGCCTATTTCATGACAGCACCTGTTTTGAGTGTACTGTCTACCTGCTTTTTCTCTCCTTAGAAACAAATGAGCTTTCTAAAGTTACTGTATGAGAACTTTCCTTCTGCAAACTAACAAAATCGTACTATTTAGTTACACATTGGATGTGGCATTTTAGAAATGGCTTTTACTCTTCTTGCATACAAGGAATATTTCTTCAACTATAAAGAAGATAATAGCTCTTTGATAACATTGAAAAATTTGTTCGTTTCAAAATAATAAATTACACTGTGTCAGCAAACATTGATTTGCAAACAACAAACCATAGATGAGTAAATGATGAGTCTGATCAAGATTTTGTTTGTTCCTTTTAATTGCTGCCCTTTAAAATTTCTCTTAAGTAATTCCTGTTACTATGTGGTTTATACTACTCCATGAGATTAATTCAGTGATATTTTAATGATAACACATTTTATTTCTAACATGTGAGGATTAAGCCAGTGTTCAGTTGCTGAATTCACTAGCTGTAGTTTTGCATTAAGTACTTAGTTAAAAATAGTGGAAGGTAATTATATTTAAAGTTAACCCATATAAGAAAGAGAAATCCAGTGATTTAGTACTATTTGAATCACTTATAAAAATATATTGAAAGTTTTGCATTCAAAGATTCATGGCTTACATATTTTACAGGATTAAATCCCCATGTTAAGAAAAAAAAGGAGAAATGGTGTTGATGGATGTCTATAATTATATACTATTCCATCAATACTTTCAATATGTATAGCATTTTCAAAATAAGATCAGGAAAGTAGAAGCTAATAAGACACTTTTCCTTTCTCATGCTGCCAGAATATTATCCAGAATTTGGTAGATAAAAATAACCAAATAAAACTAATTTTTTATATGTTTGACATTGGAAGAAGGGCGGGGGGGAAGGGAAGAAACGTGTTGCCCTTTTCCAATTGTCAAAGCATGAAAAAGTAAGATTAAAAATAGTGAGCTCTATAATCAAGCTCCAAATAGAGATTTCATCCCTAAAATAGCCCCATCTCAGAAAGCAGTTATGTAGTAAAACAATGCTTAATGAAATGTTAGTGGAGTTTTTTTTAATGCTATTATTAAATTATCTTTCTAGGATTTTAAGAATGGTAATTATTAATTCATACATGTAGTTTTTTAGGATTGTTCTTTTAGTATAAAAGAGAAGGGCTTACCACATCTATTATGATGAAATGTACTCACATTAAGAACACAAGCTCAGTAATATTAACCAGCAAGACATTTAATATTAAGAAAGATGGTCTTGCCCCAGGAAGAGTGCTGTCTGTAAATTTATCACTAAGCATTTGTAGCACTGCAAAGCAGAACCTCTATTGTGTTGCAGTATTCCAATACTTCTTCATGTTATTGAGAGGTGCATATTTAATTAGTTGGGCTTTCACACTGAGACAGTTCTTTATGGGCAAACCCCTGCACACTCAAGGGTTAGCAGTGAAACTCTTCACTAGATGGGCAAGCACTCAGATGAAGCATTGCTGAAGTGAGGAAGGTTATATACAAAAGTAAGATTCTGCCTACCATAATTTATTTTTTTCAGTATCCAATATGGGAATCACATGAAATTGTTAAGAATCTCTCCCTGCCATTCATTCAGTGCACTGAAATGGCCAGTGATCAGCAGAAGCCAACAGCAGTAAGGTGAGATGTACCCTCATAGGTATATACACACCTCCCTAAATGTTAATTGTATAACCATCATAAAACTTAGGAATATATTTCCTTCATCATCTAAGAACTCAGCAGCAGTCACACAGCACTACATAATGTTAAAGAATCTGAAAAAGGTACGAAATAAAATTCTCTTTCTCATAGAGTTCTTCAGTCTCACCATTAAGTTCCACAGTCTCATCAGAGTCATTCAGGACACGGTTGAGAAGGCAGGGAGAGGAAGAGTGAGACTCCTCTTCACCAGTCTGGCAAACATCATCAGGAGCATGCCTGTCTCCAGGACCACAGCTGGGCCCTCTTGAAAACCACTAAAATTAGTTCCTTCCTTCAGGTGGTCAGTAGCACTGCTGCAGTGCTGAATACCCAGGGCTTAAGCTGTAGCATCATTCCACACAATCATTCCAATACAGACCTTGACTTTTCACCTTTTTTTCAATGAAAAAATAAGTTCATAAAATTCCATTAGAAAGATGTCTTTTTTAAAGTTGTTAATATGCAGAGTTAAAAATCCAAAAGTCATGAGGTATCAAGATTCCTGCTGCCCATAAAATACTAATTCTGATTGTCATGTCTTAGATTTACAGTATCACTTTTACTTTCAGCAATCAGAAGGCAGCTGCAGATGTGATACACTGTTCTGAGTTTTTTACTTGTAGGCACCCAAAGTGTTTTATTTTAAGCTCATTTATTACCTACCTGTGTGAATAACCTGTGTGTTGTCTAATACTCCAAGCAAAATCTTTGCCTATTGAAAAGAGGTGTCAGAGCAGAAAAAAATATGGTGGGATAGAGAGAAAACAGACAAATTCCAACAAATAAAGGCTTTAAAAAAAAAAAAACAAAAAAAAATTTAAAAAGAGAGAAATCAAGGTTATCGTTCCAGCTCTCTCTTTCTTACATTAAAAGGCAATTGGGACCTGCTTGAGGAAAAACTAAATTTTCATTGTGGTGTCATGGACACCAAGGATTTGTGGTTATCACAATAGTTATTGAAAATCTGCTTTATGTTGTAAAGGAAACTATTCTAATGTAGTAAATAGAGTTGGTTTTAGCAGATTAGAGCAATAAACAGCATGAAGCTATCTGCAGCATTTTTTCAATGGAGTACTGAGTCAGGGAAACTAACTTAGTCACTGCTGTACTTTTTTTCAGTATTAGTGGCTCAGGTGTAGGCAAATACCATTCTCCCTGATTTGGACAAGGAATCCAAACTTGAGTTTCCAAGTTGCAAGTTCGGGCCTTCCCCACACTAGCCAAAGGATCTCCCAGTTGTGTCTTGCAGTTTCCCCCGTTGTACAAGTTATAATGATTGCTGCCTATTATCCAAAAAGAGTCAGAGCCTTCTCCAGTGGCCAGAGCACAGACCCTACAATATTCCTAGGGTCGAGATCTTGCTGCAGTTATTACTTAGTATTGAAGAATTTTGATAAAAAATGTCAACTTCACCATGACTGCTTTTGCCTTTGGCCTGAGCTGCTAACATGGGACATGAAAAAGAACAAAGAGGTTGGATCCTGGGTTTTCAGTGTTCTGAGTGAGTGCTCTAGTGGCCAAAAAAGCAGTTTTCTCTCACTTGGAATTCCATTGCGGAACCTGAAGGAATGGATCCAAGTGTTAATTTTTCTGGTCTAGGTTGCTTTGTGTGTGTTTTTTTTGACAGGCCCATTCCCATGATAAGTTCATATTTTGATGAGCTGAACATTTACGATGAAAAACAATTTCATGAAAAAGATTTCTGACCACTTATAATTAATACTCTGTTTTGTATTATACTGTTTAGTGAAGTTTTGAAAGTATGGCCTTAGGGATAATCTTTTAAATAGTTTCTGTTAATTGACAGTGTTATTCAGACATCTTCCTTCCACCCCAACCCTGGTAATATGCGTGAGCTATATTAATGCGGTAATTATTTAGATCATTTTTTTAAATTTCCCCTTTTTTCAGAGGGCTTTTTACTTAAAATGTTTTGTAATGCTTTTATGTCTCTGACTCTTTCTCAAGTAACAGGTTTTTCATGTATTATTTGGAAAGAGACATTTCAGAATCCCTCTAGAATTATTCAGTTTGGAAAACATTCTATAGACATAATTTGCTGGAGGCAAGCTAGCACTGCAGATTAAAAGTTTACACGAAGACAACAGACAAACCAGTATTACTTTAAATCAGACTAAAAGAGAAAAAAGTACATTTCTGTTAGGCCCAAAAGACCTTTATTTAGTGTCTTCTCAAAAATGAAAGTATATTATTACATACTCAGTAAACTATTGATCTTCACTCATTTACTGTGTACTCCATTAATATTCTTTTCTCAGTGCTAGTCTGGGTCTGACAGACTTTTAGAAACACTTTTCAGCTTCACCAGAATTAGCAAACCATTCATAGATGATATCAAATGAAATCCAAAGGAAAAAATACATTTCCTAATTCTTTCTAGTTGTAAAGCAACTAAGCTCAGAAAATTACACGTTTCTCTCAGGTAAGAAACATACTGATACTCTTTAAAAAAGAAACAAATTAGTAAGTAAATAAATTAAGAGCTTTGAAATCTTCCTTTATGTCACTGTGATAGAATTAATTCATTCCTGCATATGAGTTTCAGTACACCGTGATTTATTTCAGAGTAGGCTACATGTTTATAGCAAAGCATATTACTGCTTATCTCCTCTGACTTGTTTTTCACTGTGATTTTTATATACATATACACATAGGTATGTGTATGCTTATTTGTTGTTTTCTTTCAAATGGAAGGTCTAAATTCTTGCTTTCATGCTAAAATTAAATGTTAGTTGCTGTTGTTTGCAAAAAGATTCAGTGGAGTGCATGGTTTTATGAGGTACAACAAATTAGTAAGAATATATGAACTGTAAAATGAAAATATGAAGCTAATATTGTACAATCATCCCTAAATCATAATTTTGCATGGATAATATTCAATGAGATCAAAATAAACCAGTATTTCCAGTGATGACTGTGGGACTAGATCTCTTCATTGTTAGCTGCTCCACTTGAGACACCTAAAGCTTAATAGCTCTTCTCAGGGTACCAAGGACTATGTCATGATCTGCTGTTGCATCTGCACTGGTTTTGTCTGGGATAGAGCTGACTTTCTTCATCATGGGTCATATGAGGCTATGTGAACCAAATTATTTGTGACCACAACAATTTGTGACCAACAACCAAAACAGGGATGTTTTAGGTGTTGTTGAGCAGCATTTACACAGATTCAAGGCCTTTTCTGTCTCTCACTCTATCCCACCAGTGAATAGGCTGGGGGTGCACAAGGAGCTAGGAGGGGACACAGCCAGGACAGCTGACCTCAACTGACCAAAGGGATATCCAACACCACATGGTTTCATGTTCTGGATATAAAGCTGGGGGGAAAACAGGAAGGAGGATCTTTCCAAGTGATGGCAGAAGTCTTCTCAAGACATTGTTATACGTGATGGAACTCAGCTTTCCTGGAGATGTCTGAACAACTGCCTGCCAATGGGAAGTGTTGGATGAATTCCTTAGTTTTGCCTTGCTTGCAATATGTAACTTTTATTTCCCCTTTTATACTACCTTTATCTCAGCTCCCAACTTTTCTCACTTTCACTCTTTCAATTGTCTCCCATCCCACTGTAGGTGAGGAAGTGAGTGGCTGCTTGGGGTTGATCTGCCAACCAGGGTTAACCCACAACAGGTTTCCTACCAGGAGAACATTTCTTCAAACTTCTAAACTTCATAAAAATGTCAGTTGTAGATTACAAAAGTCATTCTCTGTTGACAGCCTTTTCCATGCAATGGGAGAATTCATGAAGTGACTTAAGCCAAAGTGTGGAATGTGAAACTTTAAATTAGACCTCTGTTTTTTATCAAAAGCTAAAAATTTGTTCTTTGTATCACTCTTACTTCAGTGCATCCATTCTCTTGACCTTTCTTCCATTTCCTAAAAAAACCACAGAAGTTAAATGAATCACATAAAATCTCGGGATGCAACCAATAGATTCTTATTGCTAAGCAAGCCTCCTAACCCTTCCAATATTTACTTCATATTTTGCTTAATATTCAACTGAATTTCTGAGAGGTACCCGTGTAATCAATTAAATTCCTAAATCTCAGCAAACAGCCTTCCTTCTTTTCTTCACCTATTTGCATTTCACACCCACACTGAGCCTAGGGGTTTAATATATTCAGCCTAGTAGTATCGTCCATTGTTATGAGGACGGCTGAGTTTACTAATAGTGTAAAAATTGTTTCTCAACTTACTCTCCAAGTACAAAACACTCAAGCCTCTGTTTGTCAAAGTTTTCTGCATTAGTCGCAGGGAGTAGCTGGTGATCCACTCAGGCATACCACCCTGCACACATACATCTCACTGCCGTGGCTCCTCAGAACACCCAGAGCCACACCTACAGGACAAGACCTTGTTCTTGGTTTCCTCTCTGTGAGCACAATGGTGTCAAAATAAGGCAAAAAAAGGCTAATGATGCAGTGCTGGTGAATGCAGGCGGCACCTCCGTTTCTTGACATTTACTTCAGAATTGCTCAAGAAATCTCTTAAACCACTTTGCCAGCTAAGACAAATTGCTTCTTCTCCTTTTTCTGTGTGAGCTAAGTAATAGTACCAAATACTGTAGGAAGGACATGTCTATTCCTGCAAAATCTCTAAAGAGCCCACTGAGGCTTTCATGTGATAGAAAGGACATCTCTTGATCTGAGGTCTCCAGGATACCCTATCCTTGCTATTAATGCTAAGAGAAACACTGGCCAGGTAGAAAGGTACTGAGGAGCTCTTCCATTAGTCAAGGAAAAGGAATGGGAAAACAGATGATGGGAGCACAGTATTAACAGTATTTTTCTTTAACAGTACTTCACACTGTCAGAGGGGAGAAGTGGCCCCATGTGGCCCCATTCCCGCCTCCTAAAGCCACAGAAGACAGACTTGTGCCATTCTTCTACACCCTTACTGTTGTTTTGCTAGTCTCTCCTGCTTTCAAGACATGGAATTTTCCTCCTCCAGCTGCCGGCTCTGGCTCTGCATGGAGCTTACCTCCCCTCTGTGCAGCTGCTCTCATTTCAGGGGGTGCTGCCACCAGCAAGCACATTTGCCTTCTTGTGATAAGATTGCAGGCAATTGTTTCATTGATGCTACACAGCTAATGGGAAGAAAAGGCACGAAACCTCCTAAGATTTCCATTTCCATAAATCTTGCCTAAGGCTCCAGCTGGAGCTGTCCTAGAGGGGCCATGTACAGTATAGTACAGTATATTCCCTGACTGCTTCTTTAGCCAAATAAATTTTGTTGATGAGTCATGTGGGCACTGCAGAGCATTTCAAAGACCCATCTGGAAGAATAAAGTCACTCGCCTTCAAAGCACAGTGTATCTCAAAAGGTTGAGCATTTGGATTTGGTTTGAATTTTTGGATCTTTATCTGAATTTGCTGAGACTGTATAACAGGCTTTCCTGCAGAATTTCCGTCATTCCAGCTTCTAGTTAAAGCCACATAATAACACAAAGAAACTTGTTCTCCTGGTATTTCTGTCAAAAGCAGAAGTGTATGTCAGGAGGTGAGGAAAGAGGAAGAACCTGAATATATCATAACTTTGAGTCAGATTTGGTTCAGGATTTGTTCTAGGAATAGGTTGAGGATTCCACTACATAACTTGGCTGTTGTTTAAATATATTCTTTTGGGGGCTGACTCATTTCATTTAACAATGCCTTCATATAACTTATGTTTCTACTAAATTATCAAGTCAATTTCTGTTTATGTTCCAGCCTGGCAGCTGTGTCTCCGAGTACAGTGATCTTTAATTTGAATGGAACCTTGTGTTTGCAAAATGCTGCATATAGTCCATCATTTCTCATTTGCTTCATTTCTTCTAAACTATTTCTATGAAGAATGTGGAATGCAATGATTTTTTCAAATATGTAATCTTTGAAAAGATTACATTTAGTAGCTCAAGCCTCAGCTGAAATCTCACTATGTTAACTTTTTCTAACAAGGTTTATAGCAACTTAAAAATACATAAATATTTTCCTTCTTCTATTGGAATGCTCGTATTTTCTTATCTGCATGACTTTGGCTTAGCTAGGAAATGGTTATATTTTGCTTATGTTCCTGTCAGGAAAGAACACATCCAGAACACTTATAAATCTGTGGATGAAATGTACACCTCTGTTTTAAATTCATTTCATTGGCCCTGTGAATGCTGGACCTTTTTCAGGTTTTATCACTTAGAAGATTAGACCTAAGATAGATCATGGAATATCTGGAAATATTGCAGGGTGCCTTTCATTACTTCAAAGTCATCCGGATGGCTCGTTTTGTTCACAGCTGCAGATAGACAGAATTTGTAAAACCTAATTTTCATAGGTACCGGGTGTTTTCTAGTTCTCACAAAGTGGAAATGTAGATTATCAGTGTCAGTTCCATAGTTCTCTCTACTTTCCCCCCAGGACTGTAACAGTTATAATATACAAATGTAAAAAAAATTCTATTGGCTAAGAAAAATAACAAGTTAAAATATTGGTAGTATTCTTAGATCTGGATCATGTCCAATGTGTCTGAAGGCATATTTACACCAATCCCATTTATAAAATGTTAATTCTAGGCATGATTTGTCTTCCAAAAGCAGAATGAACTGTTGCTTGCTAATGTACCAAACATCAAGAGGTGATGAAAAAAGAAGGTATCTCCAAATACCTAATTTCCTATTAGGTACAGTTAATGCTTCTGAAATACTTTAACGTGCCCTGCCCTAAAAGAACCTTCGTGCACTTTGCTCTTTTTTCAAGAATGTGTAAGCAAAAGCAGTGTGGAAGAGCACATTAGAGGCAAAGTAGAGCCATCAAACATTTAGATCCTCCATGAAAAAAGTAGTAATGGGAGAGGGTTAAGTTGCTCACTTGCTAAGCAACATTTTACTTAACCAGTTCTGGAATAATGCACTGTTCATAATGAGTAAAGATAGTGATAACATTGTCAACATGATTATTTGTCTATACTGAAAAAGGACTGTTAGAATTGCACAACAATATCACAAACTGGTCAGTTCACAACTCATCATGATAGAAGAAGAGAAAAATTAGAGAGAAAAGTGCTATAACTGTGATGTAGTCACCCCAAGAAGGTCTGTAAAATTACTTTTTACTTTAATATTGTTTGGTGAGATGCAGGCCAGGGAACATCACAAGGAAACCTTGGGAAGTAAAAAAAAAAAAAAAAAAAAAAAAAAAAAAAAAAAAAAAAAAAAAAAAAAAAAAATTTGGTTTTCCAAACACCATTTGTTATGATATTAAGTGGTTTCATGCTTTAGTTTCTTCACGTTATACTCTCACTTCTGAGTGCAAACTTTGCCGATGGCAAAGGGAAATACAAAGTGTTGACAGTTAACTATAGCTGGCCACCTGGCCATCCATTACACCCCAGATGTGAATTGCGAATTTTTATATTCTTTCTATTTGAGGAAAATGCTTCCTCTGATGTTCTTGAACAACACTTTTCAACTGGAGAAACCCACAGATTCTTATTTTGATGGACTCGTGATTGCAATGTGGATCTATGGAAAAATGGTGGGTACACAGAAGAATGAAGGATTGCGTGGCATATTTTTGCCATCTGTCTGCCTGTAAATTGTGGGCCCACTGCAGTAACTCTCTGGTCCATAGAGGTCTATTTAAACCTGCAAAATAATTATTTCATAGGTAGATTTTCTTTTTTGTGTACTGCTCAGTGAATAGCTCAGCTGGGCTGATAAAAATCTTTTTCAATGAGAAATATCTTAAGAGTGAGCAAAAATGTGTATTTGGTATAAATCTGGCTGGAACAAAGAACATCTGAAGTCAAAAATGTAATTTCTTTTCCTGTACTCCATACAAACAGAGGCACAGCACCCATCTGACAAATAGAATGCCAAAGTACAACTTTGCACTCCGGGGGACTGAGACCAGAGACTTAAGCCTTGGCTCCCACATCATCCTGCTTTCCCAGAGTCTGAGGCTTCCTTCATGGGCACAGTTGAAGCTGCTGTAGTTTGTGACCCTTCCTTGAGAGATCAACCTGCTCATCGTTTTTACACCATTAGACTAGGCAATCAGTCCAACTATGGCACACTGCTGGGTTCTTTTAATTATTTGTAGGAAATGAAACAGCTTGCATAGGATTGTCCATATAACCTGATGGTGATGGCAAAAATATGGGATGCAGGTTCGTTTCTTGGTCAGCTTGAGATACTACAGAAATGTGAATCTTGATGTTCTACATACTGTGTGAATGATCTTGTCACCAGGGCAAAGTTATTCTCTCTTAATAAAATAAAATTTCTGACCATACCACAATCCCAGGAAAATGGATGAGAGAGAAGCTGCACTATCTGATTTATGCAGTTGAAATAAAGGAAGGGGCTACTATACCATAATGATGCTTGTTTAGTCTGCTTTTTCTCTCAATTCAGGACTGTGTGAGCAAAAGCAGTGCCCCTATCAGTTTCTCAGGGTATAGGGAAGGGTGTGAATTAAGTGGGAAGAGAGTGGAAAGATAGACTGATTTCCAGTACTTTTTATTAAGTCAAATTGTCCATACATCTCCTTAAAATTCAGAATTTTATTTTAAAACCATATTTTTATTACCCATTTATTCTCTGTAACATGTGACTCTTGCTTGTTACTAAGATCCCTTTATACATTTTGACCTCAAAGTACAAAAAAAATTGACAGGCTCATTGGCACCATCAGAGTGACAGAAAGTATCCATAAAGTAAATGAGAATATTGTGAGTCTTTCATTTTTAAAAATCCACAGTCACACGTCTCTTCGTCTGCTTCATGCCTCTTCATCTAGCTTTCTTCAGAAGCTCCACTTAGCAGCAGTGGCACCTACAGGATGGAAGGCAGTGGAGGCTGCTATATCTCAGGCAATCATTTCACATGATCAGAGAGATGCTCTACTGCATGCTGACAGTAGACTTGGCATTAATTCCTAGTCATTGCACGAAATTAAAATGCATTTTGTAATTTTGATGCAATATCTGGCACACCAATAGCTTGCTTCTGCCTTAACTCCACACTTAAGTTATGCATAGCGTTTGCTGGAAGGAAAGGCTCTGTTTGTAGGCAAAGCTGAAAATTTACCACAAGACACAAGCATCATCCAACTGTCAAAAACAGTTTTTTTCTTGCTGGCAAAGAAGAATTTTCCCCATTTTTTACCTTTCAAGCTTAACTACCAAGTATGAGTTTGAAAAAAAAAATAGTAAAAAGTGCACTGTGGGCTAACCTCATGAGATGTACATCTCGTCCGGTGTGATTTTTTCCAGTCCTCAGTTTTTTATCTTCACAATAAAGTAACATTTTCCCTGCAGATCACACTACTACTGAAGCATGAATTTTAGGGCTTGTAACATTAGACCATTTTTATTGATCTTCATGAGTTTGCAGTGGGGACTTCAAGGTCATCTGGTCACCAGGGTTAACTTTTCAGCAATGAAAAGCAAGAAATGCTTTCAAAATAGGTGGGTATTTATTATGAGCATTTAATTTCCCCAAAACTGCAATACTTGTTAGAAAGTATTGAAAAAATAAGTTCTTGTTTCCTTTGACATGTCCTTTCTTTAAGCATTCTTCTTAACTTGCTGCCCCCATGACCTCCTTAGCAGCAGATACAATTCATTTCTTATGCAGACTGACAAAAAAGATGCATGGTATATGGCACTGCATATCTTTACTTCATTATTT
Source organism: Acanthiza pusilla (assembly GCA_036630365.1). Classification (NCBI taxonomy): domain Eukaryota; kingdom Metazoa; phylum Chordata; class Aves; order Passeriformes; family Acanthizidae; genus Acanthiza; species Acanthiza pusilla. The sequence goes on from JAXCHO010000098.1 coordinate 6,825,138, forward strand.
CCTCATAGCAAAGACTTGAAACTGTAATGTGTGAGAAAGAAAAGGTGCCAACATGACATTTACTACTGCTAATATGAATCTGATTAATTCTACAACAAGAAACATCATCTTAACTCTTTATCTTCTTGTGTGTGTTTTTTGTTTGAACCAAATTGATAAATCAGAATATTTTGACAAATAACATATACTTGCAGCTCTTGTTGAAGCAAACAATATCACAACCTAGTCATTTGCAGTAAGTTTATTATAAGGGAAGCAAGAGGCTGTCTTTTAACAATATTTACATTCATCTACTAAGCTGAAATCTGTTTTATATAGTGCATTTACAATATATTTAGCCATAGTTACACTTTATTTTTAGGACAGCACAGTGAAAGTTAGAAATAGTTTCAGTGTGCTTCACCATGCCTTATTCCACAGTGTTATGATTCACCACATTCAGAGAAAAATACTTTCTCATAAGGAGGTGTTACTAAAGCCTAATTATTCCCTTGTGACTTTTTTAGTAACACAGAATGCTTGCTTTCTGTTTGGAACTTGTGCATCCAAGAACTGACCTCCTCACATCTCAGTGATGAAGCTTTTTCTTAGTTAATGCAATCAAATTATTTAAATAATGGATTTTTATTTGTCTTGGTGTCTCATTTATGGCTCGCTTTGGTTTTGTACTTTAAAATATTTATTTTCTCTTCCCATTTATTGTTGGACAGTATGAGAAAAATTACATGTTTTAGTTTCACATTCTTCAATCTCATTTCTTACTACTTCCAGGTTTAGCTGAAATGTCAAAAATGTAGAAACTGTGAAAAGTACCATAGAATGTGCCGATGTATATACTTTTAGGGAAAATGTTTTTCATCAAGGGGAAAACGGAAAAAAAAAAAAGAAAATTGTATTACAAGGAAGGAAAAAAAAAAAGCCCCAAGCATTTGATTTATATACATGTAATGTTTCCCTTATGTATAACATATATATTTAAACATTTATGAAAATTGTAAAGAAATAACCCAGAACATTCAAACACTATGATATTTTTAAATGTAGGGTGACAAACATTGGATTCTGATGTTTGATGACCTTGTGAGTAAAATATTTTCCTTGGATTCATTTTGTTTTCTTCTTTTATTGGATCACATTTAAAATGTCCATAGAACTATTGCTGTGGAGAAAAATAAGCTGGCTGCTAACACAACTGTCTGGCCATAAGATATCATAAAGGGGAAAAAAAAGAAAGTGAGAGAAAAAGAATTTATGAACCAACACTAGAGGAGGATAAACAATGTTTTGCCGAAGTCCATAGGCTATTGGTAAGTAAGCGAGGTTAGGACTGGCTGTCGCTTTGTAATACCAAAGCAATACAAATAACTTTGAATGCAAGCAAATGACACATAGGTCAGGATTTTAAATGTGAACACATGCTCCAGAGGAAACCATACAGGAATAAAAGTTGTTCCTGTTTTGTTAGTTTAGATTCTGAAAGAAGCTTTTGTGTGTAAAGATGTAACACGATCCCATGCCTGGAGCCATGCCCCATGGTACACAGACTGCTGTGTTTGTCCCAGAGTACCAAAGACAGAGAAACTTGCAGCCTGTCTATCTCCAGCCTGGCACTGGCTTTTGTGAAATTTGATTTACTTTTGCCAGAATGGTACCAAAAGGGACCTTTCTTATCATTCCTCCGGGGGATTTAGCAGGGAGAGTGTGAGCCCTGCTGAAGGTAAATCTTGATGATCATTGCTTTAAAAAAAAAAAAAAAAAAATTAAAGAGCAGTTCTGTTTCAGTATTATAAACTCTCCTCTTTGAATACCTTCCAGAAATCTGCTGGTTTAATTTCTTAGTCCCATCTGTTTCTCTCTCACTGGCTATATTTGTTAGTATTTCCTCAAGCAGCATGTTGTATTGCCCTTACTGTGCTGGAGGAAAAGGGCATAGATTGATCATTTTACAGGACAGGGAAGCGTTTATTTTGGGCTGAAGTAGAGTGCATTTCCTCGCTTCCTGCCCAGAGTTATAGAAAAAAAATTCACTGGGGGGCGAAAAAGAAAAAAAAAAAAAAAGAAGAAGAAGAAGAAAAAAGGCACAGGCTGTTTTGGTATACCAGGAAAAAAAAAAAAAGAGGCAGCAATGTCAGGAGGGCCATTAGGCTGCTTATCTGTCTTTCTACTTTGGCACGTGAAAGCTCCCAGCTCAGCATGCCATGTGTCAAATCTATCATTTGATATGTCAGGAACCATTATTCCCTCTTTTGTCACCAGTTTTGACCAAAGGATGAAAAATTGCTGTCTTACACAGACAAAATTATTGCTGAAAAAAAGGGCAACTATGGCACATAGGAGTAGGCCAAGGTGAAACCTGGGGAAACTCTCCTTAGATTAGGTCTGGGTTAAGAGAATATTGATCTGTGTGCTAAAAACTGTTGATCTCTCTCTGAGCAGAGGATGACAAATGGTAGCAAACAAAAAATTGAGCGTCTCCAAGGACATTTGAGCTGCTCTCTGTTTTCTATGAGTATTTGTTTGGTTTGTGGGGTCTGCTCTAGGGATTTAAACTAAAATAAGCAAATATTAAACAGAACGGAAACAGCCATAAAATGATACAGTGAGAAACTACAGGAAGACTACAGTCAGATAGAAATTACATTACATTAAAACTGATAAATGGGTTAATAGTGAGAAAAAATATGTGTTCACTGCAGAAATTTAGCATATTGTAATTTTTAGGTGTTTTATTATAGCAAATGTCAACATGATATTGTTTTATATTAATTTCTGGAACATTCATTTCAAGCATTTTTAGAAGCACAAATTTCATGATGCTCTGTATGGGTGATTCACAAGAAATTATTTTAAGGGCAGTAAAAATCAGAGGCTTCACAGCAGCTCGAGCATCTCTTGAAATCAGCAGCAACTTCCCTTTTTCTTCATTGAATGTATCCAGAGATGAGAAGAGTGGAGAGAATTCATCTTCTGTACTCAGATCACAGAAGTAGACACCTTGGTTGATACAGTAAGCACCTAAGCAAGACAAACACTATTTTCACCTCATTGCAGAGAAGAGGCAGGCAGGCAGGTAGGGACCTCCAAGGAGAAGAGAATACTTCACTGAGGAAGAAAATTGTGGCCAGGGTTTTGTTTTACTTCAAGTTTTATCTTTAAACTCTGAGTTTGAATGAAGTTGAAAATAATGGTCATGAAAGGCCCTTTTGGCCTTAGGGGAGCTGAAATGTGCTGTAAACTAGTGCCATATATAACCAACAGTGGAACGGGGATTTGTTTTCTCAACTTTGAGACCCAGAGCAACTGTGATTCTCCAAGTTTGTGTTGGCATGAACCTTGGACCTCCTAAGGCCATCTTGTCTGAACAATGCTGGTGATTGAGTCTGTTCAGTGCACATTCCTCCCCCATTCCTGCACACAGCTGCCAAGAGTCATGCATCTCCTGTGACCTTTCTGAATTTGGCAACACTGGTTTGCAACTCATATACTTTTCCATTTTCTGCTGCTTCCCACTGGAGGTCACTGCGGCAGAGGAGTTGTGGGCAACAAATCTGAGCTTCCCACCACTACAGATACATAGGATCTCGTGGGGGTACATGTGGCTGACGTGTATCATTTTGAACCCATCATCATGAGCATAAACAGTCAAAAGACACATATGGTTTTTGAATGGATGTGGCAGAATGAAAAAAAAAAGCCATGGAGATTTTCAGGGTCCCCACTCCAGCTGAAGTTGACTGGTTGTAGCAGAGCTCACCTGAATGCTCAGCTGAAGAGTCCAATGAAAATTGCCAGTTTATCGAAGCTGAGAGAGAAACATTCCAAAGCTGGGACTGTTTTGGTACAGTCACAGCTGATTCACTTCAGGCAGATTAATGGCCTCCTTCCTTGGCAGCATGACTCTGAGCTGATAAGAAGACACAACAGACCCCCAACTCCTAAACTCCCAGATTCCTATACCATCCAGCAGCTTTCTTGATGAACTGACGCAGAGCGGAAGCTCCTCCCATGGACACAAATATTTTGTAAGAGACCAATTATATTCCAGATGAATGTTGTGCAGCAAGCATGGCAGCCCAGTAATTTAGTCCCATGTTTCACAACTAATATCTATCTTGACTATTTTGAGACTCAGCAGATAACTTCCAATGCTCTTTGCAATTGGCCAGAGAATAGAGATATGTAATTATTGAAAATGCTACGTCATTGTGAGCTGATGCTCAGGCGTGTCTTGCTTAAAGTTGGTAGAAATTCTTGGTATATCTTAAACATATTTTCAATGCAAAAAGCATCTAATTTGAAACTGATGATTTGCCCACATAGTTCAGTTGTGAGAGTTTCACTCCTCTCATTTTCATAAGAGCATTAAAATATGGTGATTAAAAAAAATTCGCTGTTTAAAACCAAATCAAGCCAAATGCTAAAACCTTCTGATGCCTTTTGTGTTTGGCTGGTCAATGTAAAGGCTACCTTTGGGCAAGTCAATGATAATACTTTTCTCACAATTATTGTCACAACTGTATCCCAGTGAATCCCAGATATGAACCAGATGCAAATAAGTGATGACTGTTGGCCACTGGGTTTGAGTATGATAATGTTTTTTTCTGCTCCTGAGTCACTCATATTTCTCTGGTTTCTGTTTCTCTCTAGGCTGATGGGGCAAAGCCCTGCAGAGCAGTCTCATTGCCAAGTTCAAAAAAGCTTCTTGGAATTTCACAAGGGCTTAATACTTCCCATACAATCTTGTCACAGACTTCCCATAACCCTCAAAGGGACACAGGGAGATCATCGCTCTTTCTTTCAAACCCCTAAAAAGGTGAAAACATGCTGCCTTATTAAAAGGCAGAAGCAATTTCCTTAGCTCTGCTGTTACTCCACCATCAATGAGTTTCTCACAAATGGAGCATCCCTGTCTCAACAGGATAATATAGTGGTGACACAAAAAGCTTTGGTGCCAGATTGTGAAGGAACATGGGATGAACTGGTGTGTCTGTGTTAAGAAAGTGCACAGCTGTTGTAAACCACTTTCCTGCGGCAACGGCCCAGCAGCTGGACGGTCCTAGCGCCCCATGTGCGCAGCTTCCACGAAGGCATCGCACGGGTGTTTCGTACTGAGGCGCTGTGGCTTGGGGCAAGCTGATCTCAGCTCCGGCTGTCACTGGATACCGGGGCCCAAGAAGGCAAGAGGCGAGAGTCAGGTCTGTCCTCCTAATCGCTTTATTGAACCGGGACAATGGGGTAGTGGAGTGCGATGGATCAGACAGAAGAGCCCCCGATCTGGGCTCGGCACGGGGTTTTAACCGGGGTATGACAACCAATCAGGAGAGGGTACGGGGGTAGATACAAAACACGTAAACCAATGGAACACACACGGGGGTGGAACTAAATACAAACAAACCAAGGAACAAACCAACGGTGGCGAAGTTGCTGGAACAAAGGGCGGGGCCAGGGTGGAGGCCACTCCCAAGGCCAGCCTTCAAGGTGGAGTGGCAGGGAAGCTGCTGGAAATAGGGGTGGGGCTGAGGCAGAAACCACTCCCAGGGCCCCCTAAGGACGGCTCTACACTCTCGTGTCTTGCCCACCAAAGCTGTCCCCACCCGAGGAGGCGGAACTAGCCCTGGAGAGGGCGGCAACTGTGGGCTGACCCTCCACATGCAGCTTCATGCTTTCCAAAATGAGCAACAAAGCGTCCCCAAATAAGACATTTATATAGAGTACAAACTGAACTTTGAAGTCAAATTTTTGTGTCAGGACTGTCTATAAATATAGTTTGCAAATCACAGTAGTGTTAGATAGTGCAAAGAATACATGTGGTTAGGTGATTTTATGGTTTCTACTGTGTTTTAGTGAATTAAGAGGCTTACCCTTACATGTGTGAGCATGCTAGTGTCTTCACTTTTGTCCCCTATATTTCTATCATTAGTCACCTTTTAAAATGATCATGTCTTTCTTACTGTCAATAGCCAATGAGTTGCATGTGGTTTTTTTGTGGGATAAGTCGGCTCTAGATCACAAATTCCCAATTATTAAGATTCAGAAAACATATATTAGACTATCACATCAGTTTTCCTGATAGCATGGGACTGTTCTCTCCAGCTTCTTGGAGTGCTTCCATCAATATGGTATCTGGGTGTCTTCTAGAAGTGCTTAACTGACAGCTGTCATGTATGATTCATGATTTCTTCAGTCTTCTTCTAAAGAAAAAAATTTTGTGTGCATTTAAAAGAAACAACAAAATTGCAAGGAAAAATATATTAGCTATATAAAAGTAATATAACCTTTTCTCTAGGTAAGCAGCACATGAATAACCTCACTTCATCTGTAATGCCAATTCTGATTTTCATGTTTTGGCTGCATCTTTAATTCTGAGTATTGTGAATATGACAGTTCAGTGGTAGTTTTCCATAGCTTTGAACATTGAGAAATAAGCTTTTAATGCATATTTCCACAATTTATGTAGCCTTTTATTAAACCCTTCACCAGCTCTGTTGCTCTTCTCTGGACACTCTTCATCCCCCTCAATGTCTTTCTTGTGGTGAGGGGCCCAAAAATGGATACATGATTCAAGATGTGCCTGTCCAGTGCCACGTACAGGGGGACAATCACTGCCCTCACCCTGCTGGTCGAACTATTATGATAAAGGCCAGAATGCCATTGTCCCTCTTGGCCACATGGGCACTTGCTGGCTCATGTTCAGACACGTGCCAACCAGCACCCTCATGTCCTTTTCTGCTGGGCCACTTTTAATGCTTTTTATTAAGCAAAATAAACATTTCCAATAGAAGTATATACGCTCTTCAGAAACGTAAACTTTTATTAATTTGTACTCTCCTATATGTAATAGAAAGCCTAAAAAGTATTCCCAGCATGCCATCCTGTCTCATTTAGCAACATGAAACACAGGCACAACTGACATATAATCTTTGACACTACTTCATTGGTTTTTAGACATTCCCTCAAAATCCTTTTATATATTGTCAGAATCTGCTTATTCTTAAGATAATTTAGATGTCCTAATTTCCATGACAGCCAAAAAATTGCTTTAAGCAATTATTTATGTGATAATTATTATTATTCATTATAAAGCTATTTATCTCCTATTCAAACATTAACCAGATTAAGAAAAATGATACCATAAAAATGACTCTAGCAGCTCATGGCCCTTAAACTCCAAGGACACAAGTTATCTATTCAGGAATATATTCTTTCCTTTTGCTCTAGGCAAAAACTTATTAAAAAAATGCTGCACTTCAGCCGATTGTGTCATTTTTTCATCTGTTGTCACTCTCTGTGGAGCTGTCCCTGTATGGAGAGGGCCACAAAATGGCTGATATACTACTTTTAGACCATACAAATGACTTCTCTTTTTATTGGTCTCCCTCAACTCTTATGCATAAGTATATGAATGTGTTCCTACTCTGTTCTGCTTTAATCTTACTCTAGTGTTGTGTGTTTATTGACATATGAAATGTAACTTGATACAGCATATAACCAAATTATTATCAGCAATGATGTATAAAATTTTATTTAAAAACTTGTAAGTAAAGCAAGGAATTCATTAGTATAAAAAATGTATGGGAGTAAGTTGTTAAGTTTTTATTTGTGCCTGGATATTTGTGAGATATAAAAAGTAATGTAATATGGCTTTGCAAATCAGTTTGTCTAATTTGTCACTACAGCCATGCTACGTATTTCTGTGCAGTGCTTCAGCAAGCAGTTAAAGTTATTTGTATGTCTTAGCTTCACTTGTCTACCCAAATACTTTGAGATACCTTTTATGCTTAAGTTGAGCACTGAATTTCCAGGTGTTGTGACATTTGGCTTGGGGAAATTACAACAGCCTTAGAAAAATCCTTATAGTTAAATTACTGATACATCTTTGCCTTAAAAAAGTATTTTGGACTGGATTCATCTCAGTTGAAGTTAATTTTCTAAGGTCTGGATATCTTGTCCAAAGCTTCTTTATCAGTCTGTGGAAAGAGTGAAACAGAGACTGGTTTTCCACCTCTTTTAGAAACACCTATTTTATGAGTAATTGACCCAGAAATTGCTGTCCATCTTCACTGATATCAGACAGGGCATGCATTGGGAATTGACCAGACTCCTGGCTTTTTTGGGGTGTTGAAATGAAGATTCCTATTGCTTCAGTACTAACACTTGTATTGAACCAGATGCTGCTCTTAATTCCATATATAACAGTACAAGTATAGAGAGAAGTGTTGCACTGTCTCCACTCCAAGTCAACAACACATGGGCCAGACCTGATCTGGATGTTGTGTGAAGGCAGTAACCCCACACTACGCCTGCCTCTCCCAGCAAGGCACCCCTTCTCCCAGGCACTCTCTTCTTCCAGGTGGGCAGAGAAAGTGCACCTGTGTCTACACCCAGTGTCCGCAGAAAACCCTGTCAGGTCTGGTCACTTAAGGGCATCGAGTTTGTTTATTTTTACTTACAGCTGTGTAAACAAAGGGAAAATCAGACCTGGTTCCATCTACAGCTTTTTGATGTCAACAACTAGACTTCAAAATGCAATGTTTTCCCACATAAACACAAAACTGTGTCTTTGAAACAATCAGCTGAGTAACTTACTTCATCACACTCCACTCCTCTTATCACTTGATATGCACCCAGTCTCCCAAGGACATGGGTTAATCTTCTTGCTTCTGAACTCATCTCCTCAGGCAAGTCATTTTTTTACAGAGCATATGAATTTTGAGTTATTTTTCAAGAATCTTGTCTTCCTTTTTTTGGCAGAGCTGTGGGCAGTACCTCATTTATGTCCAGGAGTCATACTGTGGCTTCATACCAAATACTTTCCCATCTTACCGGTTCGTACCTGGCCCAAGGTATGTGGATTCTTCCACACATCCTAGTCATCTTATTTCATTAACTCTACTGCTCTAAATGCAAAGACTTTGAAGACTGGATCAAGACAAGGTATTTTGGCAGAATCTTCCTCCATGTTGAAGGCCTGACACTGTTAGCAGGTGGAGTTAGACTGAGTAAAAACTATAGTTTAATGCAAAATATGGGTTTTTTAAAGTACTGGTTCTGCTTTTTTGTAAAAGCTTTCACTGGCTTATCCACTATGGATCTCTCTGTCAGCACTAATGTTTTATTGCTCCCAAGAATCTTGCAGCATGGGGAGTCCTGCCCAGATGTTTGTGCCAGCTCAGGCAAGATTCCTAACCATGAATTTCTTCTGCTTTCATGGAAGACTTTGGACTGTTATGTTTTCTATTCAACAGATACTTGTGTTCTCACTGTGCAAGTCTTGATACTTTCACTGGCTTTGCTATTCTTTGCTAATTCTTGGTTTGAGGTTCATTTTACCTGTTTTAGGTACCAGAATTAAGCAGTTTAAGCTGGCCAATTTAGCTAGGAATAAACTGCTATCTCAGATAGCTAATACTTGTGTTCTCACTGTGCAAGTCTTGATACTTTCACTGGCTTTGCTATTCTTTGCTAATTCTTGGTTTGAGGTTCATTTTACCTGTTTTAGGTACCAGAATTAAGCAGTTTAAGCTGGCCAATTTAGCTAGGAATAAACTGCTATCTCAGATAGCTATTTTAGGATAGGATGATTGCCTTCTGGAAGTGCTTATCTGTACCCATTAATTATAGAGGCAGCCTAGATGACTAGCTTAAAACAAACATTTAACATTAAGATGGTTAAAGGTGAGTGAAGTGAGTCCCACTTTTGTGCAGGAATTAATGAATTTAGACAATGAAAAAACAGAGCTCTTCCACTTAAAACAGAACATTTGCCCTCCCACACTCTGCATCTGACCAGGAAAAACAGCCTGTCACAGAGAAGGCTGCATCCCAGCAATAATCACTGCCACATACCTCATTTTGGTGCAAGCATAATTCAGATCTTTTCTTAAAGAGCAGAAAAACTGTTGATATTTAAAAAATCATTTATCTGTAAATTATTTTCACTTGTTTAGTGAAATCAGAGATCCTTGGGATATCTGAAGTGAAATTAAAGGAAAGCCAAGAAATTGCACTTTTTTATTCTTCTGACACTATCTTACAGTTTCCCCACAAATCAATCTTAGGTCTTTCTTTGAGCTGCAGACTGAACAGCATCATGACTCCGTTCATGAAATTAAAAAGGTTACTCACCTCTTTCTATCAATTACTCCATCAGCAGCTTGGGTAAAAAAAGTGCCATGAATCAGAGAGGAAGTTCATTATAATGTCTTGTCTCATGTTTGCCAAGTGTCTTACAGTTAAAAAAGACCATTGGAGTGTAGAGTATAATAATATATTATAAAGCAGGTTTTTTTCTGGGTTCATTCTGATTTCCTGTTTGTAAGGCATGCTAGACAGTGACTCTCAATATTTTATCAGCCTGTAATATTATTTCAAAATTATCGTGGTTCATATTTACTAATTCAGTTACTCTGTGAAGCATACTCCAAACAATGATATCAGACAGGACAAAAACAGGTAACATTGTGAAGCTTATTTGAATAAAGGTATAATAATATCAATGTAAATCTATTCTCTATATACATTTACAATTTTTTGTTGCAAGAGACAAAAATTCCGTTTTTAATGACAGCGTTTAGGAGAAGGATGTTTCAAAAGCTAAAGACTGTGACTGCTTGCATATAGACAGAAAACTGTCCTATGTATGTCCCATGTTCTATCCAGAAACCCATTTATCGTAATACAGTGGAAATCCTCATAAGCAAGTATCCAGAAGACCTCTTCCAGGGCAAAAAAATCTTGATATAATGTTTTGGCTTGTTTTGAGGGTGGGGGTGGGATGCATTTGCTTATTTTTGTTACCTTAGATTTGATATGTTTGGTTTTCTTTTTCCCATTGTACCACAGGACTATAGTTAGAAAAATACTTCTGTCTTACATTTTTCAGAATCCACTTATGATTTTGTGTGGTTCATTATATGTGAGGTAATCTTGAGATGTTTTATGTGAAACATTAAAGGGAACAGATTTTGAGGAGGCAAGTACTCATAAATTGGTATATTGGAAGAGACGCAGTCATGTATGTATCAGTTGCAATGTAATCATATAAAAGTAATAATATTAAGTGCTGCAATCATGAAGACATACTGACCCTTTTCCTTCCTGAAGGTCAAGCAGAAGTTTCACATACCTTCACCTGGAGTTACCTATAAAATTCTCCAAGAAACCTATAATCTTAATTGTGCTTAGATAATTCCTAGGTCCTCTTTGTTCTCATCACAACAGCAGTAGGCTGGAAGGTTGAGTCTGGAGCAAGAGCCATACTGTAATCTGATCTGAGGACAAATATGTACTGAGTTTTCCCCTGGAAATTTATTTGTTGCTGAATTTATTTGCTGCTCTTCACACTCACTCTCCATCATGGTTTGTGTGGACAGGTAGAAAAGGTCTACCCTTGCAAATAGATGATCTTCACTGGGAAATCTTTGTCCATCCAGCTGCAGAGCACTTCTGTAGCTCCAAGATGTTACTGGGTGGGAGGGTCATGATGTGTGAACAGCTGATCTCCTGGAGATCATTAAATCACAAGCCCAGTAACTTGTTCCTTAAGGAAATAAACTCAGTGCCCTTGAAGGAACACTGAGAGTTAGGGCAGGAGAAACTTCTACTGAAAAAACAGATGTTTTCAGCCTGCCTTTCCACTTTCCATCAGATGGTCTAGAAGGCTGGTGTTGGGTGACTGAGCCATTGTTATACAAAGGCCAAACTAAAACACTGAGCTTTACCAGTGGCTTGGGCTCAGTCTTGTGGCCAGAAAGTTCTTTCTGAGCAGCAGCAGGGGTGTCTTTTGACCTTCAGAACAAGACCCAGCTCAAGAAAATGACAAAAATACTTGTAAATAATCTCTATCATTTTGCCAGCTGCTTTCAGTACTTAATCTGTCTCTTAAAACTGAAAAATTACAATTGCACCTGATGTTCTATCCTTTCAGGTCAGCTCTCACTCAGGATGTCAGTGTGCCTTTCTTGGCTTAGATTGGCTTCAGTGTTCATTTCTTCATTGCAAAAGCTCATTTCATTTAAACTGCTATGAAGTGCCCATTCCCGCAATTGACTTCCTGTTCAAAGCATCGCAAAGTCTGCAGGTGAATTAATGGCAGTGCAGATTTCTGGCTCTAGCAGATTAGAAACCATTAATTGCTAAAAAAAAGGGCTTCTACTCAGTTTTTCCTGAATTAAAAAGGGGAACTTTATGGGTGGCACGGTGTGCAAGTATGTGTGTACTTTTAAAGGGGTGACTGCTGTGAGAAATGTCCAAATGTGCAGTATTGTTACCTGCCTACCCACTGCGTTTCACTCAGCAGATTTCCCACACTACAAAGTTTATAAATGAAATATAGATGAAGATGATGATAGGCCAGTTGTATCCAAGATTATGAAATATCTAGTACTAATAGAACTTGTAAGAAAATTTTCCCTCTCCTACATTAAGGTCATATACACAGTGTAGGTAAATAATTGCTTTTACATCTCTGCTGAAATTCAGCTTTTCACTGCTTAAAATCCTCCTTGCCTTCCTGCCTAAAGTATGATGTGAGGCTGCACAAAAATCATTGGTTTAAAACATGAAATAAAATCCTATCCTGGCAAACTCACAATCTGGATGACGGTCACTGCTCATTGGGAAGGTCTTCTCAATCCCATGGCTCCCATACTGCTGATAGAGCCTGTCCCAGGAAAAAGGTTATAGCAAGAGGTAGGCTGCAAGTTCTACCTTCTTCCAACCTGATGTTTATTAGTTCTGCTTCTTGACTTCTGCTAAAGGAGGCACTTTAATGCTCTGTTAAACACAAAACAAGCAGTCAGGCTTCTCTGTCTGGCTTACCTTCAATTACAACAGGATTCATTAGGAAAGTCTACACAATGCTTGATGGCATACCTTGGGCCCCACAGGTGGTTCAGACCTATCCAAAGCCTGTGACTTTTTGTTCCAGTTTGTGCTTGCCCAAATGTAACACATCCACACATTTATTTCAGAGACAATGAAAAATCATTGTCTGTATGGACACAAAATCATGCTTTCTCTGACATGCTGTCTTCAGAGGGGAGTGAAAAAAAGGATGAATGAAGATACCATGCAATAGAAACTGGGGAATTACTGAGACTGGCCGGGAAGGATGACGGAAATAGAATTTTCCCATTGTTTCCTGCTTTGTAATGAAGATGGTCTCAAACCTCAGTAAAATCAGTTCAGAAGTTCAGAAAAAAAAAAACAAAAAGGGAAAATATTCAGTGTTGATTTTAATGTTCTTTTTCTTTACTCTTAAAAATTTTTAAACTTTCTTCCACAATCTACAGAGGTGTGTTAAGCTCTCTGAAAGGATTCAGATGCAGATAGCTATGTCTGAGCCCTACAATATGTGAAGCCTCTGAAGAGCCTTACTTAAAGTGCTTGCAGAAGAAAGGTTTATTTTTACTATGACTACATGTATTTTTATATAACTTTTTAGTTTGATGACATTGATTGAAGAGGACAGGTTCTTTTCTAAGGAAGAGTAAGGTCCATAGCATCTTTACCCCGTAAAATTTGTACATATTTAATTATACAAATGCATTAATCCAATCAGATAGGTACCCTTTCTCCTTAAGACAGCTTATATGCATTTTCTGGTTAAAATTTTTGAAGCCAGATATAGGCCATTATTTTTTTCACTTAACCTCCTCATCAGTCTGATCAGTTCAGAGAGTTTTCTTGCAAAGCTTATTTGAACTTACTTTTCATTTATGATATACATTATTCAAGTAATGTAAAAGACTATCTGAACAAAACCAACTTCCTTGAGATGGAAGTGATGAAATGCAGATGCTTACAGTGTGTTCTATCTAAAAAATGAGAGCAGACAATAGGCCTGAATATTATGCAAAGTACACTGCACCACATTTTTAAAACACTAATGTCAGAACCTTACCTCTAAAACATATGCAAGCTCAAGAAAAGAAGGTCTGGGACATTCCTACAGGTTTTATTGTACTTTAGATTCATTTCTGGAAGAATGACATCTCTCCGCTGGTGGTCCAATCTTCCTTCCTTTGAGATCAATGTAAACGCTCCCACTGACATCAATGTAAATGCTCCTATTGACTTTGCTAAGAGCAGCATCTGACTTGCTGTTCGTTTGCCATTGCAGACAGGAGTGTTACAGTGGGGATCTTAATACAGTGATGCAGTGATACTTGCTGATGTGTAAGAGGGATCAACTTAGCTCAATATTTTTTGGACACATTTAAAAGTTTTTCAAGTCTCTTTCTATGGATAGACAAACTCCAACACATACCAGAGAGTTTAGCAGATTACTGTGGGGAAATAATTTGTTTAGACAAGAGTGGCTTCAAAGACAGACTTTCTCATACAGACTGCATGTTCAGAAAGTGTTCTTTCTCAGGTCTTGTTCAGAGCTATTTTCTACTCCAACATGCCAGGATGTTGCTTCACCTTAGTACCTAATCTAATGGCTATGGAAGATGTGAGATTAGGCTCATCGAATCTTGTTTTGGATGAGGAAGAGCCATTGTGTCTGTGGACATGAAGTCTGTGAACTTTTGCATGGGATCATTTAAAGTATGGATTAAGGTGGTTGGAGTGCATCAAGTTTCCACACAGGTTTTCTGAGCAGGAATATTGTGATAGAAGAGAGACATACCCTGTGTATTGTTCATAGCAGCCATTTATGAATTTGACACAAGGAGCAGTGCCAAAACCTTTAAGAACACAGTGCATGATGTTGCTCTGCTTGCTTACCTCCTTGAGGACTGAGGGGATCACATCAGGTATTCAGTATACCCTTCAAGACAGGCTCAGTCTCATGAAAAATCAACCACAGGTTTTACTGGTGCTCTCTTAAAAGCATTTTTGCCTCATCAACTTGTCTTTTGTTCTGTTTGGTATATATAGCTTTTATCACCCATATTTTAAAGTGAATTAATGTTAAAATAATTATTTTTAACCAGGGCTCCAATTTACTGTACATAGTTCCATATGTCAAAATAATTTTGTCAGTGCATGAATATTAGCAGATTCCATGCAGGACAGCTCCAGAAGAGTGTTTGTTAGTCATCTGCTTTGGAAAAGCAAGGATAAAATTGTTTAATATAATTTGATAAGATCTACAAAACCCTGCTGCTTGTCTCCATAAAATGTGTTATTTTTTACAAACTGTGTTTGCTGCTGTGGTTGGAAAACATTGAAAAGTCATCTGCATCTTGACTATTTTAACCCTAGTAGAGGAAACTAGAGAGATTAAGGATTGCAAAAATAATACGTACTTGTATTATTTTCTCAGCCAGGCTTCTAATGATGAAATTTGGACAGAGTACAACATTGTAGTGGCTTATTTCTGTTTAGCATTAGTTCTGAATTCAAATTTTTGCCCTTAAAAAAATACTGAGATATCCATTATTAACCTAAGTCTGTGGAAGTGTGTATGCCTCTGAAAATGAGAAAAGCTGAAAAAATGCTACAAAGGAAGTAGAAGCAGTGGACTGCTTGATATTTATTTCCAGCACAGAACATAACCAGAAAACCTGGATTAGCTTAATTTTTTATACTCCTTTCCTTAGGTATACTTTACTTAGAAAGATAAACTATTGGCAGAGACCTTGCTTTGACCCCAGATGGCCTTCCTGCACTTCTGTGAAACAATCAAGATCATGTCTGCCAATACTGGGAATTCAGAAACCTGTAATTTTGGCAGATCTGTTTGAATCTGTTTCTCCTTAAAGCCTGGGGAGAATCCCTTGCCCTAGCTCCATGGGACACAGGACCTTTCTTACTCCAAGCACTGAAAGGAGACCCAGGAGGGCCCCGGCCCCTTTCCTCGTCTGTTGCGGTGTGGATTAGTGCACCTGGTGATCCCAACCAGTGTTAGAGTTTGAGCCAGGTCAGTGTAAATAGGCTTCAGTCAAATTTAAAGTATCTACATTTGAGACAATACCCCAAGCTTTCTGTTAAGGACCTGACCTGAGGGAATGGCCTAAAGTTGCGTCACAGGAGGTTTAGGTTGGATATGAGAAAAATATCACCCCAGAGGGTGGCTGGGCACTGGAACAGGCTCTACAGGGAAGTGGTCACAGCACCAGCCTGACAGAGTTCCAGAAGCCTTTGGATAATGCTCTCGGGCACAGGGTGTGATTCTTGTGGATGGTGCTGTCAGGGGCTTGGAGTTGGACTCGATCCTTGTGGGTCCCTTGCAACACAGCTTACTCTGTGGTTCTGTGATTCTGTGATTCTGTGTGACAGGGACAGTCACTCTTAAAACATGATTCTTTTGACCTTTTTTAATTATCTAGAATGGGTTGAGATGGCTATTCCAAGCCGTTATTGGACTTGGAATATATGACTAAAATTGGTCAGACAAATTACAGGTAAATCAGCTCCAGAGTAGAAGGGGCATCTGTACAAAATGGACATGCCTTGCTAGCTTTGATGCACTTTTTCCACACAGTCATAGGTGGCCTGGGGCCACACCAGTTGCTTACCAGTAACAAACTGGTTTGAGCTGTGGGACAAGTAGAGACGTATGGGGGAAACCCCCATAGGTGAGTGAACTGTTCTTTAAATTTTCATACCCTACACTTCAGTAGGGCACAATACTTCAGTAAGCAGAAAAACAGACTAATCAAAATGATTGTAGACAACTTCAAAAAGCAGAGGTCTAGTGGATAAAAAAGCAGGAAAGTAGTTTTATGCAAAGTCAAGTTTGGGGCCATATGCAGAAAAGCTGCCAGACTGAGACCAAACTACAGCTCTGGTGGGACAGTGTAGCACTTCAGCATCTGTTACTGTAGCCAGATAAAGACTGAAAAATAAAATGGTTAGCAATAGAGAAAAGTTATATTCCTGGGGGTAGAAATAGTAGAAGGAAAATATGACAAATACTGTTGAGCCAATCTTTTTTTGGTGAAGACAGCAGTTGCCACACACACGTACTGCACGCATTTGGCAACAGAAAAGCCAGATTCATCTAGCAGCTGCCAAATATCACTCTAACAGGAGCTACAAAAAGTACTGAGAGATTAGCTTCAGGCATTGCTGCACATGTGAGGTAAGTTGTGTATGAAAACCCAGAGGGGCAATTATTTACCTTTCTTTCACAGCATTTCCCCCTTTTTCAGACCTGCATTACTTTGTTTTCAACTGAAGAAAGAAAGGAAGCACCTTCCACGAGGCATGCTTTTTGCTCTGTGTGCTGTCACATTCCCATGTGTGAAGACATATTATCTATCTAGTAGTCCCAACTGTAACACCTGCTGCCACCCAGACAGTATCAAGGGGACTAACAGCACTAAATTGCTCTCTCTTCATTTCTGTGGTTGTGCAGTATATCCATATGACTAATTATTGAGTTACAAGCACAAAGAATTCCTCCAAAGAAACATACTTTTCCCCATGCAAATATTAGGAACTTAGCTGTTCTGCCTATAAGAGTGTGTAGCTAGCCATGAAACCATGAAACCCTGACAACATATCTTCATTTTTCTCCTGTAAATCTTTTTTTTTTTTGCTACAATGACATAATTTGGTATCAGTGCTCATTGCGCAACTGGCTTTTTTTCCACATTTCAGTTTTAAAAAGCATAATAAGGAAGACCTTAAAAGGACCAAAGAATAAAGGACTGATATAACAGGTAGATATATCACAAGTGGAACTGTATACCTGCAGGGAAACTCAGAAATGCCAATTCAAAAGAAATAGGATGCATCAAAGTAAATAAACTCAACTGATATCCCAACAAGTGGCAGAAGTAGCTGCTTACGCTAACACAGAATTTAGCAATAGCACAACCCTGCCAAAGTCAGGAGTGGACAAGCATAGCTGCAGACCGTCTTTGTGAATTTGTCATTTTGGGACAGAGAACATTGCTGAGCTAAAAGAACTCTGAGTCCAGACAGACAGGCTTACACCCTATCTGTCAGTGCTGAGTTCTGTACATGTAAAAACATATGTCGTCATTCCAGAATTGCTTGGAGTGATTCAATCACCTAGTGAAATATCCAGGTGTCAAATAGAGACTGTCAAATCATAAGAACGCAACTGGGATCTCAGTCAGGTGGTGACCCCTGTAACCAAGTCATAAGGCTGCAGAAAGAGCCTGTGAAGTCAATAACAAGGGTAAATTAGCAGTCTCAGATCCTATTCTAGTTAAAAGCAGCCAGTTCTAGCCTGATTAGATATGCAATGTCACAACAGCCAGTGTGATGACACAGAATGTAAATCAGGGTAAAAAAAAATCTGTAAAAGTCCAATCCTTATTTCTGTTTTCTGATTCTCATATGCTGCTTATTGTAACATTTAATATGTAAAAACCCCACCTTTTTTGTATCCTTAATTTTTTAAATAGCATATACAATAGCAATGACATTGCTAGCAATAATATTTATTACATTTCAGATCGTGGCAGACTTATTTGCCTATTGTCAGCATTCTATCCTAGAAATTCAAACCTCCTGATTGCCTTGGGGACATCTTTTTACCTTCATCCTTACAACTGAGTGCTGCATTTTTACAGTGCTTATGCTTGAGATTTCTCAGGCTTTTTAAATGGAGTTTCCTCTGTACTTTGCATTCTATTTTTTCTGTCTCTTCTTTTGAGTATAGTAGTGGTCAGATGGAGGACAATGAAGAT
This sequence comes from Acanthiza pusilla, assembly GCA_036630365.1. Classification (NCBI taxonomy): domain Eukaryota; kingdom Metazoa; phylum Chordata; class Aves; order Passeriformes; family Acanthizidae; genus Acanthiza; species Acanthiza pusilla. The sequence continues at coordinate 6,843,755 of JAXCHO010000098.1, forward strand.
TTGGCTAGAACATGATGTTGCTCAGAAAAGGATCATTAATGGGACACACTGGAGAGGTTACAGACAACTAAGCAAAGGTTTTCACATACGGTTAAGAATCAACATGCAGAGTTTGTTCATGAAATTTTGAAATTAATTTTAATTTTGTTTAATTTCTCTTAATGTCATCCCAGGTGAGATCCGTGTGATCAACACATCCTCCTTTCTTCCACTCTTCTTATTCATCATTGTGAAAATAACAATAACAATTTCTCTTTTGTACTGGATTAGAGGAAAAACAGCTTGATTCACATTTGTGTGGGTGAAGGCAAAGACAAGTCAGAGATGAGTTTTGCACAGGGCCATGGTTCTGAGGTAGATCTGCAGTTTCTAATAGCTTTTGTCACCAGGATGTGAAACCTGAAGTTTTGAAGTGGCTTCTGTGAAGATTCTGAGTATTCCACTTCATATTTCCTCCTTTTCTCAGGCAGTTTCATGGTTTCAGAAAAAGGACATCATAGCCATGTAGACAAAGGTGATCCTGTAGGGAGAGGCACAGAGACTTCATATCACATTGAGAGGTTTAAATTTCAAGATGGAGACCTCAAAGTGGATAAATGTGGCAATTTGCTTCGTTAAGCAGACATTCTGTCATATTTTCCCTCATGTGGAGCTTTTTCAGGCCATACGGCTTAATTTCTAGATCTGAGTTGCAGTAATGCAGCCTGGAGGTCACTAATGCAGGGATAACTGTATGGTATGATTACTGTGCCAATTGCTACACAGCTATGACTCCATGAGAAAGGAGGGAGAAACACGGCTATTTGGACACAGGGAATCAAAAAGGATCTGAGAACTATAGGCTCTTTTCCCTGGATATTTATATACCAGCTTGAAGTTGATTTAGAAACAGATAGTTGTGTTAAACTTGTTTATTTACTATATTTATAGTAGGAAAACCTACAATTATTATCGTAGAATATTAAAAAAGTATTTTTCCTTCTTTTTTAAATTTCATTTTTTGTATATTTCTCAAAATTTTGTATGCAGTTTATTTTCTTTTTTCTGTTTTAGCAGGTACGTGTTCTCGTTTTAATTATGTAGTCCTTACATGCAAGCCAGTTTGGGGATGAAAATGTTTTCTCTCCTTGTTTTCCTGTTGGAAAATGTGATGCCTGAAACCATAAACTTTACTGACAAGTTTCAGTCAGTTATAGTATTAATATATTTTAAAAATCCTTACGGCCATTACAATGATTACATTGCATTTTAAAGTCAATGACATCCTTTCTCACTTTGTTTTCAAGAAGTTAAGCATGATAAGATTTCTAAAACCTGTTCTGGAGATTTATAGGAGTAAGACACCAAATGACTGAAGGAGACAATAATCTTCCATATGATCTAATATCCTGTAGCTGTTTACTTCTGACGGATGTAAAGAAAAAGGGAATTTATTAATTAATTGTAAAAATGCAGTGAGGGTATGTATAACTTGTAGACTCCCATTCAGTGCAGCTGGGAGTCTTGATCAGGGTGTTTTGACTCATTACTCTGGGCCTTCATCAGCTGATGGAACTAATTTTTTTTTTCATCAGCTGATTAAGATTCAAGATAATGAGTCGAAACATGCCAGAAGTAATTCCCTCCAGGACTGGAGGGAGGATGTTAAGTTGCTTGCACATGTATTCAGAAGAAACCACAAGAAGCACAGCCTCCCCAGGTTCATTTTAACTGGTGAAAAAAGTGAGAGCTTTACACGCACCTAAGAAATAAAAAACAGCCCCAAAGTAGAGGACTGAGAAGGCTATCATATTTCACGCAGAATAGGAGAGGAAACAAGACAGGTAAAGAAGCAATAGCAAAATGCAGACATGGGAAGAATTATTACATGTGGATCAACAAAGAAGTTAGGGAAATATAAATTCCAAATATTTTGACCTTATTACTCAAGCAGCAAATACTCTTCAGAATGCTTTTGATCTTTTCTTTCCCCGCCTTGAAGTAAATGTATGTAAACCTAAAACCATAGAAGTTTTTTGCAACAACTTTTTGGACTTCCTTTGAATGTTTACCATGTTGCTAAGTATTAACTTTGACAAAGGAGATCTTTCCATTCATTTTGAAAACCTTTGCTATCAATATATACAAATCCCACTATATGTTTTCTTTTGGGAAACAGTTGAAATATTTCCTTCCTATGTTATTTAGTGTACAATTTGCATGGGGGGTTTTGTTTGTTTGTTTTCTGACCGAGCTGTGTTTTTAAGCTGAACAGCAGGAGGGAAGGGAGATAGGAAGGGACAAGCAGGACTTGTACTGGGGTTGTAGTCTGGCCAACAGTTCACTGCTCAGTTACAGTTAATGGGGTGAAAAGCTGTGATAAGGCATGTGATCAGAATAGTTAATGTACTGTTCCTACAGATAGTTGAATTCAGGGCTTCCTAAATGTGGTTTATTATTACAGAATTTGAAAAAGGAGTAGTCTCAGCATAGGAGCCAAGTTTTTTTAACCTATCACAGAAATGTCAGCATTATTTTAGCAAGTGATTCATAATATCTATAATACAAAATCTTGTATTTTGTATGTTGCATTTTATATAGTAACTGGCAAATTATAGTACAGCATAAACTGAAAGTTTAAGATTTGTACTGCATATCATGGCTGTGATCCCGGCATCCTTAAACCACAAGGACTGGAAGTATGTAGCAATTTTAAATGCAAGCCTCTGTTACCAGAAAAGCGGCTGAACTCTTACATGTACGATTAAGGATCACTTCTCCCTGCAGAACGCAGCTGATCTTCATGTTTCTAAAATAATCTTCTTGCTGGAACACTTAGTTACGATTGCATGCAAGGTTTTGGAAAAAGGCAAAGTGCTGCTGAGCTAAAAACATTTATTTTTTACTTGTCTCCCCACAGATATATCTTTCCTGTAACAATTTCTAAACTGTCAGCTTCTCCAGGCACTATCAGTAAGAATATTAGAGAGCAGGAACTACTACTATTGTGCAACTTACAATGTGCAATTGAAGCAGAGCAATTGTCATACAATCTATAAAGACTAATAAACGTCTTCAAAGAGGGTCTTAATTGCTGCATGATTTACTACATGGAGAGTACCTTCTCTTTCAGGTTTGGGAGTATTTTGCTACAGGAGAAACCTTTTTAGCCAGGCTTTTATAGGCCAGTCTTTGCTTTGGTAGCGTGCATTTACTAGCTGTATAATTGGTGGCACAGTTCTTCTATCATAAACATTGTTATCAGTTAATTAAACTTGAAATGGAGCTTTGTTCCACAACATGGTTTGTCAGATTGTTTTCCTTATTTATTTATCATCATAAAATTTTATTTTATGACTGGCAGCTTCTCAGCCCTCCAATAATAATATAAATCAAAACAAGATTTTAGTCTTCATGCAATTTCCTTTTGGTCTCAAAATATGAAACCAGATGTTTTGGGCATGCTAAAGATGCTTTTCATCTTTTTTTAGATTCTTTCAATGCAGTCAAAGTAAATGCATTTTTAAAACCAACTTATGAAAGTTAAATTTCCTTTGTTCGCCTGGGTGTAGTCTGGTTTGCATTGATGCAGCAGCAATGAGAGACCTTCCAGATAACACACAGAATGCCATTGAAGAATTACACATGTGTGTCTCAAAGCTCAGACAGCACAGGAATTGTATTAATAGCAGATCTATAGATTTATATTATAGTTTAAAACTTTATGAACTCCTTTTTATTTTTCTTTCATTTCTTTTATTCTTTCTTTTTTTTTTTCTTTTTTTTTTCCTCTTTTTTAAGGGCTTATCAAACATTTAAAGGAAGATTGGACTACAGGACATCTCTGTGTATCCTGCAGTCTGTAAACAGTAAGTGCTAACCTACAATATTTGTTCACATATCTGGCAGCTTTTTTTCTAAGTTGAAACAGATTTTTTTATGATGCCCTAACGAATTGTCATCAGTATTTCCTTTAAGCAGTGAATCCTTTTTCAGTAGACATTAGATCTGGGCCTAAGGCTATTACTAAAGGACCTAAACATTCCCAGGTGGGCTCCTCTTCAATAACAACAGAAGCCTTGAAGGGATTTACTGATACTGAAAAGAATAAGAAGTAATAAACAGGAACTGGAGCAAAGTGGGACAGTTGTTATGAACATTTGCATGCCAGTCCTCAGAACTCTCCACCCTATCAAAATTACTCTTGCTTCTAACCCCTGAAAGCAAACAGAAAGGCTTTGGCAGGCTTGTGCACAGTGGTGTGTAGTGGGGTGGTTTGGGGTTTTTTGTCTGCTTTGCAGGCAGACAGGCTTCTCTGCATCAGCCTCCAACTCTGAACTCAGTGCAAGAAGTGAGCAAACATTTGCCATTAACCCCACTCTGCTCTCAGGCATTAGGCAAATCATAAGTTTTATAGTGAGACTAGACATTCCCGACCCCAAAAAACTGCGAGTGAATCTGAGTGTTGCACAAATTGCAGAAGAGATGCACACTTGCCTGGTTTGTGGCCTCTGTTAATTCTCTGAGCCTTGTTTACTCAGAAAAAATAAGTTGAGAAACAGATATGTTACTAGAAAAGAGTAGAAAAAAGTAGCCTGAAAAATGAAATTATGATAAATGTTATCACTCCAGCTGGTCACTATGTTTACTTGTTCAGATTTTGTGTTTTCATTTTTTGTGAGCTTTTATTCATTTCTTCTGTTTTTTTAAATCAAATATGTACCTGTAAAAAGACATATGAAAATTACTGCAAATGAAATTTAGGGAAGAAATCTGCTGCATAAATGAGGTGCTTTTGCTTTTTCGAAACTGTATCTGACTCCTTACTTCAGTGTTATTCCTATCTGTGCTTTTGAATAGTAAAATGTAATGAGGAGCTGGGTCTAGAGTAAAAGAGAATAAGTTTCCAAATAGGGCCTGACCAGAGGAGACAAAAGACAATGTGCAAGTGTTGGGGTGGGGGTGGAGAAAATTTGGACAGGAGGGAAGATGTCTGGAAGAAATATTTTTCTTTGACTTGGAAGAAATGATGGGGGGGTGGGGGGAGCAGAAGGGAAGGAAGAGATAATAGTCATATTTTAAAGTGTTCTGTTCTTCAAGATAGGAGATGAAAGGTCTCAGTGACTAAAGTGAAAGCACAGAAATGTAGCTAGCTGGGAGTGACTTAATTAACAGGAATATAATAAAGTGGAAGCAAAGGTAAATGTGGACAGACAGGTAGTTTTTTAAGAGCTTTGATTTTCAGATAAAGAATGACATTTAGATAAAACACTGCTTAGTGACTCTCACTTCTTTTGTGCAAAACTACACTACCATCATCTTCTCCCCTCTGAGAGTCATATGGCCACTGAGTTGTTATTTATTTAGAGAAGTGCTTGTGAGGAAGAAATTGGGAAGAGGCATAACTGGGAGAGTTTAAATAAAACATCTTTATGAATGCAAGCTTGGATGATTTCATAGCAAGACTACAGTACAGGCAGTAGTTACTTACTGGCTTTTGGCATTTCTTTTCAATGAAGGAATGTGTCCATAGAAATGGCTGGAAATAAGAAAAACACTTCATTACTTAGGTCTATATGAAGCTTCAGCTATTTTAGTGTAGACTGCAGGACAGGACCAGTCCATCCACTACCCTCAGAAGAGCTGGAACTATTTCCTTGCTTACTATTTTGTTTCCCTCAATAAAATAACTACATTAGGTATCATGATATTGTAAACAATGAGCAGGCAGCTTCACTGGCCATTAAACCTCACAACTTTTATCTCTCTTTCCTCATTACACTTCTTTGTTGCCCTATACAGGTTCCACTACTGCAAAGAAGCCACAAAATTACAGACAAATTGCAGATATGAGAAATTCCTCTTTGTCCATATTAATATGGGAGGATATTTAGATATATAGGATATCTTCTAAGTGTTCTACTTACAGCCTTTTTTAAAACTATGAAATAAGAAGAATGTTACTTACATCTTTTTTGCATGAGTTTGCTTGCCACCTTTTGTATACATGACCAAGCTGTATGGCATGCCTTGTAGGAGTGGTTACCTCCTGATTCGTTTTGCAAGATGGTTTCTAACAGCCCTTGTCCTGTCCCCCTGAACTCATTACAACACCCTGTGCAACACTGCTTTACTTAGGCCAGTAAATGGCACCACATTTTGACCCTATGTTTTGGTATGCAACTAATTAAGTACAACTTTGTTTGTGGTCACTCCTGTAAAGAAATAAGGAAGATGGGCTAGAGCCGTTGAATGCCTGCAAAACCTCAGGAAGTATATACTTAGTTTATGAAGTGTTCCACTAAAGTCTTGCTAAATACACACTGTTGAGATTTGACATTAACCACCTTCATTCATCATAATAAACACACAAATTTTCCACTTGGAGTATCAAACCTTATTTTTTAATAAGAAACAACTATGTTTATCACAGTTTTCTGAATTCATTGCTCAGATATCAGACTAGATTCATAGTGTTTTGATATTGTCCAGAAGATGTATGTTTTCTTTCTCTAGTCCTTTTCCATTTTGCAAGAGTCAAATAAGACTTAACAAATACCTCCTGTCATGTGGTGGTAGGTCGGATACCTGTGTTATATAAATCTTTAGGCTGAGAGTTTATGACATTTTAAACTCAGAGCTTCATTCAACTTGATGATTTTGGCAGCAGCCAATTATAACATTAAACAGTTCACAGAACTTAACCTAAGACCTAAAATTATATAATTTTTGTAATGACTGATTTGCACCTCTCCCAGTTCATTTAGAGCAATTCAGTTCAAAAGTCTTACCCTTCTTAATCACGCCCTTTTAATTTGAAACTCCAATGTCTCTATTTCTCTACTGTATCTACTTATTAAAAATTACCAATTAAAAAAAAAAAAAATCCGCCAGGCTTTCAGGAGCTATATGATTGGCCATATACATGCTATTGAAACAAAAAGAATGGAAAATTGTTGCTGTTGCTAAAGAGGCCAAAGACTGAAAAGCATTTTTGACTATTATATTACTTAAAATTATAAGAGAGTTATTGCAATTGTGCACTCCCAGCATGATGACAGTGAAATTTCAGAAGATAAAAGATGGAGTTTGATGCTCCATAGAGCTCCATAGTGAAAACCCGAACACTGGATGATGCCTAAGTTTTTCCTCAAGATACAATGTTCTTGTTTTCTTCTGTCCTTCTGGAGACTCAGTGGGTCTAAAAGGCTGTGATAGACAAGAAGTCAAAATAAACAGAGAGGTTTGCAAGTCATTCAGAGTAGATCATCCTGTCTGAAGTGCCCCTGACAAAGGTAAATGGGAGAGGGAGTCCTGGGTGAGAATGTAAATAAAAGAAACAAATTTTTTGAAACCACAGAAACAGTAAAACAGAAAATAAAGGATTTTTTTAAAATTTTGAGATGAAACAAGTTATAAAGACTAAGCACAGAAGAAATGGGGACAGGACAAGACATACAGTTCCATGAAATTTGGAGCAGCAGCAAAAGGTGAAGAGAGAAAAAGATATACACCCCAAATTATAAAATGCAGCAGCCAGAAAAGATTTCTGTGTACCACTACAGGTTTACCTAATGGTCTCTTCTGAAACTTAAAATCAGTCTCCCTTTCTGAACAGCGCCCATTCAGATTCTGCCATAACAGACAGCTATTTCCAGTAATCAAAATTTTAAAACCAGCTTTATCCTAAACAGTTTATATGGCAATGTGTAGCTTTGTTATAAAATAAGTTGCATGGAAAAGAATACATAGAGATAGCTTGTTAGCAATGTAGAAGGAATTGTAGTGCTTTACATTCAGAAGTATCAACTTGATAGCACTTGTTTGTCACAGTCACTTCGATAGGATTTGAACCCTGGCTTGAACACCAGCAGCGCACGGTTTGACAGATCTTGGTTAAAATACATTGCATCTTGTTTAAAATAATGCGGTGTCTCAAGTAGCTGGGAGTCACACTGAGGAGAGAGAAAACCCCCCTTGTTAAATATTTACCACTTGAGTCCTGAACATCTGCAATTAGCTAAGAATGGTGATGTCAGTGGACACTTCCCAAGGTTAGCTGCCTCAATATTTGTACAGATCTAATCTGAAGTCCTTTTCTTGAGAAGAGGAACACATCCAAACTCAACAAATTGTCATTGACAAATGACCATAGTAGTCTAAGGATAAAAGAAGGGCAAGTATTCAATAAAGAAAGAGAGCATGAACATGAGTATTAGCAGAATAAACCTGACCTGTTTAGTGTGTTTAACCCTCTGTAATTTTTCAGATTTGGATTATTTATTAGCTAGTAAAACTCAAGATTTTTGGATAATTCTCACAATTTAGATACCAAAAATCTGCAATTTAACAGCATGCAGGTTTTTTAGTTATTTTTGAGTTAGGTTGGAGTTTTTTGCTTCTGAAAGGCTTTGTACACATTGAGATGCAGCATTAGGACTGGATGTTTTCTGGGTGATGTGCAACTCTGTGTTAAATGGCTCAATTAGTGAGTGACATCAGTTACATCAGTTTTGCCAGCCCTACACTTTATTGTGGAAGGGACAATGCCAAACTGCCCCAGCCCTATGGGCTGTATTACATTGCACACAGAGTGAATATGAGGGAAAAAAGACGGGGTTTTTCATCACTGCCTGATCGCAAGAGGCTCAGAGGGGATACCAGGAGGAGAGCCATGTTACCAGAAGCTGTTCTCTGGAGGACCCTACTCAGCTGGAAGGAAGGGGCTGCCAAACAGCCATGGCTGAGGTGATAAACAAGGCAGGTGAGCGCAGGGACAAAGTGTCAATGATGCCAGTTTCTACAGAAACAAACCTGCTAGCCTAGAAATCAGATTCACTTTTTCAATGACTTCTAGCCAGAGCCCTTCATTACAGCAGAAAATGAGACGAGGAAATGTAGTTGACTGAAATTAGCTGTCGTAACAATGCAGGTCATCCTGTGAGGCCAGTCTGTATGAACTACCATGTTTATATGTCAGCAGAAGAAAACTGGACAACTGTTTTTTGATGCCAGTTCATGGGTAAATCATATGTAGGCAAAAAAGGCAAATGAGAAGTCTAGGTGGTGTATAGGGTATGGGTGAGTTTTGGATCTCATAATTCTACAGTACAAACTTCCTGCAGTTACCAAGCCTACTAAGGAACATACAGAGAGAGGCTTCTTCTGTTTGGAGGCAAAAGAGTAGAGGCTGTTGTCTGTTTTTGTAATTTACAGAATCATTCAAAATACTTATAATGGAAGAGTTTTGTTGTTTTGGCAATCATTCAATATTCAAAATTGATTTTTTTTTTCCTTTCATGTTCATCTTTTTTTTTTTAATTTATTTTTTAAAAAAAGTTTAACTTAGTTATAAAATTTTAATAAATTTATTCTGTTAAGGTAACCTATTTAATCTGCTCTCTAGAATGAAATTGAACCAAGAAAAAAACAGTAAAAAAAGAAGGAAAAAAAGAAAGAAAAGTATAAAAAAAGAAACAATTTGTTCACTTCATTGTTTGTGGAAAACGTTTTTTGCCAAACTCCTTAGAGAGTGCACTGGACACTAGTCAGAAAAAAGCATTTATACATCCATATGTTGTTAAATGTATATTAACTTATCAAAAAAAAGATTCTAATAAATCATCAGTTTTGATCAAATTTTCAACCATCTAATCAACAATATTTTCATATGCCATATATGAAAAACCTGTATCCCAGAATGTCACACCATATCTTTTTGTTTCTCATAACTGTTTGTAATATAAATCTCCAAATTTTTAAATGTCGAAAGGGGTGATGATTTCATTAAGGACTGCACCAGACTGCCCATTGACTCTATTTACAGAACAGTAAGTCTATAGAACCCTGTGTCTGTGGGATGAAATGCTGAAAAGAAGGCAGATTTAATTGTCTTTTTTTTCAGTGTTGGTTGTTTACTTTCTGTTCACTGAAGCTCAGAGTAGTTAACAGTCTATGTAAATATGCATTTATTCTAAGGCTCATATTCAATACGGTTAAAAAAACCAATCTGCATCTACAGTATATTCAGTAGAAAGTAGTGTTATTGAACAGTAGCATTGTAAGTAATGATATTCAAGAATTTTTCCCCAGCTATCAATTTTTAAGAAAAAAGAAAGGAAATCCATATATTGTGCTAGTGACAAAACAATATGCAGTCATTTGAGGGGGGATGGTCTCTTTATTAGAAAGAAACATACTTTAATTAGAAGAAATATGTTAATTTCAATAGCATATTCTTCATATCTCTGCCCCTAAAAATCTTTGCACACACCTACATTCTTTTTATGGACAGTACAAAGGAGGATAATAGATGCCTATAAAAGTAACTAGTGAAATTCTGCATTAGGATAATCTGTCACCCATTTCCATTTTTTCTGAAGAAAGCAAGCATAATCAAAAGCCTAAATGACAAAGAGTTGACAGTAAGATTCTGTAGTAAATGATTCCAGAGTCGCTGGCCTGCGGAGATGCTGAAGAAGTCCCCAGCAGACCTGATTAATTCCAGTTTCTCCAGCTGCCAGGGGAGCAGAGGCTAAGCAGTTTCACAGAGAGGAGCCTATTACCACTACTAGGCTGAAATAGATCTAATCAACTCACAGCCGCTCAAAAGAAAACTTTACAGGTTTAGCTCACTAAGGCAGCGCTTTAAAATGATGACTACAAAGGATCATGGGAGTCTGAAAGCATTTAGTCTTTATTGCAGCTCAAGGAAATTTTCTGCTGTGGTTAGGCCATGCTAATTTACTGAACATGACAATGCCTCCCAGATTGTATGACATCATTTCAATAATGGCTCTCGTCCTCTTAGTTAAATATTTCTACTACAACTCTTTAAATTCTAAATAATTCATTTATTGAAATACCATCTATCTTATGATTAATTAGGTTTACCATTCCAAATCTATGGGCTAACCTGCTTTATCATTTAGGTTGAATGATGATGCTGCATAATTTGCCATGGTATTGTCAGAAAAATTATATTTATATTAATTTATTTTTATTGTTTTCATAGAATGAACCTCTAGAAGTATTCTGCACTTCAGCTGTAAATTTTATGAAAATTGTGCACTGCTTCAAACACTGCACAAGCTTCAAAATCAAAAATTTGAATTATTTTAAGAACAAAAATTTCAACAGCTTGAGTATTACTTATTTTGACTGACAACAATTATATATTCAAAACAAAAAACCTTCAAAACTTTTATTTCTTTTGTTCATTTTTTCATTTGTTCTTGAGGTTTTTTAAAAGACTTCCAGTCCCCAGGGAGAATGTTAAAGCAATGAAAATACAGATGTAATTTGTTAGATTAAGAAAATAATTCCATCAACTCTTTCTCAGTATTCAATTGAAAAACCTTCCTTAACAGATAAAATCTGCTTTTTTAAAAACAATCAATATTTAGAAACTCCAAGCATAAGTAGTTGTATGATACAATACTCTAAAGATGTAACGCAATACACACGCAGTTTGCAATGCAGCTCTTTAATGACAGCTAATACATTATTATTTGATCAGCCTCCCAAGTGATTTAAGGAAGAAGCACACAGCAGAATGGCATTTGGAAAAAGTAAGTTACTTGTGATGCTGATGGGGAAGAGGGGGCAGAGCAAGCAGCAGTGAATCACGTTGTGAAGGCTGTCCAGGGCTGGGAACTCAGAGGTTGCTGGAAGCTGCCCCTGGCCTAAATGCAGCCCAGCCCACTCTGCTCCTCCCGGGTTTCCAGCTGTCCTGGACATGGCTGCTTTTGTGAAATGAGCTGCGCATTTCAATTCGTGGCACAGTGGAAAAGTGCTGTGTGTTGGGAATAGCACCATTTGCATGCATTTTAGTGAGGGGCTAAAAGGCAATGGAGATTGAGCTCATGTATCCCAGGAACACAATGGGTGAGGTTTAACATCTCACAGCAGCAAAGGTCCCTGGGAAAAATGGTAGAAACAGAGCAAAAGTTGTCTGTTTTATGGTACTTATTTCATCCAAGAAACATATCTGATGTATCTTTCAACCGGTATTAAAAAGCAGTTGTTCATCTATCTGCTACCAGGTCTTTTTTACTGCAAGTATAGAACTTCTGGGAGTTAACGAGAGAAACAAAAAGATCCAGATTTCAATAAACCAGTGATCCACTGTTCAATAGATATATGAGGAATCAACTAAAAGGGAGAGAGAAGGATTTATTCCACTCAGTTTCTTGCATGTCTTTAAAAACTATTTTTATAAATTACTAAAAAATGAGAGTAGAACATTGTTTCAAGGTAACAGTTTAAGTAATTTCTGGAATGGAACAGAATAAAAAACCTCAAACCTTCCTTTGTCACTCATTCTTTGTCCTATGACCTTTCTGGAAAGTTTTAGACAAAAGTATGTGGTACTGTGCACTCTGACACCAAATTGCGGTGGGAATCTGAGACAAGGCAAGGACACATTTTGTCAGACTCCAGAAAAGTTGAAATGTGAAAGAGTGGAGCACTGTGGATACCACAGGGTGAGATATGTAATTTGGAGAGGGCAAAATAATTTAGTTAGGAGCGAGGACTGCAAGGCTTTCAATGTCCTCAGCTGAGTCGGTTGACCTAGGTGGATGGACTGTAAAAGCTGGAATGAACAAGAACAAACAACAGGAGACACAAGGCAGGAAGAGACAAGAATTTCCAGCATTCATGAATGAAGATAAACACAGTGAGGTGAAGATATCACCCACCTGGAACAGCCTGTCTGTATTTGAAGTTGCTGAGGTTGTGAGAGTGTTAAAACAGTGGGGATAAGAATTAGTATGGATTTGTCTCTGCTCTACTTCAATCAGGAAACAGATAATAATTGGGAACACCACTATCATTTTTGCACTGTATGAATCCTTGCCACTGGTTAATTTTTTCCCTAATTTGTTAATTTATACAAGTCTTCTCTGAGTTCTCAGAGAAGTAATTCTGGATGAAGCTACAGAGTCAAGAAAATGCTTTGAGAAATTTTTTTTTCCATTTTTTGGGTTTTGGTTTTTGTTTTGGTTTTTGTGTTTTGTATTAGTGGCCTCTCAAAAGCATATATTGCCAAATTAGATTGCTAACATAATATTTCTCCTGGCTGGGGAGGGCTGTTCCCTCTCTGCTCACTGGAGAGCTGTAACTGAAGGGGATCAATACTCATGCTGCTCATACTTGCACATTCTCAAGTAAAGATTAGTGTGTTTTGGACCACAGCGCTCCAAAGATTTCCATCTTTTTCCAGCATCGCAGCTGTCATTCTCTTGCTTCCTGATTTTAAAGGTCTAAGTCAAAGTTCATTACTGTCAACAGAAAGTTTCCCATTCATTTTAATGGCTTTGATCAGACCTGGGAGAGAACCATCACCAAAGGAGTTGGTGCTGGCTTTGAAGAAATATGGGCAGGGGACATTACCACAAGAGAGCTGCCTGTTTGCGAGCACCTCGTGTCATCTCCTTTTCTACTAAACCATGTAAACTACAATGGGGAGAAGAAAATATTAAAAAACTTTCAATTTCTTACAGCTGAAGCTGATAACTGGTCAAGGTTATGCTGGAAAGGCATCAGGTTCCCAGGACTGGGGCTCACTGCAGGGGAGGTTGTTAGGGCAGGACCTCACAGCCAGGAACTGTCCCACCTTTGGTCATGCCAGCTCTGATGAGAAGCTGACCTTGAAGGACAAACCCCCAAGAGGAGGGATGGCCACGAGTGGAGTGTGTGGTGGGCTACGCCGCACTGTGCCCGTCCCTGACGCACTCTGCAGAGCGACACCTTGTTTATTATGCGTGTTGTGATGTTGCTAATGTGTATCCAGTGTCTCCAATCAATGTCATACATAGCACAATGGCTTGGGAAGCAATAGAGCTGTCAACGAAGGAAGTGGTAATGGACCACAATGGGAATTTCAATGCACAACAGGATCCATTACTGGAATGGTAATGGCCAGGATGAAGGTGGAACAACAAATGTCAAATACAAATAGATGTGTGCATGTGTGTGTGTATACATTTATATGTATATTGCACTTATAAATACTTTTATGTCCATAATATGTTTATACATATATAAATACACACATGTATAGATTCTCAAAATGTTGTGTGCACTGTTTATAAGGTACATGTTAATTTACCTTGGCCAGTGAATTTTATTCTGTGGGCTGGGGTTTTTTTTCCCTGACAATGTTATGATATTATCTGTGAATATGTAAATGATCTATTATAAGCTGTGAAGATTTTGATGGGCTTCTAAGGGATTGATCTGGATGTATGAGAACAGGGGAAATGCTGAAGGAGAGCAATGTAGGACATCAGCATTGTGAAAATAAAAAGTAAAACATGGCAAAGAAAGTATCAAACAAAACATGTTCTAAATGGAACGTGGATGGCTGATCCAAAAGTACTGTTTCCTAACATATATAACATATATTAGAAAATGTCTTGCTTCTCTTTTCTTTAGTGCCCCTTATGGAGACTTCCTACTGAGAATAATACAATAACATACCTACCATCCATCTGTCAAGGTTCTTACACTGGCACCCATGATTGTTGAATCAGAATACTAATATTTAATAGAAAATCATGCTTTTCCCACAGAATCACTCAAAACACCACATAGTAAAGTTTTCTATCACCCTTGAAAATCCTATTTGATTTTATCTTTGTTTATATCTTTTCTGTGCAGTAGATTTTTGTATACTGATTTCACATGATTTACTACATACATTAAACATTTTTTCAAGCTGCTATTCTGAACACATTCTTTTGGTACTAATTGCACATAATAAACACGTTAGATGAGATAACACTATATAGCCTTATTAACTTACATTTCATTTTGACACCACTCATTACCTAAGAACAGCACAACAAACAGTTAAGTGTTTGAGACATTCAGAAAATCCAGGTGCTGCACAAAGTGTTACCAGACAATGCAGATTCTCCTTTCCCATGTAAGGCCCCAGAGCTGGAACCAACATGTGAAGGGATATCTATACTAGCATTGTGCCTCCATATCGGTTTTGCAGTCTTTCAAGAAGCTGTAAAATAAAGCCAAAACAGATACCAGAAGTAAATCTTGGCCCTGTTTTAAGAGGCACTCTCTGCTGGTTAATGCTGTCTCACCAATGAAGCTTGAGCTAATACGCCAATTTGTGTCATTACAGATCATAAGCAATTTTCACAAGACTATGGGTGTTAATTCCTTTCTCCTGGTTAAGACCCTCCTTGAGCAATTATAGTCTGCCTGCTTAACTTCCCCTGCAGCTTCAGCTCTCTAATGTGCTCTTCTCTCTTTCTTACCCTCCAGTCTGTGCTGCTGAAAGCTGCCAGATACTGTGAGGCCTCACAATTTATCACATTGCTTTCACCACCATGTACATGGTTTAAACACAAGTATTGTGCATTACTGCAATGAATATCACTTTTCTGATTCTCCCCCTTGTTACCAGGTGAAGGACTATGAAATTTTTTGAATCTTACAAGGACTTGAGTGGGAAAATACAGTCCTTTACAAGGGATAATAAATACACTTAGGTGTTATGGACCTTAAAACCTTGTCCTTAAGAACATAAAGCATGGATTGTTCTCAAGTTAAACTGAGGAATATTGTCAGGTTTGGAAAGAGAAATAAAATATGAGTATATGAGTACAATATGTATATTTAGAACTTATGGTGCTGTTGCATTTCTGGTTTACTCTCAGTTTGCAGTTTCTGCTCCCAGATTTCCACATTTCCCTGATTGAAATGGAAAATTACTACAAATGCTAGCTAGCAATTGCCACTTTTTTCTTCTTTTTCATTTGTAAAAAATGAGAGCAAGAAAAGAAAACTAAGAAAATATGGTGTCTTGGAAAAGCCACCTAATGTTGAAGACCCCATCGGAAAAAGATTGTCTAGATCAAATACAGTTCTGCCTTAGAAGAAAACTCAGAAGTCCATTTGTTAGCCAGCTGAACATGCATAAATAGTAAAGCCAAGAATTATCACTGCCGAGAAAAAAAACTCCAAATACCTAAAACCAGCCAGCAGTAACAGAGGTCTCCAAGTAGCCTTTGTAGTCTTTGTTTCTTTTGTACCATAGAGAAAGAGCTGACATATGGCTCTGTCAAATGGCAGATCTGCTAATCAGAACCCTCACAACCTCTGAATGTTATGGTACAGGAGGATGACAAGTTTGGTTGTTAGAGGTAATCATATCAACATGGTAGACATATTTATGTAAGGGCTTTTCACTCAGTCTTGCACATAATAGATTTACTGAAGTAGAGCAATAGAAAGTACCTGTGACACACCTTGGATGGATTCAAAGTACTTAACTGATCTCACAAATATTGCTGTAAATGGTGTGCTTCTATCAAAGTCTCACAAAGATAAGCTGTGACCATTTACTATTTAACATCTTATCAACTACCACGGAGAAAACATGGACTGGTGATTGACAAAGTTTGCAGATTACACAAAGATTGGAGGAGAGGTAAATGATGATAAGAGTACAGCATTATTCCTTAGAGAGATTAGAACCCCTTGGGAAACCAGACCCCAGTTCAAACAAAATACATTTTACAGCTGCGTACCTCTTTGAAGGAAGAAGTTTGGGTTTGCTTTTAGAATGGGGAATTCTGTTCTGAGAAACAATGACACCGAAACACACTTTGTCCACAGTGGGGAATTACCAGACAGCAACTTTTCCATGCAAAACTTGTGGTTAGAAAGACTAAAGTATGAAATCTGAATAAATGAACAAGGAATTTAGAGAAGCAGAAGTTACTTCATTTTTGCTGGGCATTAAAGACAAGATCACTGCAAGTGATCATTGACAAATCTGTGAGCCGTTTAAGTCTTCCATAGTCAAACTCTGAGCTGTTCTGAGTAGTCACAAGGGATGTGATATGTTTCTATCTACATAACTATCCTCAGAAATTAAGTTTTCCTATGGGAATACTCAGGACCAGGAGCTTGGAGTGCACATTGTGAAAATTCACCAAAATGGGTTTAAATGTGCTGTTCTGAAGATCATGCCTGTTCCTCTTCTCCTCCAGAACTTGCTCTTCCATCATCTTCTTACATAATCAGTGCACAAGGAAGACAAAACCAGAAGGGATTTAATTTTTCAAAAGCATGCAGATAGTCACATAACATTTGTACCATTTTCTCCTCTTGATTAAAAAGTTAGTGAACAACACTTCATCTTCTCAACTACAGCTAGATACCTAAGTCGCTTTGCAAAGATACAGCAAGAATCATTCTATTTATTTCAGGTATTAAGTGTCTATCACTTTGATAACTAAGCACCTACCTGAATATTACACTTCATAATATTGAAAGAACATAGAAATGTTGCAGCACAATCTGTCTGTATTTACTCTATGGCAGCTTAATCACTGATTAAATACTAGTAACAATATGAAGATTGACGTATGAGCCACAGGAGAAAGAAAAGTTAACTGCGCAAAGGTGAATTGCTTTAACTGAAAATTGTTTCTGTCCTATTCACAGCATGAGCTTTATCAAGGAAACCAGCCTTCTCTCTTGAGTAGTCCCCTTAAACTCCACAAAACTGATCAGGTGGGGAGGGTGAATCATGATTTGTTAGCACTAACTCTGCTGATAGCCAGAAAATCAGATATTATCCTTCAAAATAATACCCAGTATTAAAGATCAGAGTTCTGAGTGGAAAGACGATGATATTTATCCACACATTGAAGGTTTAACCTTTATTACCTCTGAATTTACATAATTGGAAGGACATGGGGTTTTCATGAACCCTTGCAAATTCTGTCAAAACTATGCATACTTGGGCATTTGGGCTGCACCTTCTCACAGTATGTCATAAAAAAAGCAAATTGTTTTCGTGAAAATGCCCACTATTTAAATCTAATCAATGGATCTGATAGAGATCTAAAATATTAAAATATGAAGTTATGATTCACGTTAAAAAAGAGAAAACCACATTACTAATATTAGGTTTATTCTGTTTTCTATGAATGCTGACAAAAGTACAGGTTGGACTCATCATCCTAGAACTGATATTGCTAGGAAGTTCTGGCAGGCAGAAGGGGCAGATAAGTATATAAATAAATGCACAATTTCGGGGCAAGAATAGAACCAAATTAAGTTGTTCTGAAAATTAACCAATAATTTTAAACAGATCAAGTTCTTCTGTGATATACATTTAAGAATTAAACTTAAATTAGCCCTTTAAAGTGGCCATGTGATTTAATTATTCAAAATGTACACAAATTTAATGAGTTTTTAAATATTAAAACTATTCTCTATTGTCACCACTGTGAGCTCTTAATTTACAGAGCAATTAAGTCAGGACCCTCATTTATCAGTACATGTGCGTTTGTTGAAAACATAGTCAGTTTTTATTAATTGATGCTATAGAAATACTGAGGTAAAATTAATGTGTGTGCTTCAGAGGTCATGCTGGCGATAGTAGGTAGCTAGCAAGGAGCAAGACGTGAGATAAATAAGTAACTGCTGTTCCCTGATTACACTAGAGATAGCTGAAATATTAAGTGGCACAATGGGCACTATGCTTAGCCAAAATGCTTGCAAACAAATGCCCCCTGAGTTTTCTCTGGCAAGCATCTGTCATGGCAGTAGCTGTGAAATAGGGAAACTTCAAAGCTTTAGTTTCTGATTATTAGCAGTGTGTGTAGTGTAATGTTCTTAACATTTTTATGTAAACTCAGCGTTGATGAGCTGAGAGGGTAGAATTAAAAAATACTTCAGCTTGCCTTTGTTCTTTGGGACACGGCTGACAGGAATGTTATCAGGCAGGAGTCTCCTGAGTGTCTATCAACTGGTGAATTACAGGGAGTATGGGGCCAAATTTGCAAAAGAATCAGGTGAATAGCTACAGAATTGGAACACACTTTTTCCCTACATTTTCCCTGCCCCCAGTGGTGCATCTACAAGAGCTCTTTTTGATGGCACAAAAAGTGACTGGAAAGTAGGTTAGACGTAAATATGAGCACAGGCTGGGTGCTCAGAGATTTTGGGAGAGCGCTGGTGGGCTGCAGAGTCTTACTCCCTTTTGCTGCCTGCACTGTTGGAGCACCCTGAGGCCATCCCTTACATCTCCTCTACTACCCCAGTACTCTTTGACCTGTAAATAACAATTTATGATAGCGACACTCAAAACAAAAAGTGCAAGATTGAAAAAAAGAGGTGAACACACATAATTATAGAATCATTAAGGCTGTTGATCTGGCCAGGCCCTCCTGCTTTGGGTGGTTGTGTATGAAGCATAAACTTTAAAATTTGATATTTAAAATAGTAAACAATGCTGTTATTGGGAGTCTCTTCCCTGAACCCCAAAGGAAATTCAGGGTCGAAGGCTTGTGTTTCCTCTGGGGCCTTTCTCATGGAAAAGCAAAGACTTCAGCTGGATAACCATTATTCAGATGCCCTCCTGTCCTGTGCTCCAGAGCTGCATCATACCTTGTCGATTAGTTTATGTGAAAAGGTGGAAGAGGTGGGAAACTCACACGTCCTTAAAACCTGTGGTTAGGGCACATTTTTCTGCAAATCCTGGCAGCTTATTGAAAAGTTTCTGGTCTCCTTTTTGGTTGTCAAACAATTTTAATAGATTGGAGAGAAACTATTTACCTTTTAAGAAACCATGCAATTTGTCTTTCTTATGCCACACACTTTGTTAAAATATTTCAGTTTTAGTTATTTTTTCAGATGATTTGTCCTACATTAGGGTAAGTCAATTCATCTGTGATTCTTCAGATTGCCTGTGTGCCTTTTTCAAGATTTTGTGAGACATTATGGCCATTTTTATGGAAGAAGATATTTTTCTCCGAATTGACCATTTTAATATTTATTTGGAACTTTAACAATGGATGATCCTAGCTTTTTTTTTTTTTTTTTTTTTTTTTGCTTTGTCAGTTTCTTTAAGATTCTTTTCTTTTGACAACTTGATCTCTGATACCGCCTTGTGTTTATTATCTGCAAATAATTGGCTTAGAGAAAGGCATCTCCATAGTGAATGCAGATGCAAAGAAATTGCTTCATTTTTATGCAATATTCTTAATTGTTCTCTTTATCTTTAGTGGTCCAATGTCTGACCAAACCATTTGCAAGCTCTTTGAAATTGTCTATGGACCACTACATGTGTGTGGGGGAGGGATAAAAAGGATGTACTTATAATTCAGAGCTGGGAGAGTAGTATGGAATCCCTCTTTCTGATTATTTACCAGCCACCTTCTCCAAATCTTTTACCTCCTGTTTATTTACTTCCCAACCTCTCTACTTTTCATTTGAAATAGGTGGTCAATGGGCTGCTGCTGATATAGGGATGAGATATATGATCCTTCAACCTTCCTACTTACTTGGGGAGCCAAAAGTATGTTGCCCATAAATAACTTCCGATAAAGTGGTTTTAATTGCTCTGCAGTTTTCCCTGACATGACATATTCTGTTGAGACCAATGCTAGATCATTTTTTATTTGGAAATGCATCAGTCTTAATGTTGCTGTGCACCTTGCTTCATTCTTGCATTTGTGTATGCCATAGCTCCTGTATCCTGATCTATCCTGTATGTATAGTTTTAGGCCAGAAAAATGAATTTTTAGCTTCTTGGCTGCTAAGAGAGGGACAAGCAGTATTTTGACACATCCTACAGATATTGTCTCACAGTCAGCTGATAGAGATCCTCGTCTTATTAAGCATACAAAAAGCTTCACTAATTCTTGAGTTCTTTGCTTATTCTTAGTCACAGATCAAGATGCATTGCGCTAAGGGCTGTGGAGGGGAGGAAAAAAGGGAAACAAAAAAACATTTTTAAGCTAAATATCATGGTCCCCTCCCAGTCCCAGGAATTTTGTACTTATTTTAAAATATCTTCATCCCCTTTTCCTTGCTATTGACCTGACTGGTTCGAGTCTGGACAAAGCCACAACAGAGAATCATGGACACTGCATATCTCAAGCTGTGTAAATACTCAGATTTAGAAGAATACACAGAACGAGTCTTCTCCAAGGCTGTTATCCCATACAACAAATCACACCTCTCCTTTAATACAAGTTGCATGAAATCTTGACCTTACTTAAAGCAAAATTTCCCCCTTAAGCTTTGCATTTCAGAGTGTCTTAAGGAATTTCAAATCTTCATCATAAACTCTGAGCAAAAATGTTCTCTTATGCTCAGGTGTCTGCGTATATGTATATGTCAGGCTACTTTGAAGCAGCAAGTGACATACCTCTTTCCAATAATATGAGAAATGGTCCTCAGCACAGATGCCTTCATGCCTCAGTGCACAGTGTATCATGATGTCTTAATAGAACTTATACCCAAAAGGAGTGTCTGAACTGGGTGTAGAGCCAAACCATCCCCTGGTGATTCTTGCAGCCCATAGAGATTACAGGTGAAACAGGACACATAGCAAATGTCAGAGAAACAGACCTTTCTCTTTCAAGGAGCTCATGGGTGCAGAAGGACTGGTAAGGCAGGAAGACACAGGGTTGATGTGATTAGTTCAAGGCCATGAAGTGGCCCTGTGGCAGATCCAGGTGGGCAGGAATGTTGTGAACCAGGTCATAGCAATCTGTACCTCACACTCTGCTTGTCCAGGCAGAGAAATCTCTCTGCCATTAAAAATAAAGTTCAGTGCACACGTCATTAGCATGCTCCATTTACTAAGGATTTTCCTCAGTGAAAATAATGTTGGTGCAAATAGAAGGAAAGATTAAATGGCTTTGGATGGATTTGGCACCTACTTTTCACTGTTAGTCTCTATTTCTTTGGTCTGTGCTGCATTAACACAGATGCGCAAACATTCAGCCTCTAGGCCTAATGGAAAACAGGGAGCTGCAGCACAGCAATGATGTTGCTTATCTGTGTGACCCCTAAAGAATATGACATCTCACTGCAATATATACTTTCCCATCTGCTCCAAGCTGGATGGTACCCTCCTCCTCATGACATCTTTCACTGCAACCAAGTTCCTGACTAAAGAAATAAAGTGACTCCATCCATTCCCAGCAGTTAAGGTTAAAGAGATGCACTCGGTTCTAAATCTCAGCTGCTAACGCTCTCTTGACCTTTGACTCGCCTTA
This sequence comes from Acanthiza pusilla, assembly GCA_036630365.1. NCBI lineage: Eukaryota > Metazoa > Chordata > Aves > Passeriformes > Acanthizidae > Acanthiza > Acanthiza pusilla. Next base: position 6,865,786 of record JAXCHO010000098.1, read on the forward strand.
GCATGGTGAAGTTTGATGGGCCCATGCCAAGCCGTCTTCTGTAACCCATGAGTTGGTTAATATACTCCCATTTCTCATTCAGACAGCCAACAGAGGCAAAAAAGGCAGCAGGGCAACAAATGCTGTCTCCTGCAAATGCTCTGTAATAAATTGCTCTTTCAGTAGTGCAGAAGACAGATTTTTCTTTCTTTTGCTTCTTTCCTCCTTTTGCACAGAAGCCACCAATGGAAAGCTTGCTTTCCCACCTGGCCCCAGCTGACTGTGCCCATAAATTTGCCTATGCAATGCCTGTTTACGGGTCGTTGCTGGAACACGGAGACGGGTGCATTTTCTAAGCACCGGGTAGATAATCACAGTAATTGATGTTTGGAGCTGCTCACTCCTAGGAGCATAGGGTCTCTTTCTCCCAGTGAGGCCCTGCTCCATGTTATCAGTCCAGCCCATAATTAAATATCACTCTTTTACAATATGTTTCAGGTTCCTTAATGAGTCTAAAGCAGAAATAGTCACCTCTTTCCCCTTTGAGCTTTATTTGCTTGTTATTAAACAATGTTATTGAGCTGCCTTCTTTCTCTGTGTTGCCAAACCTGCATCATTTCCGTTTTATAATTGCACAATTAGAGTCAGTGCTTTGCTTTCATACATCAGCAGGACCAGAGAGAGAGAGAGAGAAAGAGGAAAAAAATCAGGTGTTCACAGACAACTCAAATGCATCTTATTTTCATTAACTACCAGATTTTGCAAAATGGGAAGCTATTTATCATGATCTGTTTTCTACCGCCAGCCACCCCCACCACCCCACTCTGGTGACTTTCACTATGACCTTGTGCTGTATTGTTAAGGGTCCAATTTGCTCATTGTTACTTGCCTGCATAATTCTATGCACCTCCCCCACCATCTTTTTTTTCCCAAGCAAAATCCAGTCATTTATATTCTGAGACTAAATGGTATTCCTCCTCCCCTACAGCCTCCCCCAAAAAGGGGGAAAAAAAAAAATAAAGCCCTAGCAAGCTGTATAACACTAGTAATTCCTTCTAACAAATTTCCACAGATTTCCACCCCCCTTACACACATGCACACACTCTCTCTCTCTCTCTCACACACATACTCTCTCTCACATGCACACCCTTAAGCTGCTCTAAGCAGTGTATTAAGTAGCTGAAGAAAATCCATTCACATTCTGCTGTGTCGCTTTCTTCTCAAGTCATGAACCCATCACAGACTTTTTCTAGCTGTAGGTTGCCACGGTGAAGATTTACAATGCCAGTTATTCATACATCTGCCTTCTCTTTTTTCCCCCCTTATTCTTAAATCCCTTGGGCGAGGGCAACCTTGATACTGAGACTCGTAAAATTCATGCAGGCTTATCATCCTTGGTGAAGGCTTCAGGCATGCATTACCGTATCCAACTGCCTGCTCACCGCCATGACAGAACTGGGCCTATAGCTTTTATTTCTAACAGGGGAAAAATGTAGTAATGTGCGAAATAGAAAAAGAAAGCTTAAATGTTTTGAGGAAGAAAGCAATAGCTAGCATTATCAATTTCTCTTAATGATTTTAAATTTATTTACTCTAGCCCCTACAGTAGCTACATTTGAAACCTGTTTGTATTTTGTTGTGTTTTTTTTTTTTTTAAGCACCCTTTCATTTGTGTGGAATAGTGTTCAGAAAGTCCAATCACACTGCAGTGGGGAAGTACAGTCCTAATACAGCCTCTGAACTCCACATCAAAGTAATGAATACAACAAATCTGGAATGAATTTTAAATGTAAATTTTAAAGCTTTTTCCTGATTTTTTTTATGATTTTTTTTCTGTATTTTTAAAGACTTGACATAAAAAGAAATATTTTCTTGAAAGGAGATGGAGGGAAGATGAATGTGTTGATTTTACAAAATAAAAACAAAAAATTGAAAGCAGAAGAACCCCAAAGAAATTGAAAGTGTTCAGTTACAAAGTCATAGGTTGAACATGAAGTCTGCCAAAATGCTAATCACTGTGATTATAATTTTGATATAACCATCATTTGTTAGAAAATTAATCACATTTGTATATGTATTTGTTCTTTTCTGAGGATTACTGCTACAGTGTGTTGGGGAATCCTCTATTGGGAGCTCAGATGTGAAAATCAGAATGGTTTTTTCAGACTTTTTTTTTTCCCTGTGTTTTCTAAATGTCAAAATCATGCTAAAGCCACTCAAACTTTCATGAAAACAGATTACTGGATATTGTGTTTAAAGACCTGCACACCTCTTCTGGTTTTTTCCCATGACTACGTGCTGTTCTAAGTCTATTGTTTCATTTTACTACACTTTGAAATCAGTCATTATTTTAGGAAGCTGAACAGTGCATCTGAACTACGAGCATCCTAAAAAAAATCTTTCAACACACTTATGCCTGTCCAAGTAAAGTCAACATAGCTAGAATGGGTGAGAGTTACAGTGAAAAAATATGAAGAAGGAGTGCTGCCTTTAGAAGGTGCCTAGGTGTGTGGCAGACTTTTTCTGGAAAATTGTGACTTGTAGATTCAGAAAGATGAAGTTTGGAAGACACAAGATTATTCAAAGTAAAATGAAACCTCATGTCCTTTGAGAAGTCGCACCCCATTATCCACATGCTTTTTTTCCCTTTTGCGTTTTATTGTTGCTTTAAATGTTTCAAAACTGTTTCAGCCATTATGCTGTCAAAAGTGTCTTTTCAATCTCAGATCCATATCTTCTGACATCCTAAGACAGCTACAACAGAAAAGAAGACTTGTGTTGATGTTACTCAGTCAGCATTAAGTTGTCACAAGTGCTGTCTCACTTCATCTTGGTAGTGAAGCTTAGAGCCCACTCATATCACCATCTGCCTGCACAGAGGTAACATCCCGTTTGCATGATGAAGCACTATTCACAGGGCTCCACTCTCAGGTCCACAGGGCTCTGACAGCAGCACATCCTACTCAGCGTGCCACCTAGAATCACCTGGAAGCAGCATTTCTCAGCGAAATAGCAAGACTTCTAACGCTTTGACTTAGAAACACAAAAAAGGTTGATATGCCTCCAAGGCAATTCTTCATCTACTTAGATTGGTCTTTGGAATTGCTGTAATTACTTCAGGGTCGTTCATCTTTCCTGGCCAGGGTAGTGCTTTTTGGCCACCTCTTTCCCACAGAAGGGAGCACTCCATGGTGCATCCCAAGTGAGAGTTCACTTGCCTTATGTAGAAACCACAGAGCAGGGAAGAGGAGTTCTGTTCATCCAACAAACCTTATGCTGATTTACACCAGGAAATGCCTGACACAAGCGCAGGTCTTTGCATGAGGACATGTCCCTGGTTCCCAAAAAAGACACTCTGCTACTGGGGTCCCTGTACTCCAGGCGTGCAATATGAGCTCCAACTGTTCAGAGGGATGAAAATGCACCCCAGTACCTGCAGCAGAGAACACAGCTACTTTTTCTTAGAGAGGTATCTGCTGGTATCCTGATTCCACCAGGCTTCTTGCTGATGCCCTACTATAAGCCAATGGGCTCAGGGGGTCATCAAGTACAATCCCTTCATGCGCAGGACACTATGGAATCGATGTGTCCAGTGAAGCAACCCCCTCATTTTGCACAGGCCTCCCCCTAGCCTGCACTGAGGTTTAGAGTGTAAGTAAAGAGACTGAAAGTTCCAATTACAAACTGAAACAGGAAGGAAGGAAGGAATGGTGCGGAAGGAAGGAAGGAATGGTGCGGAAGGAAGGAAGGAAGGAAGGAAGGAAGGAAGGAAGGAAGGAAGGAAGGAAGGAAGGAAGGAAGGAAGGAAGGAAGGAATGGTGCGGAAGGAAGGAATGGTGCGGAAGGAAGGAAGGAAGGAAGGAATGGTGCGGAAGGAAGGAATGGTGCGGAAGGAAGGAAGGAAGGAAGGAAGGAATGGTGCGGAAGGAAGGAAGGAAGGAAGGAATGGTGCGGAAGGAAGGAAGGAAGGAAGGAATGGTGCGGAAGGAAGGAAGGAAGGAATGGTGCGGAAGGAAGGAAGGAAGGAAGGAAGGAAGGAAGGAAGGAAGGAAGGAAGGAAGGAAGGAAGGAAGGAAGGAAGGAAGGAAGGAAGGAAGGAAGGAAGGAAGGAAGGAAGGAAGGAAGGAAGGAAGGAAGGAAGGAAGGAAGGAAGGAAGGAAGGAAGGAAGGAAGGAAGGAAGGAAGGAAGGAAGGAATGGTGCGGAAGGAAGGAAGGAAGGAAGGAAGGAAGGAAGGAAGGAAGGAAGGAAGGAAGGAAGGAAGGAAGGAAGGAAGGAAGGAAGGAAGGAAGGAAGGAAGGAAGGAAGGAAGGAAGGAAGGAAGGAAGGAAGGAAGGAAGGAAGGAAGGAAGGAAGGAAGGAAGGAAGGAAGGAAGGAAGGAAGGAAGGAAGGAAGGAAGGAAGGAAGGAAGGAAGGAAGGAAGGAAGGAAGGAAGGAAGGAAGGAAGGAAGGAAGGAAGGAAGGAAGGAAGGAAGGAAGGAAGGAAGGAAGGAAGGAATGGTGCGGAAGGAAGGAAGGAAGGAAGGAAGGAAGGAAGGAAGGAAGGAAGGAAGGAAGGAAGGAAGGAAGGAAGGAAGGAAGGAAGGAAGGAAGGAAGGAAGGAAGGAAGGAAGGAAGGAAGGAAGGAAGGAAGGAAGGAAGGTTGGTTTCAAGGGCATCACAAAGTCCTTAAGTTCCCGCAGTAGCAGAATTGGCTGGAAGCCTGAGTTCCTCAAGAGTGTAGGAGTTACCAACACTACTTGCTTAGTCTTTGTATGTGTTGAGCATCCTCCCCCAAACTGACTTACAGAGGACTCACCTCCCAGATATTTTAACTAGAAAACCAGGCTTTTTAGCTCAGGCAGCAAAGAAACTCATTTTTTTTCTCTTGAAAGGCTGTAGTCCAGCTGATATGGTAAGCATTGAGAACCACAAGTGTATCAGTGACACCTCCCACCAAGACACTCTTTTCCTGGTAGGATTTTCTTCAAACATCAGCAGAAGCTGATACCGATGCTCAGTGAATTTAGCCCCAAAGTTATGTTTCTGTAAGGACTACCACTAAGCATAACAACTTGTTTTACCCAGTCAGTGGGCTTGATGGTTTCCCAGCATGGTTTCCTCTTGCTGTTGTCCCTGTGCTCCAATTGATCGATTGGACACGACTCTCTAAGCCGTTAGACAAGACCATAAAACAAAGAAGACTTGTCAAAACTGCTTTCCATTCAGGGACAATTAACTGAAGGCATTTCCAAGCATTATTCCATTCCCGTATTTCATGTGGACACTTGATTCTGAGTTGTGGTACCTGGAACAAATAGTCAAGAACTTTCAGTGCAGAGATAATAAATACTGTTGAATATTAAATTTAATTTAAAACTTTCAAAATATGGGAATTGCAGGCTACCAGAAGAAAGAAGCAGATAGATCCAAAAATAAGAGATCTGAGTAATTTCTTCTGAATCAGTTTGCTTTCTCAGGCATATCCCTTATTATTAGTTAACAGTATGAACTGGTGCTGGCTTTAATTATTACTTTTCAAATTCTGTTTTCATCCTGCTGCATCCCTTCTGCATTGTTTTTTATAAGATTTTATAAAGTAAAATTATAAAGGAAAATACATGAAGCAAATTCTGTGGGTTTGTTACACACAGGGTCTACTAAACTGTGGAGATACACTGAAGAGAGAAAAAGAAAAAGAAAACATCCCAAGCTTGAATCACTATTGTGTTGGCAAAATTTTAAATTCCTAAAAAGCCAAGGAAGTTACGATGCTGTTCAAGGTATCTGATTGGGAATTATTGTATCTTACTATGTTAGACAAAAACTGAGGTGATTCTGTAGAAGCCATCACTTCTCCACCTTGTTTAACAGTGCACAAATATCATGGATCTCTGGTTTCAATGAGCTGAGGTGGAAGATTAGATGTATTTTCAACAGGTAACTTAGAAGATTGCTTTACATTATACCCAGACTAGTTTTGAAGTCACCTTTGCCCGTGTGGAACATACTGCGGAAGGAAGGGATTTCTGGCCACAGGAGCTCAGCAAAGCTTGCAATGATCATGGTGCTTGTGATGTTTCAACCACTGCTTGTATGTTTATTTCACACTAGGGCTGACAGCCAGCACTCAAAAACGGATCAATTGACCAACTAATGGATTTCTTGAATGTCATATATGAAAAAACAGATATAATTGCACCTGGCCATGCAGGGGCATTTTTTACGAATACTTTGTTTACTACAGAATTCTAAATTTTAGAGTGTAGGAACATATTGCTCTCTAATATCAGGGTCCTTATAAGTAGTTGCAGAATTATAAATAGTAAATATCTATCAGTTTAGTCTGTAGAGCAAATAACTATGAATTCATAAAGTAGCAGAGTTTTGATAAAGTTCCTGGCACACTGCAGCATCCCTGGTTTGGCAGTATTCCGTTATGTTATAGCAGGAAAATCAGAGTAGCTCCATGGAAGCCTACCAATCACAAAAGACTTCATACCATTTCAGTAGTGACTATATAATAAAAAAAGTTATTGTGAATCTCAAAAAGACTTTGTTGCCTTGAAGTAAAAAAGTGAGTGAACAGTAGCTATTTGAAGGTTTTCACTTGTAAAAAGCAAGGGGATAGAGGATTAGACTTGTTTCTCATGTATTCAGATATTATAGTTGTAGCATTCCACAGCTGGTTGTGGTCACTCAGAATGAAAGTATACAATTCACTATCAGTCCCCATCTTTAACAGATAACATTCTTTTTAAAGGTAATGTTCTCCCAGAAATGTTTCTTCACTGTGGGTCTCCTAGTTCATTAAGACCATTTTCACATTTAGAAACAATTGCATGCATTTCTTTCACAGAATATAGTAAAAAGCCCTCCAACAGTTTATCAGGTGTGGTTCAAGAATGTCTTCCCCTTTTAGATTTTCTGTGTATGGTAGATGTGATTGTTTTGTTCTGCATTTTCTGGTAAATAGGGTATTAAAAGTACAGTATTTTGTTTCCTTCCTGAAATTTACTTGGGCAATTCGCCTTCCTTTTGGAGGCTACACTTCAAGACAGATTTTGTCAGAAAGCCCAGAGCCTTTAGGTTTGGTCCCTTGCCATATATCGTAACAATCAATTTTTTCTGGAGTCTCTATATGCTTCTCACTATTTGGTTGGGAGGTCTTTTCTTTGTTTCTCTTTGTTTTCTGTCACACATTTTCTGTATATTTATTTCAACATCCCAAATCTAATTAATAGAACTTAAGGCACTGTCATGATACAAAAACTAGCACAGAAAGGGAGATAAGGCAGTTGTTTATGGACTTGAGGTTGGATTCTCTGAGAAACATAAAGAAAGATTTTTCATGGTTTTACTTCTGCAATGGAAGTTTAGAGCAGAAGCAATCAGAGATTGTAATGGCATGGGCCTACTTTGCATAGTTTGTGTTTCTGGGGTGTAAGACTGAAGAATCACACCCTCAGTGAGCATTTGCCATCTTAGGTGTCTTTAAAAAGCAGCAAAGCCACCCTTTGAATTATGGGCATGTCACAGGTGGGCTGGAAAGAAAGATAGGAAGGACCTATCCCTGTTTTCTGCCATGATGGTTTATATCAGGGCTTTTAGAAAGCCAAGGGTGTAAGAGTAAGGCTGCTCTAATTTACATTGGCTTTTAAATCCAGACTCTACAGGGGACAAATATAGCTTCTGTCCATCTTGGCTCTAATTTCCCTGCCCTTAACAGATAATAATGATTCTTTTCTTCAAAGTGTTTACTCATAGGAGTAAATTTTGTTGAGTGGATAGCACTTGATATAGAGGGTTTTGAGATTAGAAGGTGCTTTTTAGGGCAGAGACTTTGTTTTTGGCCCATCTTTTATAACAGGCTTGCACGTCAATACCTCTGAGTAGAAAATAAATACAATATATACCATATACTGTTCATATACTTATTTTTATACATGTACACAACCCTGCAAATGTACACACCTACGAGAAGGAGAGAAATACAGAGAAAGAGAAAAAATATATTAATATCTAGATATTTTAAATTGGTGGGTGGGACATAGACTTTTGCACTTGGTATTTCATTTATTAAACTTTCAGTGACACTGCCTTGGAAAGTGATCATTTTGGCTTCTGTTTCTTTATTTGCATTACACAGCACACCTGGTGGAAAGGATATTTAAGTAGTGAAGGACTTGCAGCATTAGTAATTAATAGGTCCCATTATGCTAACTCTCATGCAAGTTTAGGACATCTTAGATGCTAGATAAGAGATGGATAATTTGAAGTAATTTTCCTGTAATCATGCCAATCACTTCAGCAAAGTAGTTATTAAATGAAACAGTATTATGATGAATTATAGGACATCTATTGAATATCTTTTCTTATCATCTACTTATAGTGCCTGATGCTGAAAAGAGGCAAACATGTGAATGCTCCTTCCCAGTAAAATATGCACACTTCTCACTGTAAATAATAGTTTGTTTAGCAAACCTTGTTTTTTTAATGAGGCCTAGAGACACATTTGTACCTCATACTCTTTGCTGCTCCGGAAGATCATCTAGTTTTATTTTTTCTTTAAAGGTAGATATTAGCAAGAATGAGTCACCTCTGATGACAAGGAATTTTGCTAGTTCAAATTTGCCGAAGTGATTAAATATTATTTATCTAATTAAATGCTCAAAACAGATCATTATTGAAAGGAATAAATTTAGTGGATTTGTTGAGCAGTGTTAGCTGAAATGTAACTGCACATCATTTGACTTTTTAACATTTTATTATATCTAATAAGTCTTTCTGTGCTTAATTAAATCAACTTATTTTTTACAGCTAATTTAACATGATTTCATTTCAGTTACAGCTTTTGCATCAGATATGTAGAAAGCCAAGTGTATACCAAAACTAAGCTTCTGCTACTCAGGTGCTCTGCTGTACTTTTACCTCTCTAGCCACTACTGACATCCAGACTATTTTATAGTGTTTTCTTATCTCTTACTGAGAAAGGTTACTCATTTGTTAATTATAATCTATTTCAAAAACTGCAGTAAAAAAATTATACCATATGGTCATAAAACATTTAATAATTCTGTCATATGTAACAAGCTCTGAAAATCAACTTTTTTTCTTGGCATGGGACTTTGCCTGGTGTCAGAAAATGCCAAACAGGAAAGTAAGATTAATTCTGCTCATGGCTGCCCCAGCAACTTAATCTTCATGTGTTTGGACAAAGATAGCAGTAGACCTGCTAGTGAGCATAAAGCTTTCATTTTTTTCCCCGGGTACACAGTATCTACATACTTTTTGCATATTGTTCAAAGAATCTGAATCTGGTTTTGTTGTTCTATTAAAAACAATTCATTGGCTTCATCCTTTTAAAACTTCTGAGAGATTTTGTCTTTTTGCCGAACAGTATCCCACCATGGGGTGGGAGGTGAGAAATTCAGTCAGTTTGCCGGTGATTGCAGTTGGCTTGAATCAATGTCACTCCTTTGACTTCAGTAGGATTATGCCTGGACCACACTAGCATCTATGAGATCAAAACCAGACTGAGGACATCTCTATATCAACTGAAAAAAGGGGTTTATGGGTTTTGGTCAGCCTGTTCACTGTCTAACTGTTCCCACCGAGTTGTTTTTAGAGCCAGTCTACCCAAAAAATAAATGAAGAGAGCAAAGCTCAATAAGTGTATATATAAGGGAGGTTTTGATAGATGATTGTCTAATCTGAGTATCTATTTTTCCCTCCTAAATACCTGAATATATTTCAGAAAAGCTTGGGAATGCTTTTAAAGCTAGCCCTGAAGCAGAATGAATTTCTGCATAGTACATTGTACCAGGTTTTAGCAGTGTTATCAGTTTTTAGCTTAAATAAAAATAAAACTGCCAGCAGTTTTAAGCTGCTGTGTGAAGGACTGCACAAAGATACATTTTTGCCCACGTTCATGTAACACATTATTATTCCTGCAGTGGCTACCAATAACAATTTCTGTATATAGAGAAAACTGCCTAACACTTGGTCTTAAATTCCCCAGAGTAACTGTTCATGATCACAAATTTGGCTAAAGGATTTTTTTCATTACCCTCAAACATTTCCTTTCACCTCCAACCTCTAGGCAGAGCCATCGCTTTCCCTTTAGACCGGGGAACATAAAGCCATGGGGCCATCGGGGCTGGCTGTGCCTGACCCCGAGGGCCCTTCTGTCAATCACTGCCTCCCCATCCCTTGCTCTCTTTCACACCAGGCAGCTGTACCCATCGCTGTCAACCAGGTAACAACCAGCAAACAATAGAGGCCTGAATGCCTGGTCTAGACACTCTTTTAGCCACTTATTTGCTGCTCTTGGCAGCTGTTGAAGCATAAATAAGCAGTTTGTAATCAGAAAGCTGACATCATTGCAGCTCAGCTGAGAGGGGGAATTGTTGCTGTGCACTGAGCTGCTTTCCTCCCTTCCCCCCCCCAGCCCCAGCCCCCTCCCTCCTTCATTTTGTGACAACAGATTCTGGGGTGGGGATGCAGATTTCTGCGGGGCTAAGCTGGCTTTTCTTTTTATTTCTAGACTACAATGATGTAGGTTGCAGAAAATGGCATGCATGAGGCAATGTACTTTGCAACTACCAAAATTGAAAAGGGGAAAAAAAAAAAACCATCTGCAAATAAATGGTGGAGTTTTGTCCTACTCATTCAGAAAGCACTTCAAGCCTCACAAATGTTTTGAATTTGAAGGGTAATATTTCAATAGATTGACCATAACCTGGGAAGACTGGCAGAAAATGTTTTCCTGTCCTGACTGGTATTTTTACCCCTCAGTTTTCTTCTTCACCCTCTGGAAGGAGAGAGGAGGTAAAAAGAGTCAAACCAGAACTGAGTGAACACTTACTAACAAACTCTGGTTTGTGCCAGTGTGCCTCTGCTCCTGCTTTTGAAATGCCCGGCTACACATCTCCCGTCGCTGCAAACATTTGTTGTTCAAGTACATTTCATACACTTTTAACACTTCTTTTTTTTTCTACTTTGGGGCTCGATCGTAAACAAGTTCACTGGGCAAATTTGACACAATATTTGAAACTCAAGCTGGGTTCCTTGGGAAGGATTGGTGGGGCGAGACACGTGGCAGCGCTGCTGCTCCCTGACTGGGGGAAGACGACAGCATACCCAGTGCAAATATTTGCACATGCAAATTTAGAATTCGTTTTCCACAAACACTCGCACGTATGACTTTCAAATTAGCTTTCTGCAAGCATTCATGCTGCTAAGAAACTCTAGTTCAAATATTCATAGAAAGTGAACATAAAAGGGCCACAGGTTTAGGTGATTTCTTTTTTTCCTTTTTTTTTTTTTTTTTAAGAAAACAGCCACCAAGTGAATATTCATGCCAAAGTCTTAGCAATGTTTGTCCAATTCTGTTGTTTTCTGACCATCCTCCTTTATTATTGAGAGTTGATATGTGCTCATGTGGTACCAAACAGCGGCAAATTATGCTGCCTCAAACATGTAGTTAAAACATAAACTTTATACTTTGCAGTGCATTTAGTGCTCCTTATTGATAGAAAAGTAAAGCAGAGCGTGTAACCTTTACAATATATAATCCATACCAAGTCCTAAAGGTTTTCCCTGAGTTTCATTTGGTCTGTTCTGGTGATGACTGTGACAATAATGAGAAAAAGGCAAAGGGCTTTCTGAGGGGTTTCCAGCGCTCCCCCCCACCCTGTTGTTTGTTTATTTATCTGTGTGCACTTTATGCATGCCATCAGTAAGGGACTTGAGCTTTCTTATTCTTGTGGAGCAGAGCTCACGTTCCACCAGTGATGTGTCGAAGTCTGATCTGACTGCCTGTTGGTACATGGAGTCAGGATGAATGCCAGTGTCTGTGGGGTTCACTAACTATCTGAAATATCTTCAGGTAGCTCTGTCTGTCTCTGGTTTCAACAAGAAAGAAGGCCAGTTCAACAAAAATATTGACTTTGTATCTCCCAAAGGCTTTCTAGTATTAGTTTGCTCTAAGTAGCTCATGATTTAGAGTACAAAGGCATTTCCAGAATGCATGTTTAACAAAATGACATAGCAGATAATTGAAATTTATTTGCAATTTTCAAACTACAATAAACACAATTCTCCTTTTCTTTCATTAATAATCGCACGGCTAATGCATAACAATCCCTCTGCAGCTTTTACAAGCAAACTTGAGCTGCTGTGTTGTAATAGCTGGAAAAGTTAATGTAGCTTGAACAAGGTTCCTAATTGTCCCTGTCTCTGTCATATTTGTCTACTTGAATGGTCCTAAATACCACAGCGATTAATTACTACAGAGCAGGTATTACAAGATGTTATCATCCTTCCCCAACTGTCTGGGTGAATGGAGAGAGGCAGTAGATTGTTGCAGTGTTTCATCTTTGCACTTCCTGTAAGGCACTTTAACCAGAAGATTTAATGTGTCAAAGTTAACTGCGTTCTCGCACAGATATTCACATTCTAATTAAAGATTAAGAACGTAGTACATTACACTGTGATTTGTCATACATGGCTTGTTAAATAGGAAACCTACCGGGATTCCCTAACATTTTATAAACATTATTCAGGGCTTTTAATGTGGGCAAAGGAAAAGATTATTCAGCTGCTCTGCAGAGTAGGAGGCAGGTCATTTTTCCCTCACCCCCCCCGCCATCCTGGACAAGCTTCCCCCTCTCCAAATAAATAAATAAGAAAACTCAGGTGGTTTTCAAACTAGAATTCTGTTGAGATCTCTTTAAACTATTTATCTTCCCAGCGTGCATGTGTGCACAGGGAGATATATATAGAGAGAGAGATGTAGATAGATATATATAATATATATGTCTTAATTATTTTTTTGCATTTTTCAACTTTTGCTGTCAGCTATGTAAACTGAGGTAGGGAGTCTTTGTTTGAATTACAGTGGCAAAGGAAGGAAGAAAGATGAAACAGTTTTTCAATATGCAGAATGTGCTTTCAGATTATTCTAGCAATGCTGAGCGGCGTACCACTTCCAGTATTAGTAGCAGAGGACTGGTTCACATTCTTTGATTGCCTGAGGAATAAATTAATGAGGTTACTAGAGACATTGAACATTTGCATATTCACGGATGCTTATTAGGTATAAAGTGAATGCCAGGTGCATTGAATTTTGGGAATACTAGCTATGTATTTGGTCTTCTATTTTTAAAGCAATCACATCTTTCTTTTTTCCCTAAAGTGGGAAGTTCTGTGAGGGGAAAAAAAAACCCCAGCATTTATAAAAATAATAACACTCAAAAAAATTTAAATTAATTCAATAGAGATGAAGCTTTCCTATAAGAGATGCATCAGAATAAATAAGATACAGCATGAGGCTAGGGACTATCTGAATATCTTGTTTGGAACAACAGTTAGGATGATTACAAATATAAAAACAGTTGTTCCAAGACATAAGGAGAACAAATGTTATATTTTTCACTGTGCTCCTTATGGATTTCTAGCTTTAAATAGCAATAGGAAAACTCATTGTGAAGTTACCTTCCATCACGTCCAATGCTTAATTTTTAAAACACCAATATTTTCGCACATTTTGTTCCAGCAACTCTCAAACTCAGCCTGCAAAGCACAGGAGATAGAATTACAAAATTTGCTCTACTATTTCTCCAAGGACTATCTGCACATGCTTGCATTGTTGTCAGTGACTTCCGTCATTGCAGTGTGAAAGCACATTGTGTGAATGATTTGCACTGTATCTCATTATTGCTGCAAGTTTTTATCTGTATTGTTTATTTGGGATCTTGCATTTTTGCATTCTAAAAGATTTTATGGTGTTTGGCTTTTTGGGTTTTTCTTATCCCATTCTTTGGCTGTCTGTAAGCTACAGGGTTATAGAGCACAGCATTAGCACTGCTTGTTCCAGCAGAGAAATATCTGTCAATTGAAAACATGTATTGTTTGTGCTGCCTTTTCCTTGTGTTTTACAGAGTAAGCATCAAGCTCACATGTGCACAGACTGCAGGCTTACATGCCCTGCACACAGATAAACACAAACACATGCGCCCACACAGATGTGCACTTACAAAATTATTGGTATCACCTACTTCCAAGTAGCTGGTGTAGCAAAATCAAGCAGTGATAAGTGTTTTCTATGGATAATAATATGTATCTACAAACAGGCTCCCTTCTGCCCCCTTGTTTCACAGAATACTGTGCTCAACTTCCCTTTCCTGGATGTTGCACTGTGCTGATCACTGCCCTGCCTCTGCAAATCCTATTTGAAAATCTCATTTGCAGCATAACTGACAACAAAGGCATTACACGGTGTATGCCCTGCATTTTCTGCAGACTATTCCTTGCCTTTGTAAGTTATTTCTAACTTCTAATGAAAATACTGTGTGATCAGTTGATGATCTTTTTTATTTATTAATAGTCTGTAAAATTAAGTGTGTCTAATCAAAGAATGGGTCCTTTCTTAAAAGTGCAAGGTGGAATGCATTAGATCATTGGTACAAAAAGCAGATGTTCTTTACTGCAGTAGGCCTTTCTTTAGGTGCTCTAGGAAACAGGGACTTAAAAATTAAATTGAAGAGGATTTTGAGGTGCAATCACTCCCGGCCACTGCAAGACACAGAAATCATCTTGAGATATATATTTTCTCTGCATTTGTTTCCAAACTGTAATTCTGCTCCGTGATTAAAACATGATTAAAAAAAATAAGAAAAATTATTTGATATTTCAGTCTTTCAGGGCGGCTTCTGAATAATTACATGCAAAGTGATCTATTATGTATTTATTGAAAATAGTATTTAAAGCACAAATGTGCATTTTTTTTTCCAGGAAGGATATTTTTTAAAACATCCTTTGTAGCTGCTTCACTAACGTCCAGGGGTTTTTGCCATCCACACGGCACAGATTTTTTTGATTATGTAGATTTTTTTCCCCCCTCTATTGCAGTTTCATATGCAAAGCATGCATCAGCGACATCCATGCTATCTCCTAAAGCAGTCATTCTGAAACCCAATCTGGGGACAGTGCAGACTAAATAAAATTTCATTTTGATTTGGCCTCCCGCTGAGAATGGGACTGCTTTGTTTCAGCCGACAGAACCAGCAAGCCAGAAAGGTATGTCCTGTTTTGCATGGCTGATGGTGTGACTTGAGGATCACAATCAGGCCGTTCATGCTCTCAGGGCTCGGCATCTCATCCACATCCTGTACCGTCTTTCTCTTTTCCTTGCCATTTGCTTTCCTTCTGTGCCGCCTGCCGTCTACCTGCAGGGCAAAGCTATGGCAGACCCTCACACTATTGTTTACTTTGGCATATGTTGAATAGCTGCATGGCTGTTTCAGGATAGGGTTTGTCTATTCCCCCCCTCCCCTCCCCTCCCGCCCCCTTCCCCCTTCGCCTTTGTTTTTTCCCTTCCCTATCCACGTTCACTTTCCTTATTTTCTAGGTGTTGAATACACAAATACTGACTTAACGGGAAATTATGTAAGTACCGCTCGCAATGCTTCAGAGATTTTACCAGGAGATCTGTAATGCAGGATTTTATTGTGAATCTGAGGAAACATTTAAGAGCTTTGAAGGACTTCAGCTTTCATAGCCCTTTAGAGATGTTTAGGCAGAAAAGCAGTCACACGTTACAATTAGAAGAAAAAAAAAAGATAAATAAAAACACTTTTAGGAAGGGATCTGGCTGCTTTGCCATCTTCACATGTCTTACAGTTACAGCTGCAGCATTTGGAATAGGGAGTATCAGTAAATATTTCTTTCTCTAAATATTAGCATTTATCTTAAAGCCAGTTTGCATTACAGGAGAGAATGTATGGTGCTTTTCTTGCTGCTGCTGCCCCATCTTACGGAAGGGGTGTTGGCATTGGGGAATGACCTCTGTTTTAGCCTCTGGAGTATCTTTTGGACAGGGCAGCAGGACCTCTGAAAGACTTCTTATGATGCAGACTTACTCCTCAAAAGTGTATTTCTCTGGTAAAGCTGTTATCCCCTGTCTGTGAATATACTTTTGGGGAAAAAAGTTTTTCATGTGAAATAAATTAGCATAAAATTTACCTCAAAGAAAGGGCAAATTTTATTTTTGCCTACTGTTTATTTTAATGTGGACAAAGTCCTGTTTTCTTAGTAAGGTAGACTACAATTTTAACTCCAAAATAAAATTCAATCCTTAACAACAACAACAACAACAACAACAACAACAACAACAACAACAAAAAAAAAAAAAAAAAAAAAAAGAGCATGTTTCATAGGGCACTAACATCATATGCAAATTTATATCTTCATGGTGATTTACAAACACAAAATTATTATTTTAGTGTGCAATATGCCTTTGTGGTAGGTGATATTACTAACAGCAGGTTACTCACCAAAGTCTTATGGAATGTGGATGGTCAATAATAACACTCACTGCTCAATTTAGCAAGTTTTGTTCCCGGCTTTTATATGTTACTTCAACTCCACACTTTTCATCAGTTTCTGAATCTCCAAGATGGCCTTGGCAAAACCACATGAATCTTTGCATGGCAGAGTTTTGTGACTTGAAATTTTGCTTTCTTCCTATCTTCTTTAATTACAAAATAATTTTAAAAATTAAAAAATGTGGGTTGGGGAACGAAGGCAGATCCAACCAAAGTTTAGAGGAAAAGAGGTAAAAATAAGATGACTCATTGGCCTGCATGTAAGGGAGGGCAGGCCAAATTTGAGTTCCAGCTGCATACATTCACCTTGATAAACTGCTACAGGATTTCCTGCACCTGGCAGGATCCAGCCCTGCATGTTCTGTTATTCAGAGATATTCACAAAGTCAAATGGAGTTTAAGAACAACTTAGAGAAGCTACCTGTAGTGATGTCACATTTTCTTTAAGAAATGTGAGGCTGTAAAGAAAGTATAAAGCAGCTAAATTTATAAGAAACAAGAGCTACAGCTTTTTAAAAGGATACAGTGGGGAAACCGATCAGTTCTGTGGGTTTTCATTCAGTATCTCTAATCCTCCTGCTTCACCCCTCAGGTATCATTGGGAAGTTTTCCAAGTAACCAACTCTGCATTTTAATCAGAGTTTACAAAAATTAGTTCCAACTTTACATTTACCATCATTTCATTTTAACAAATAAATACAAGTTTTAAGAGAAACTAAACTCAGTATTTTATTACAGAATATCCCAGTTCATTTATGTTAGAACTCAGAGTCCTGGCAAGATTTTTGTTGTACAAAGAGTATTTCACATTATGTCGATAGCTGAATTGAAAAAAAAAAAATAGATTAAATAAATGGTTGTACATGTATCAGTTGGAAATACATGACATTTTTGTATAATATATTCAAGGAAATTAACAGAAGTATTGTGTCTTTATTTGTGGGGATGAACTACTTCTTCAATGAGTGATATTCATTATAGTAAAATAATCTTAACTCCAGAATGCTTACTGTTCTGGATAACTTTTTTATTAATTATCTAACTGTTGTATTTAACCAGGAATTAATGCAAACTTTATTCCAGTGCTCTCAGGAAATCAGAGTTCCTTTTTTAGGTTGGTTTATTAGAGCTATATCTTCCAATCATATCCTGGATAAGTAAAAGTGAGTGGGTTTTGGAAGTTAGCTTTGCGTTTATCATTTCCACAGAAAGAAAACTAAAAATGTCAGCCCAAAGTCCAGAAACAAAGACTTCATTCTTTGATAGACATATAAGGTTGCTCTCAGAGGACTTCTTAGTGTTCTTCCTTATTTATATTTGTGGCTTAAGAAAGGAATCAGATCCAAAATCCCAAATCAGATACCTTTAACACACAATAATTGAAAACAAAACAAAACAATAGAACCCAAGATACTTGGGCATGTAACACATTTACTTATGTGTATAATTTTTAATGCAAAGGACTTAGTAATTTTCAGTTCTTTCATTTTACTCTCACTTTTTTTGCTTTACCTGAATGAGGCGACGTGACTGAGATGGGTCATATGCATGCCCAGAGTCCTTTGGAGAAAACAGATCATATCAGACAGGGAATAAATAGCAAATCAGAAATTTGATAAACATACTCAGAAGACAAGTGCTTACTTGTTATAATATACATACATGTATATAAATTGGCTCCATGATGCTAGTAGATATATGTGTATGTGTGTGTGTATGTATATATACATATATATATGCATGTATGTATGTATGTATGTATGTATGTATGTATGTGTAAATGTCTATGTAGAAATCCAGAGAATAAGAGAGCGAGGGATGAGGACACTGTCACCAAGGTCCCCAGCCCCCACCAATGTCACATGGGCAAATATTGTTACTGTGACATATAGAAGACAAAAACCTGCATGACCTGTGTATTTGCTGATCTCCAGCCTATATGAATTTCTCAGCAACTCCGCAATTGATTATCTTAGGAAATTCTCCTGGAACAAATTCATGGTTGCTTGACGTTAGTATCTGCTTAAAAACTTGCTGAGGTCAATAGGATCCTAGCCATGAAAATTTGACTGCAAGATCAGGGCCTAAAGTTTCGGTAGTAGCCCTTAGGGCAAGCCAGGACAGACTAGCTAACAGACTTTGGGGAAAAGGCAGCAGAAATCTGTCATAGCACTGGACTTGGAACCTACTAGCAGAATTAATGGACAACTCATTCTAGATCAGTTCAAACTCCTCGTACTGATGTGCTTGCTTTATACACCTGATTTGACCAACACCAATAATAAAGGTCTAAAAACTGGTAGGAGATACTATAAAATTGCATATCAAAGGGCAATTGACTAGCAGCAGATACTATAAAATTATATATCAAAGGAAAGCAGTAATATCCTGTCAGCAAGTATGAGCATAGGAACCCATTGTGTTCACAGTTCTACAGGGGAAAGGAGCAGAATTGCTTTACTTTGGGATATTTTTACCCAATCTCCTTAGATATAATAAAAGCAAAACTCAAAGTTAGATTTTTGTTTAAAAAAGAGAAAAGTTAATCATAGGCTTACTGGTCAAGTTCACTGAAGTAACAGAATGTTAAAAAAATTAATGCCATTGCTTAACCCTTCATTTGATAATGTTTCAGGTTTACAGAAAGTTGCCTTTTTTGTTCACAAAAAAGCAAAGCAGGGGCTTTCTTAGTTTTAAGGATGTATTCTCTACCATAAGAAGGTATTCTTCCTATAATTATTGTTTTAAATAAAAACTTAATAAAACAATCTAAGTAGCTGATCAAATGTCTGAGTGTAAACTGAAAATGAGCTTTGGACCAAAGCTAAAAAAGCAGAGACAACAAGCTGGCATTAACTTGTTTGGGAGTAGAGGCAGAACGAAAGAGCTTAGCCCGGCAGCTACTGAGAAATCTAATATTTCCTGAGTGGGGAGAGAAGGAAGTTTGGAAACTGTAGGAACAAAAGTGACCAGAAAATCATGTTATTTGTAACCTATACACACCAGTGGGATTTCTACCACTGGCTTGACCTTCTCAGAAGAAAGTTACACCCAGGGAAACTGCTTCTAAGAAGTACAGTTTGACAGATATTCAAAGAACAGAAGTTCTGGCAATGCATGTCTTGAAAGATTTTCTAAACAAAGATGCATAATGGCCTCCCATGTAACAGGAAATATAAATGTGTCAAAATGTTATTGATTAAATTAAAAATAAAACAGAAAATGTGTATTAGTCAACTATTTATCAGTCTTATTAAAGGTTGAAAGAATATTTTTGTCTCCAAAATAAGGGTTAGATGGAAGAAATTACTAGTGAATGTCTAACAGATATTGTATAGACCAGAAATGAATTACAGATTAATAAAAGCATCCTCTCCTTCATTAAGTGTTCTTTACCCTATGGGGGTGGAGAAGGTTAGGTTATAGCAGCATTATGTCCTCACAATAAAAATACATTTAATCTTCTAGTGTCTACCGCAATTGGTTATTCATTGTATATAATTTTCTTTATTTTTGAAACCCTTTCCATCTACCAGCTGTCTGACAAAAGCAAGCATGAAACATTCTGAAAATAAACTTTTGAAATTATTTGCATTCAATGGGAAAATTCCACTACTAGAATAGTATTCATTAAATTTTTCTAGTGGTGGACAAATCTCGGAAGATTCAGATGATTGTTTCAAACTAGTATAACAATATTAGTGTTTGTCTACAGTGTTCCAAAAAACTGCCTCTGTCCTCATTTTATCCAGGAACCTCCAAATAATTAGAATTTCAGTTGCTCATTAATGATGTCGGGTTTTACTTCTGCCCCCCCTGAGGTTCCTTTACCAAGCAGAGCAGTATTTCCTCATAGGTGACAGACTACATTTCAGAGGAAATTAATTCCTTCTCCAATCCATGTTTCTTTCAGGAGTAACCCACAAAATCTTGATACAGAGAGCAGCTATAGGAGGTAATAAGAAGTATTTTCTTCCACAGGTTTTTTTGGTTGGTTGGTTGGTTGGTTGGTTGGTTGGTTGGTTGGTTGGTTGGTTGGCTGATTGGTTGGTTGGTTGGTTTGTGGTTTTTTCATTCTCTCTCCCCTGAATAAAACTTTGCCTAGGTACATGTAATAACCTACACAGGTTACTTCTGTGTAGGTAATAAAAGGCGCTTCCCACACCTTAAAATGGGAACAAGCGAGGTAATGCCACAGGAATATTTACAGTATTCTCACAATCTCTTCTTATTTTCAAATGGGAAATGCAAAATAAACCAACCACCACGAAAAAACCAAACCAAACCAAACAAATATAACCTAACAACTCCTCCAGAGGATACAGCTAAATAAGAGCTACCAGTATCTCAATTCTTTTGGCCATACTGTAAATGATAACTAGATTTTCATCTAATGGAACTGAAAACTTGGAGCTACTTTGTAGTAAGTTGGGGGGGTGAGAGACATCTGATTTTTTGTGTTTCTTCTCTCTCTCTTTCTCTTTCTTTTTTTATTAAGACATTCAGTTACAATCCAAATTTGCACGTTAGGGAGGTAAGACAAAAAGACTAGAAACTGTTTTAGTAGGATCAGCTAAAATGGCAAAAGAGAGCTGGGTGTTAGCAGGTTAACAATGATAACTCACCTTAAGGTCCCTAAAAATAGAAGTGAAAGAATCACATCAGTAGTGAAGAGCAAGGGGGCCAGAACAAAATTCTGAAGATCCCCATAATTAACTGGCAGAGGGTCAGATGAACACTTATTAAAATGCAACAAAGCACAACGGGGTGTCTCAAAGATGGAGTTTCAATCTCAGCTGTGAATTTCTTGGTTTTATTGGTTCTAGCCAGGCCTGCCATGTTATTTTAATAAGTACTTTTCCCTACATAATTCCTTTGAGAATTTAGGGAGCATATTTATATTAAAGGGTTAAGAGGGCAGTTTGTAGACAATTCACAGGACAGGCCTCCTTAGAAAGTAGAGGAAGAGTGATATTATGATGATATTCTAAGGTGTATCTGTATGTAATATTGGAATGCTGTGAGATCAATGCATCAATTTACCTTCCAGTTTCAAAGGCAATAGTAAGCCTTCAGTAAGAAAGAGTGTTTCCCAGTGCAATACCCCTACCTTACCCTAGTGTTGCTAAATACTAAACATTGTCAGCTCTTCTTTTTACAGCATGGATGCAATGTTCTTTAGCTGCCTCTGTCAAATAATTTCAATGAGGAATAATATATGCCCAGGCAGTAAAATGTAGATCAACTATCTTGAAAAAAAAAGGGATTTTAATGGTTTTTTGGCCATAGATAGCACTTTTTAGCATAAAACACATCTGTGTTTTAAACCATAAAGTCCATCTAATTTCACCTGACTTTAACACCATTCTAATTTGGCTGATCTGTTTTGGTTTGGGGTTAAAAAATGTCACAGGAATTGGTTGATTAAAGATAAATGAAGAGAGAGAGAGTTGTGGGGACCTCTGAGACATGAGAGATCTGAAGGGGACAGGACAGAGGTAGGGCAAGAGGAGGATGAGCACTTGCCCACTTTCAATAGCAGAGGGAGAATTGCACTGCAGTTCCTCACACTCAGACATGTTGCATGCTATATGTTTAATATATAGTTATTGAAAGTTTTTGGAATGCAGCGTAGGCCAGGGTACATTCTTACATCATGGTTTACAGATGTTTTCTCATATCATAATATGTTGGCAAAGCCAGGAAATATTATGAGTAGCTGATCTAGCTGAAGTCCTCAAAAACTCTGTTTCATGGCAGTGTAAGTTTGTTAGTGTATTTAAGACCAGCAGGCTTTTCTTTCTCCCAGGAGTATTTTGAAGTGCAGTTCTGTTTAGCTGTTCATATGTGGGAGGGGTTTTTGGGTTTCTTCTTCTTTTTTTCTTTAGTAAGTAAGATTATGGCATCTTGGATTTTGTAAGTCCTTCATAAATTATTTTAAGTTTTCTTTACATATGTGCATACCCCCACACACATATTTACCACTTGGAGGACAAGTTGGATAAAGCAGAAGTGGAATATCACACCTCCGCTCTCCTGAATCAAGGACTGGCCGTCAGCGGATGCCCAAAGTGCTATTTACTCCCTGGAATACAAAGAACAAAATGCTCTATAGGCAACTGTCAATAATCTGGCCTCAGATCCTCATTGCTGAGTGACTCCTAGCTCTCTTGCAGTCATGACTCAAGCAGCAGTATTGTGGTACACTGACAAACAGGATCCTAATCTTCCAAAACCCTGCCCTCCAAACCTGTTATGTTGAAAGTCATTCAAGTAAACCCTGCCCCCAAATGTGTAACCCCAGCCCATGATGAATGCGGCGTGGGATTTTCTAGTGGGAAAAGCAGGGGTTGTAGGTTATTTAAAATGGACTGGTTTTTGCTTCAGTGAAGGAGGAAGTGAACTAGGAGAATAGGAGGAAATGAGAGAAACAGTCATGAGAAGGGTCCCAAAACAAAGCAGAGACAAAAATCCTTGGGAGATAGAATTGATTATGTGCATTAAAATTAAAGAAAGCTAGTGACGTTTTGCTCCAGCTTCTCATATGATTAAGGGGACAGAATTTTGTGCACTCTTTCTACCAGGTTTGCACCAAAGGTTTTACTGCATTTGTTTCAGGCACTGCTCAAAGGCTGCAGTTCTACGGAAACATAAGTATTTGAGGATCCACTTGAACCACAGATTCACAAATCCCTACCTGTATTTCACCTCTTTTCTCTACCACTTGTGCTTTTTCTGATCAAGAGATCTTCTCCCCACCCTTCTCCTTCTGTCTGTGAATCCTTCTCATCTTTGCTTCAGGTTGGTGCAATTAAAGAAAGGTGCAATTAAAGAAACAAGATGAAAGAGACAAGGCCTTGTGTGGTTCTGCTAAGAAGATCAAGAATAACGGGTGTGGTTACAGCATGGGGCTCATGGAACCAGCATTCATTACTTCATGTCAATTTGCTCTCTGAATTTCCAAAAGCACATCAGAAAGCAAGATGCTCATAACGTGGAGTGGTTCCTGATTTTAGCTTCTCATAAATGCACCTTCCTGAGTCAAGATTCTGGAAAGTCTGTCAATTTTGTTTGCAGCCCTAGAACAGGACAATCTCACCTAGCTTCATTGAGTAGAGATGCAGATTTCCTCCAATATCTTCACAGTTCCCCCTGGCTCTCTGGCTATATTCTACCTTCAGGTGAGACAACAGTACATTCCTTGCACTACTTTCGTCAAAAAGCTCATTGTCTCCTAATCCTCTACTGGTCCTCTCCAGTATCTCAGCTCTAGATCTGTTTATACATATTGGTTTTCAGAGCTCCTAACCTACTATTTTTGCCTAGGTTTTCTCCCCACAGTACCCAAAACTACCTTTGATGGTCACGTTCTGTGAAAAGTCATTATTCACTAAAAAAATTTGAATCCATAGCCCTGCAAAAAGGCTGATACATTCTGTTTTCCTGTTCTAAGCAAAACTCTTGGACACTATTGATTTGTTCAGTATTTCCAGGCATTCACAATTCACAAAGAGCAATGAGCTACCATCCAGAAATCCTGGGTAAACAGCCACTCTCTGTGCACAGGCTACCTGTTTAGTACATGATCTGTAGACACAGTGATCCTGGACTGACTTGTTACATCATGCATGGACCACGTACCCTCACAGCCATGGCAGCCATTCTTTGATCTCCCAGGCAAACCACAATTTTCCTGGGAGGAATAGGTAAATCTTATTTGAAACTGTTCCTCCAGCCCAGGCTTATTCATAGAAAGAGAGAAACTATAACACATGAGCCATGCCATGTGGTAGGTGCAGGGCATTAAAGCTAAGTAGAAGACTTGACTGAGTACAAGTTTTCCATAAGGCTTCCATCTTTCCCTGCAAAGTTCCTTTCTCCCGGTTGTTTTCCAGCCCCATAGTCTCTGCTTCAGTCTGCAGAAGAATTCAAAGCACTGCTTGTCTTTCAAGCCAGAGAGAAAACCTCAGTGCAGACTCTCAATAACTGGTCTGCCATAGCACAACAGAACCCCTCCTCTGAGATTTCAGGTTCCTTCCTACCCTCCTGGAGCACAAATTCAGCAGCATCCTATCTATTCAGTCTACTGAGCTACTTCCTATGAGATGCTTGTAAGGAGGAGAACAATCCTGGGAAAGTCATCCTGCAGGCTTGACTACTGCACAGAAGGAAATTTCCAGGGAGAATTAATTTCCTGGTCCTCTTCCTGTCAGTAGAACAGGATTCCCTCAGCGATAGGTTATTGCCTCCCCACTGTAATGAGGGTGAATATTTCTGGAAGGTCCATTAACCTTGCTTTTCATTAATGGCTTTCACACATTAAGTGGCTGGTCTCTGTAGCTCTCATGCAAACAATCCCTTTCTCACTATCTGTACATATTACACAGTACAACTTAGAAACAAAAGAAACAGGACTCTCTTCATCAGTTAGTAAGTAGCTGAACCTCAAAGGTGCCCAGAAGATATCTGCATGACTTGTTCTTGAAATCTCCCAGCAGTGGAGATCCCACAGTCTCCTCAGGTGAGGTGAGTGTTCTTCTGCAGTGCTTAACTTTCCTTACAATTACAATTTTTTTTCTCAATGCTTAACCCAAATCCCTCTTGCTATGACTCAAAGCTATTATTTCTTGTCCTATCCACATTGGGCTTGTCGTACAGATTATTCACTTTTTCTTACATATCTCTCAGCTGCTATCATTTCTCTCTTATTCTTCTTTACTTTTAGATAGAATAACTACAATACCCTCACCCTTCATTCAGAGGTCTTGCTTTCTGCTTGCTCTCATTCCCTTCTGACGTCTGCTCTCCAAATAGTCCACATCTGTTTTTAAGGACAGTAGTCAAAAGTAGACACAGTACATCACTGGCAGTGTCACAGATTACAAGCAGAACTCAGATCACAGTTATGTTCTTCCTTTCCTTGAGAAAAGGGTCTTTTATTTGATTTAATCCACAATCCCCTCTTCTGGCTCTAAAGGGTTGCTACCTAATAGCAGCTGTTTTTTTTACGCACTGTTTAGGCAGTTAAGGAATGGCTTTTGAGCACTTTTAGCATTTTAAATGCTCTCCAAGCAGTTCTTGCAGGATTTTGTAATTATTAACATTTGCAATACAACTGTGAGGAAGAGAAATATTATCGGTGCCATTTTTCCAAAGAACAGGTTGCAGGTCTGCAAAATGTGCTTTGCAAAGGTATATTTTTCTTGTGCCTTGTGAGAAGAAAAAGCATTGTTGGATCTTTCTGTACAGGATTCTGCAGTGCATTTGAATTCTTCTTCCACAAAACATGATTAGTCAATGAGTGTGTTCATAGTTCAGATTTCCAAGCCAAGTCTCTCTTCTTAAGGGCTCTCAAAGGTGCTTAACTGTAAGCTCATATGATTAATATTTTGTTCATTTCTGCATTTTCCATTTAAGTAACTAAGTTTTGGTCTTTCACGTGCTCCAGAGCACTTTGTTGCCAAATTCTTTTATCTCTCTTGGGACAGTTGGTCAAGGAGAAAGACAGGATGGCAGCTGGAGAAGATAGGACCAGAAAAGAACTTGAGGGAGAGGCTTTGACACTGAGAAGATAAGCAGTAGCATCCATCTTTAGGTCCTACCCCTATCCAGAACATGGATTTTTTCCAAGTTTTCTTAGTTTACAGTATCTCTCTAAATGTCAGCAAACACCTGAAACCTACTTGTGTCTTACTTCCCTCTTGTGGCTGATCCATCAAAAAAGTTGGTAATCTACTATTGTTACTTGGTTTTCAATAGCTCAAATGACAGAGGTCTCCATTCTGCAGTAGAGGTTTCCGCCTTCAAAACGACACATGTACAAACCAGAATGCTTCTGTCTAACCTCATCCGTACCATGCCTAATTTCTTTTTCCTTTACTTTTTAATCTTAATTTGTGTGTTCTATGCGTTATGTGAATAGATATGCATTGTAAAATGTGCTATGACATCAATTTCCAGCACTGCTAGGGTTTTTGCACATGGTGCAATCTGGAGCTGTAGTGGCATGTTCTCATGTGACATAAATTGAAATCACAGTGGGTCATAATGCAGCACAACAGGTGCATCAAAATGTTTTAAATGATTCCCTTTTTTTTTTTTAATCAAGTCAGAATCAAGAACAATGACAGCCATTAAATTAGTTCTGTGTAGCAGCTGGAAAGAGAAGATCAGGGAGAGGATGCTTTTTGCTATTTGCAATGGGGATGCAAATGCAGTTGTGCAGAGTAAACCACATATATTTTTTTCTTTCATGTGCTGTGATAAAAGTAGTTTTCTTACCAGTATAGCATGTTTCATTAATACAATGTTTAAATAATTAAATACAGCAACTCTGGAGGCGATGGCTAAGATAAAAGTTTGTAGGCAATCCATTATTGTGATCAGACAGTACTTCTTTAAACCCATGGAGATACAATTTAGTAATTTAACTTCTGAAGTCAGTTGTTTAATAAACTATTACATTTTAATATGGTTTTGTTCTTGTCAAAGGGAATGATTCATTTCCCCTCTGTCAATTGTTCCAACTGAAGTTATTAGTGGTTCCAGGATTGAGGGGATGCTGGGTTCCTGTTTGAATATCGCTGCCGTGATATTCCCTTTCTCTAGACATTGCCACTGGAATGTTACATGAGTGATCTTTCATGGTTATAATTGTTTTGTAGGCAAAGTAACTGCCATAATTTGTGTCTTCAATATTGATATATTTCATTAGGTTTAGTTCTGTTGGCAGTAAGACACTGGTTAAAGGGAACACAGAATTAGTTGTACTAGGATTAAATGTATATTAGTATATTCTAATAACGGATGTCCCAGAAAGAAACCTGGCAAAACCATTAAATAGAGAAAATATAATAGTAGATGAAGCAAACAATATCTCTGCTGCTGAGTTTTTCATACTTTAAAAACATTTGTTTGCTCCAGTTTCAATATGATCCTCTCATTCATTTTCATTTACTTAAAAAAAATTTTAAAAAGAAAAAAAAGAAAAAAACTTTTGTAAGAAATGTATTCTTAAAAAAAATCCAACAGGATGTGTTGCTATTTACTTGTCTCTCCCTTCCTATGAAGATTTTAGTTATGTAATGTTGGGGTGCATGTTTAGTATCATCTGCTGGGCTCCTTCTTCTGCAAGTTGCTGCCAACTGATAAAACACTATTAGAGACAGACTTGGTAATCATTCTCCATATGCCCATCCATTACTGATAGCAATCGAGGGTGGTGGACATTTCCATGGTACCTGTGCACAGAACAGCCCAGGGAGCAAGGAGCAGGGGAGCAGCACCCGCTGTGCCTTGTGCTGATCGCTGCGACTCACCTGCTGTGGAGACTGTCGTAGTGCGGGGTGACAGGCCTGTGAAGATTAGGGAGCAAGGACCTTTCCGCAAGCATTTGCTTATCGCTAGCCTTGGTGACACGTGGGATTATTTGTGGCCAAGTCCTTTACCACAGCACTTACAGTTCTGAGATAAAAAGCACACACCAGAGTCCCCACCGCCTTTCCAGCTGAGATGGAAATTGGCATTATTTGAAATTCAAGGAGTTTTTACTGTACACAGGAATAATCCAAATGTGGAACGGGATTTGTTATTAACTGTAAATCCCCTTTCCCCTAAGAAAACCAGAGTAAATGCAGGAAATAAGCTCCCATTTATATACCATAGAGACAATGCTTCATTGTCACTTATATTTTAAAGTCACAAGTGCAAAGTAAATGGAAAGTGGGAGCAAATATCAAGGTGTCAGTGGCATTGATCCTTCCACAGTGCAGTCAATAGAAATTTTGTCGCTTACTTGTAACCAATGAGAGACAGCTTACATATAGAGGATATATGATCGTTTATTCTTTAGAGCATGTGTTAGTCTGTACCCAAGTAAAAAAAGGGGGGGTAAGAATTCACCTCTTTTTTTACTATTAATTCTACAAATTTCATATTTATTTACTCTTTACATTGTAGTATTTTAAGAAACTTTTTAATATTTCTTCAAACACACAAGTAGAAACCTATGTTAAGTAATTCCAAGAGTACATTTCCAGAATGCCTGAAGCTTATTGTTACTAAGTACTTATGAGGCAAGTAAGATTTTAAAAAGGAGCTACAAACAGAATCTCATTACAAACACTACAGAAATTTTGCTCAGTCCAGCTTAACTCCATTATCATCAAGTTTTCCCTCACTGAGGAGCATTCCCAAAAACATTATTATTCTCCCACACATATGTGCAAACTCTCAGGCCAATAGTAACCTTCCTTCCTTGCATTTATTTCTTCTTCTTAAATTTTATTTAGGACAGCATGTACCATAGCCTGCCTGGGGTCCCACATGGCAAAAACCATCCTGGCTGTCTGTATCCTGACACAGAATTTATTGCAGACATAGTACATGTTATCAAAACCACATAGCTGTTCAGGTCTCTAAAAGTGGTCCTCAGGATTGCTCATTCCATTTTTCTATAATTTGTGTTCCAATTAATTTCTCTTTTCTTTGACAGTCTCAGAATTTCAGCCCTACAGGAGACCATAGGCAGAATGCACTTGCTGTACAATTTTGGCTTCAGGCAAAGTGGCATCTTTTCCGTAAGAATCTGCACGAGTTACTGACCACCCTTCCCACAGGGATATTATTTTCTCTCTCTTTTTTGGACACTATCTCAAACTCTTTGACCCAGATAGACATTTTCTTCCAACACCTAAATTGTATGCACTGGACTCATACTGAGTAAATCCCACTGAATGATTATGTCCTTGGAATGTTTGTAAATACCGGTTATCTTGTTTGACATGGTTTTATTTTACTTCTTGTTCCTGTGACTCTGCAGAACTGTGGGCATGCAACCTGTTGCGTGCTGCAAAGAGTACAAACCTACATTTATTTTAATATTATTATCTCTATTAACATGTATGTGCTTGTTATGCCCTATGGGTTCTAAAAAGATGTTTTCTGCATAGGAGAACGTAGGTGCAGGGAAAAGCTAGTTTGTTATCAATATGCTAGTTAGTGTGAATGTCTGCCAAATTAGACCCTTTTTTCCAAACTGACTTTGGATATATACATATAAATTTTAAAAAACTGCTATAATTGGCATGTGTATCGCTAGAGGTATTTAGTTTGTACACAATAGCAAAAGCTTCCTTGTTTTTCACAAGGTGGAGACATACGAAACAATGATGTTCTTGATACCTATGCATCACTTTTAGCGTGATGGTATGCTAGGCACTGGCATAATAGAGGCATCAGATAAAATAATAATACTCAAATGATGTTTGCAAAGTTGAGCTCGTAAATATCAAAGGTGATTTGAAGTGGACAAGAGTGAGTCTTAACAAATCAAGTAGGGGCTGCTGGCAATTGTTTCTCTTCTCAGTTCTTATTGAAACTAATATTGGACAAATTGAAAGAGTGATTGCCTTAGAGCCTTTGCAATGTCTTCACCAATCTGTTGCCCATTTCCATAAAAAATGGGAGTGAAAATGGCAGCTGACTTCTTTTGACCTCTCTCAATTTCACAGGAGCTCCTGTCGGAGGCCTGAAAAAGCAGTTTTTCAAGCAGGCCATTATCTTTTCTAGCAAGTTAGTGGGGAGAGAAATTGAAAAATATCAGTCAAATAATCTATTTAAGCTTGGTCTTTCTGTATGCACTATGATGTGAATGGAAGCAAACCAGCAGGGGAAAGAAAAAAAAAAATAAAAAGCAGTGTCAACCTGAAAGTGGATGTACAAGAGGAGTAAGTTCCTTTTCCAGGCTTTTTTTTGTTTTATTTTGTCAAATTCTTCTTCTGGCCCCTGTCTTCATGATTTGATTGTCAGGATTATAGCAAGATAAGATGCTGCCCAAAGTGCCTGGATCCTAGTCCTCATCTTCCTGATTTACGGGTTTCCATCCTGACCAAGGGCTTTTTTGCTCCACTTGACTCGTTAACTCGTCTTTCCATCTACTATCTTTCCTTAGGTTCACCAATGTGTCACCACTTTCATTCCATAAAGTAGTTGCAGAAACACCTCCTTCCTCTAAGATTTAGAATCATGATTTTTTTCTACTTAGAAACTTGCAATCACACTAAAGTTTCTCTTTAAAAAGGCCAGACACATCTCCCATGCATATCAGAGGTGTGCTGATGCTTAGTTTCTCTCAACATCATCTGTAACCAACAAAAGAGATATTCATTTCCCTTGAAAGCAGGTCAACCAATCTGGTACAGAATTTACTGTTAGGAATTTTGCTTTTCTTATTCTCCTAACCTTCACTTTTCTTTCAAGTACTTATAATTAGACAGAGGACTGGAGGCTCCATGAGTTTGGGGAACACTTAACACCCTCAGGACCCTATTCTATGCTGCAGATCCCTCAGCCTAACTGGGACTACTCAGTAAAGACTAGAATGCACCAAGTGAACAGCTTGGGCCTTGTTTCCGCCTCAGCTATCTTCCATCAGGCTGATTTTTTCTGCCTCAACCCCACATTGCTCAAAGTTATCAAGACCCTATAGTCTTTTCTTGCCTCCCACATCTTCCAGTCATATGCCTCTTTTATCCACACAGATTAACTGTGAGTTTCAGAGGTTCTCTCACAACTGTTTCTAGCTATTACTCTTCTTGGGTTTCTAGTTCTAACACTCTCTGAGTGCTGTTTAGTTACTAATCTCATCCTGGGGAAGAAGACATCTCTCAATCTCCTTTCACAGAAACTAGGCACTTCATACAGAAAATCGTGATTTCAACTGAGAAAGGTGTTTAACCTTTTTTTGAGTCACAGTCACAGATGATTCTTCTTGGCTTAGTTTCATGGCTAGAAGTGCCCAGGTGCCCTTTCTTAAAATTTCATTTACTTCTAAACGTAACCTTTCCTGCTGTGAGACTTAAAAAAGACACATTATTTGTCTTTGAAATATCTTAACTAAAGAATTTGCCCCAAATTTCAAGGTTAGAGAGCTGTTACTGAAAATAAGATTTCTGTTGTAGTGAGTTCTAGGTTATTTAATATGATAGCTGTATCAGAAGATTGCTCTTTTAAGAAACAGATGCAGAGTTATTCAGCAACAAAAAAAAATCTTGTTTCTTACTGTGTGAGTAGAAAGAAACAATTTAGATTTTGGAGAATTCTTCTCACTTTTTTGCCTTATTTCATTATGAAGATTCGCTTTATTTAATTAAGAATACAAACTTATTAGATATAGTCAGATGAAGAGTATCAGACTCATTTGGTTTCTATCAGCAATAATAGGATAGAGGCAGGGAAGGAACTGTGTGACCAATAAAGACACTAAAATAGCAAACCCAGAGACAGTTACAGCTGCCATTCTGAGGCCCATTGGAGATAAGTTGTTTACTGATCATATTATGAAGTTATAATGCCACAGCAGCAGCTCAAGTTTTCTGCAGAGTTGTCCTAATTTCCAGTGAGCTATCACATGGTTGTTGTGTTACAGCAAAATGGTTTTTTGTAACCAGCAATCATTAGGTGATGTGCTTCAGCTGAGTCGGACCAATTCTTTGATTCCTGATTTCAGAAAAGTTGATCTTCACGAAGGTGCAAAGTTTAAAAGTACGACTGTAGTTATTCGTGCCAAGATCAAAATCAATCCATATTTTGCCAGTTTTCCCCTATTGTGTGGCATTTCTCCAAATGATTGCTTTATTTTCATTTATGTTATTTTTATTTTGGTATTTTGGGCTTTAGGACACCAGGGCTATCCAACTACTAAGGAGTAATATAACCAGATTAAGCTCACAGACACCCTTCTATTCCCATGAGGCTGTAATATTAACCTCTTACTTTTCTGTCTGTCCTTTCTAAACACAGAGGGTATTTTTTTTCTCTACACTCCCCACAGTGATTCTGAGAATGACTCAGTTGTGATCAGAGGTTCTCACTAGACAGAATCTAACTGTAGCATTACATTCTCATAAAGATGGTTCTAAACCTAAACCTGACCATGATTTTCATGTCTGCAATTATTAGTTCACTGTAATTTGCATGCATATTTCATATTTGTTTAGTCCAGAAGAATGGAGTAAAACAAAACATAATGCACTTCTTTTCTCTATTTGTCAGTCCTTTATCTTGTGCATGATTTAAATATCAGTCAGGGATTACCACTGATACACAGATCCCTTGTAAAGACTTTCCTGACATTTAAGGCAAGAATCACGACAGAGTCTTTACTTTCATTGGGTCCAAGTTTTTGATCTTGGTGTTTTGGTTTTCCCTCTAGAAATTTTTCTGCATTCACAAAGGAAGACATAAGATTTTTGTGTAAGTGCATAACAGCGAGGATAAAAGAGGACTGTGTTTGCTACTGCAAGCAGCCAGGCTGACCAAATTGTGCCTTCCAGGACAGCTCCATTCTGTGCCTTTGCAGGTGCTGGGAAGTTAAAAATAGCATAGTTCACCTCTTGGACAGGCATGGCATTAAATTTCAAAATCCGAATCCTTAGTATGAAACCAGAATAAAAGGGCATTGTCACAGACAGCAACATGGGAGGTAAGGCTCAGAGTGCTTGGAAAGTGAGCTATCTCTGCAAAAGTATTAAGTGTGACCTACTGTCCTCTTACTCCACTTGCAAGGCTGTGGTCCAGCAGGTTTGCAGTCTCCAGGGTCATAAATCCACACTCGCAGACATTTTTCCTCCATCCCAGCTCTCTCTCTGGAAAAGTACGATTTTTGCACTGTTCCTCAGCTGATACAAGGGAAGTGGCTAATGTTGAGTGGTAACAAATTGTGACAGTGTCCTGGCCAAGGCATGACTCATTCCCGAGCTTGTGAAAGGGTGAGCAGGCGGTACCCTGCCCACCCCAGCAATGGGTACCAACAGAGCCGACCATTCGGGGTACGAGATAGGCTTCCCCTTCTGTCTGTCTGCAGGAGCCATGGCTTGCCTCACACGCAGCTTTCAGTACTTTAAGCTGCAGCACTTTGTGGGCGACAGGCTCTTTTCCAAAAAGTCTTTCTCACACAGACATCTCGCCTTTCTAGTCATGCCACCCTTCTTTTTTCTATTCTCAGAGTATTCTTTTTCGGGGGTTCAGTGGAAGCACAGCAATCCCCTGAATGTGACCTTTATAAAAGATGGGAGAAGAGTAAAAAGTACTTCTTTTTACTGTGTCCATTACACTGCCATTGTGATTTATAAAGAAACAACAGCCACTGAGCTTTCTCATTTTTATCTTTGTTGTATTTTTAATTTTAGCAGTATCAAATCTTGATATCCTCCCCCCTTTTCATGAAGACTTTCTAGGGAACTTTGCAACTGGCAGCATTCAGAGCTCTTTCTCAAAGGGATGACTGAGTCTTTTTCTCATATGTTTGTCAAGAATTTAAGTCCTGTAATTGCTTATGAGAAAAAAAAAAAATTTAAAGAGTATGATTCAAATGTCCCACCCTCCTGTCATTAAACAGCTTCCAATCTTTTGTCCCTTTTGATGTCATAATCCTAGCAGTTCTCCAAATTCTTGGGGACTTATCTAGGGATAACATGGAAATCAATACCTGAAAAACAAATGAGTTTGAAGGATAGAAATTTGTATAGTTTATTTATATGTTTAAATGAGAAAAAGAAATATATTGTATATGCACACACACACACATAGGTAAGAGTTTAAAGTTCCTCTATACCCTGCTGTCTTCAAGGGGGCATGAAGAGGCAGTTTTAGTATTCTAGTTAATAGCACAGACTGATTATCAGAATTCCAAATCTCTTTTTCTACATTATATTCACTTATGGTTTTGTGCTTTTCTGTACTTATGCATGTTATATCAAATGCTGTGTAAAATTTCATAGATCTGAATTGCACTTTCAACTTGCTAGTCGTGTCAAGTCTAGATATGACTTATTTTTTCTCTTGTAAAATCTTGCTTTTAAAATATGGATATAAAACAATAATTAGAGTACTGTGTCAATCAGTGTCCACTATTTCAACCTGCTGCTTTCCCTTAGAGCAGCCTATACATTACACTCTATTCATGCTGTGGAACTACCATGCCCTAGAATGAATACAAACTAGGGATAAAAAGCTTTTTGTTTCAAGGCTCCACAAATGTGGAATCAGTTACCAGTTGATTTAAGAACAATTGAGAGCTTTTCCTGTTTTAAGATGGAACTGAAACAATACTTCATGATGACTAGAAGTTGTTGTAATTGTTTTAATTGATGTTATTCTTGTGTTATCTTGAATTATTCTTTATTTATATGCATTTGTTTATCACAGGTCATGCTTGAAAATGGGCTTTCATCTCAATTTACATAGTCAGCTAACAAATATATGTATGTATGTGTATCAGCTACACTTGTTTATATTTGACAGCAAAACCATATGTATTCTACATCTATTTCTTGCCTTTATGTTTGTGCTATCGATTAAGACATCTGAGTTTGATTTCAGCTTGACTTTTAAGTTTTCAGGACAAACCAAACAAGTATGTATCTAATAATATCAGCCAAATTATTGTTTGGCTCACAGAGCACAAATTAAGTTAAAGCATCGACCAAGCACATATAACTGCTCTTTATAAAGCAGTTCACTCTTTATTTGCAGGGCTCCTGTACTGTGTTGTCTTTATGCAGCATTAAGATTCAGGAATTATTTCTGCATCTCTAAAGGCAAATGATGTATTAAAAACAATGATAACATCACTTGTAGAGAAATCCAGTCTGGAGTCAAGTATTTATTATCATAGCTGATAAAGTAATGGCATGTTTAATTTACACTCTCTGTGAATGATAAATATCTGCGTAAGTATTTGTGCCTGTCTTTACATATCTAGCAAGTAAACTGGCCAATATATAAGAGGAATACAGAGGAAGAGCAAGTCATTATTTCATCTGTTTCATTTACAAACTCAGAAGTCACAAATGTGCAGCTGGGAAATGTGTTTGTCTCAGAGCTTCAAATCTGTGACACGTTAATTCATAAATAATTGCAGTCACATGGTCTTCCTCGAGGGCATTAGCTCAGTATTCCCAGTACAGTACACTCACTTGTAATAGAAAAGAGTGGACAAAAGTGGTTTTCATAAATCAGATAAAATTGCTCAATAAATCCAAAACATCTTTCATTATTTCTAACAGAAAATGAGCTTAGTTATGTAAGCAACATTTTTTAAATTTGAAAGATCTTTGGAAACTGGCAGGTGAGGAAATAAAGGGCAAGGCTACATTATTTTTGGTTATGGAATCTGTCAGCTAAATGTTTCATAGTCCGGGACGAAAGAGTGCTCTGACTTGCATCCCATGCTACCCATGGACGACCTTATATCCAGACACTAAATACTTCCCTTAAACAAGAGCACTTTTCTATTGTTACAGTCATATGATAACATTGCCTGTGTCATTGTCTAAATGCAGCTGTTAGCAAAAATATAGGCTTTTTCCCAAAAATGTTGTCTTTGGTACTCTGACTGCAGAGTGAATAATACAGTTTGAAAGGAACCTGAAGGAGCCGTTAGGGTCCATTGTGTCAATCCAGCTGCTACACATGCATATTAAGTCCACATTTCAAAATGCTTGTGAAGCTTTTTCTGTTTGTTTTGTGTTGTAGTCCATTTTTAAGCATTCATACTTCTTCCATTTCCCTTGTTAGATTACCTAAACCACTCTGAGCTAGCCTTTGGACAAATTCCAATTTTAATTGAAAACCACTTTAGCCACAAAAGAGTGCTATTTTCTTTTTCTTTTTCTTTTTTAAAGCAGGTGAAATTTATAAAAAATTCACAAAGATCTGGTACCAAAAAAAATTATTTCTATTGGTTACTAAAATAAGCATCTCTTCTCATCTGAGAGCTGGTTGTCAAGCTCCAGTCAGCTTTGGATTTAATCTCCTGAAAGTCAGAATTAGAGTGGAAAACCTGACTGACCCTGACTGTACCTATTATTGTTCAAACCACCACAGATTTCTCTTTATAAGAAGAGTGGTTTGTTCAAATATCAGATTAATTCACTGTAGACATATGTTTGTCAGCCAAAATTTCATATTTCTAATAATTCATTTGCTAGAATAATTTGAATTCAGAGAATCAATCTTGTGAGTGTAGCATAAGTACAGCATCACAAATGAGAATGCCAAATTTAAACTGTTTAGTCTGGGAATTTATTGCTGGCACTGGAATGGTTGTTGGCAGAACACGTCCATATAGGGGGTTCGTTCAGCTACTTCATTTCCAGTCTATGTCATTAAGCAGTGGTTTGAGGACTCTTAGTATTTCAATGCAGTAGACAACAAAAAGAAAAATATACCTCCTCTCCCTTTCTGTTAATTGTATATTCGTACTTCTGAATTTTGGCTTAAATATTAATCTGATTTGCATTTATACGTGTGAATTGCTCAGAGTAATTTATAAAGTTTGTCGTTAATATAAATGGCCTTACCCTGGATTTTGATACTAGTCCTAAAGCTCATTTTGCAGATGTTGGTATTTTAACAACCCAAACTACAGAAAGGGTGTTGATCTAGCAGGTAGTATTGGGCAAGAGGCTTTGTGTTCCTGAAAGAAATTTTGCATTTGCCACACTCCAAGCAAAGAAAGTGTATGTTTAGGGTATAAACTGTGCTTTTACTAGTTAGTGGGAACTATGGAGGTAAAGGTCAAAAGGTGAAGGTTTGTTTAAAGACAAACCTTGTCCTTGCCTGCAGAAAGGTGTCAAGCAGTCACTACTTAGACCCAAGAGTCACCCTAGGTCTGGAAGGTACGAAAACTTCTGTTTCCAGCTGATACCTAAATGCACACCAGTCACCAGCTGTGCTGAGGATGGGAAGTATGGTCACATCTTTAAATGCATAAGGTGGATATATATCAGTATTTATTAAAGTCTGGAAAACACATCTCTGCATTTTCTCTTTCAAATGAAGACAGGAATTACAGATGGGGGAAAAAATAACAGTAGCAAATAAGCTTATCATTGTACTGCACAGGATCAGAGAATCACAGTGCTAATTACCAGCAAACATACCCCATACTGGTCATTCAGCCCAGTCTTTTTTTCTCCTTCCCTAATGCATTGTGTCAAGAGTGATTTCATTAAACTTAAACCACTGCTGATAGAGTGACATTAAGTCTGGCCTTAAAATCCTGCCATGAAGGTGATTCTGGAAAGCTTCTTGAGGGTTTGCTCTGTGTCCTTACCCTTCCTACAGTCATAAAGTTTTTCCTGATATTTTACCCTATTATCTATGTTGCAGCTGAAGTCCATTACCTCTTGTTTTGTCCCCATTGACTAATGAGAACAATTGATTCCTTTCCTATTGATAACACCCTTTTATGCAATTATCAAGAGTTTTTTTGTCTCTGTTTTGGTTTCTTTTCTCTAGCCTGAACACATCACAACCTCTTTAGCTTCCTCCCGGGCCTTGTTTTTAAAATCTTTTAGAATTTTCAATGTCCTTCTCTTAAGCCCTCTAAATTTGTCTGTATCCTTTGAAGAATATGGTAGCCCAAACTAAATGCATCTCTCTGGATGAAGCTCAGCTGAACCCCAGAGAGTGGAAAAACTGTCTTCCTTGTATGAGACATGATGCTCCAATTAACACAACCTAGTGCAGTGTTTGTCTTTTCTGTGACAGCATTGTCTTTATTGCTTGTTCAATATATTGTCCATTATTACTCCTACTCCTTTCGCTGGAGTTTTCCGATCTAACTAGTTTTATCTGTAACTTTGATCTTTCTACTCTTGAGTTGTTCCACCATCTGCTTTAAGTTCCCATACAGCCACATATGCTTCCCATCTTCATACTTATTTGTATGTGGCTTTTCCTGATCTCAGTCTTTGTCCTAGTGCCACCAATGTGCCCTTAGCCATTGGAGAAATTTTGCTATATCATCTGTAGGATAGACTTGCTCCAGTATCTGAGCTCTTTCATCAGCAATGCCAAAGCCCCATCAGATGCTAATCGCCATAAAATCTCAACAATTGCTACTATGTATGTACGGATTAAAAAATTATATATGTACATGTATTTCCTTGGAAAAGCAATATTTTACTGTACATAGTTAATCAATGATCTATGAAAACAGCAATGGAGTTAGAATATAATTATGCAAAATACAAATTTTCTTATTTGCATGGACTTTTGGTTTTTGATGTGGTATCTCTTTCCACCTTGATTATAAAATCAAATATTCAGCAATCTTCCATGAACTAAAATTTCAAAACGTCATTTCAGAAACCGGGACAGGTGATGTTCCCGAACTGGGATGTGTATGCATTCCTAACCCATCTGGGAGGCAGGTGGAAGGGAATGCAGCCACTATTGAATTCCAACCCACTGACTTTGCAGGACTAGCTACTTCTAGTCTTGCTGGCATAAAAGCCTTGGGAGACTGCTTTGTGTTGGAACTGCTAAAGTATTACTCTTCTGAAACCCAGATTTGGGGAGCTGCAGCTCAAGTTTTCAAGGCTTCTCTTTCTTCAGCAGTAAATGTGGAAGACTTCAGAGACCCAGAATGGACCAAGGAAATATTCTTCATATTAGATCTTTAATAGAAAAACATTTATCAATTTTGGGGACAAAATTCAGGTTCAGTATACTGATATTTTTCTCAGAATAAATTGTCCTGTTAGGAACTCTGTGCACACACTCACAAAGACTTCTGAAGTACCTTTGTTTTTCTACACACATCTGAATCTTTCTAGGGGTTTTCGTGGTGTTTTTGCTGCAGAGGAGAGCTCAAAAATTCCTTTAACTTACCTTTTATTTCATTTACCCTTTATTGTACATGAAAGAATGCTCTTTGCTCTTGCTGGGCTAACGAAGATTTATACCCTTTGTTCATTTCCTTTCCCCTCCTAACATGAACCGGAACAGTTTGCCTTACTCAGGTTTCCAGAGGTATGTCTACCTCACTCACTCAAAGTGCATTCCCAGGAGCAGACAAGAGCGCATTGTGCCTGCACGCAACCCACACCAGGGCCTTGGGCAGCCTGCCCAAATGTGCCTGGCAGGGCCCTAACCACCTTCTTACATGCTAATGCCGCCTAAGAATGTCCCATGTGTTTGGGCTCACCGAACGTCGCGGGTGCTAAAGGAGCGTTTTCCGCCCAGGCATTCGCTGTGTGCAGAGCTGGGTCCAGCCCAGGTGGCTGCCAACGGGGCAGCCCTCAGAGAAAGAGATATTCCTCTGCTCAGGGTGAAATGGCATTGCCAGCTCAGTCAGTCTCAGACATTTCAGAGAGAGGGGTATGATAGCTAAAATATGAGAATTTACAGAGTATTAATAAATGTCTATACTTACGAATGTTAATATTTATAACTACATATATTTCTAATGGAGGAGGATTACTAGGGGAAGAGAGAACTCTGTTTTCTTTTTCTTTGTTTTATCTTCCTTTTTTCTTTTTCTTTCTCCTTTTTTTTTTTTACTTTTTCAAAGGAGAAAAAGAGAAAACAAAGTCTGTCTTGCTATATTCTCACTCTGCAAGTACAAAGCAGCACTGAGATTTCTGTAAGAAAATGTTGATAACTCCATATGGTAGAAAGTCCACGTAAACAATGACTTTGAACAGGCCACATGCCGAGATAGTGACACTAGGTTAGTGTAGCTATCCCCCCTAGCACAGCTGTAACTTATGCCAGCAATAAAGGCTTTCTGACAGTGTGTTATTCCCCAATTCTAAAAGCAAAGAATTTTTATCAATAACAGTGCTTTTAGATTAATATAGTTGCTTAAACATTAAAGTTTCTGCAGCATAGCATTTAACAGCATAGTTCAAATTAAAACCATGAATAAACACCCCACCTCAGATCGACATTATGTTGCAACCCATTCCTAATACAGATCTGACCATTATTTTACCGCTGCTTATGCCAATAGCGTTGCCTGTAGGAACAAAATGTTTGCTTGTACAGTGGGTCTGTATTTTGGACCTGATTCTCCCAAATGAGAGTGGGAATCAAACCCAATGTACTGAGTCATGGTAAAGATCTTTTCAAGTCTGAGGAAAGTGTAACTCATGGAATAAATTACCGTACACAACATTTGCTTTTGGGCCAGTTAGCCAGTTACCACTTTGCAGGAATCATTCAAGTGCTCTTATCTCCTGTTCTAAAAGGCTTGCTTTGACGTGTTCAAACATTAGCTGCTTGTTACAGGAAGACTTACTTTCCAGGAATACAAAGATTCAGTCTTTCATCAAACTGTTCGTAGCGGTACATTTACTCTCCCTGAAAAAATTGTTTCTGTTGATATAGTTCAACTACACTGAAGAAGAAGAAAAAGTTCAGTTCTGAGCAGATGGTTAGGATGACTGACTGCAAGCTAGGGCTAAGAAATTACTAAATATTGCTTGTGTTAAGAGCACTATAATTTCTCTATATATCTCACTTACGATTCTTTAGCTATTTTCTTCCTCCTCAAGAAAAATAGGAGTTAGGAACTATTTTAAGATATTTTCTCTTTTTCTTTTCTCTTTTTTTTAAACCATGTTTTTACTATCTTCTATTTATCATAGCATTTTCCAGCAGCAGGAGGACCACAAATAAGTTTTGTTCCGTGATGTGGGAAGTGGTTCTCCAGAAACGGGGCAAAGATAGAAATCTGCCTCAAATTATGGGCATACAAGAAAAGACTCTCAAGACTTATGTGAATCTCTTCATCCTCAAACTGATTTTAGACAGCTAAAGGTTTATGTCTTCATTGGTGTCACTTTTGGAAGTTTCATTCTTAACATATTAGGACTGATAAATAAGGCATGGGACATTCCACAATATCCCAGCTGGGGAATTATGCAGCTGGACAAAATTATCCCCATTAGTTTAGTTTTTTAAATTATAAACCTTCTCATTGTATCTGAGAAATAGAGACATTATTGGACATAAATAGGGACAAAATAGGACAAAATAATTCCATAAAAATAATGTTTTAATTTTGAACAAATGTGCCTCTAGCCAGAATGTTTGTGAGATGTTTTGTGATTATTGCAAAATGGGAATAGAAAGTGATTTGTGAATTCTGCAATATGATGATTTAGAACAGAAAATCTGACTTTGAGTTACTTGCACTCAGAGAAACACAACATGCAATGTGTTCTGCTCCAACTAACCAACATAACAATGTTGAATGCCAAATCTTGAATATCAAGTACTTGCAATGAAGTGCTCATAAATGATACACTTTCATTCAGGGAATAATTCTGAATTATAAATCTAAGAAAGTCATAAACTGCTCTCCTACAATTCATAAATAGAAAAAGGAGATGAGGTTTGTCTAACAAATTATTTGGCATGAATTATGCATCCAGAAGCTACCTTGAGTCCCTAATCCGCATTTTCTAAAATTTGTATGGGGTGTCTCCTCTAAAGATTTTGCCATATAATTACCTAGATCAGCCATTTCCCAGCTGGATCCTCTATGGCAACATCAGTGTGCTTATGTATTCCTGGACAAGACTGCTTTATACACCTTTTCCTTATGCCACTTATATATTGCCTTTCTAAGCAGATTTGTCACCTGTTCTGGGAGACACTGTGGCCTCCATTTCCTTCAGTGACCTAAAATAATTAAGAGCTAAATCTCCTGTCTTCAAGGACTTTTCATAATCTTAAATTTATGCACATGAGTAGTTTCATTGATTTTAGGGGATCTTTCCACAGGAGTACATTTAAGAAAACTTATTTGAAGTTTTGGGCTCTCAGGAGATTTGTCTTCTAATGTTACATGCTTCCTATGTTATCATTAAATAGATTGTTATTGCTCAGCAATGTCTGAAACACAGAACACTAAGGAAGGACCTATGAATTGCATATAATAAAAATCCTCAATAAAGTTTACTGATTTTGCTTGCATTTATATAATTATTTTCAGTTAGATGTTTGTGATTTAGATGGAAAGCTTATGAAATCAGAAAAAGATCCCGTGTGTTAGGATTTTCTTTTGCTTATGAAGGGTACCTTGGGTCAGATTCCCAAAAAACCCCCTCAGCATTTCGTTGCAGATTACAGAGGTGCTTGGCAGTAAATTTGGCTCTGAGCATTAAGAAAAATTGTGTATTTTTTCAGCCATTTGTGGAAGTAATGTTGACACCAGGACGTGTATAAATGAGGATGACTGTAATGCATTTCATTGCTTGTAACCTATACAGACAGCACTGGAGTGCAGCAGTCAGCTGAAGGAGCTGGCTTTTGGAAGGGAGAGGCGGAAGGAAAATCTAAATGGGTTAGCTGTTAAGAACAAGAAGCTTTTGATTTAAGAAATATTAAAAGTGAGTTCCTGGATTTTATTCCTGACCCACGCCCAATTAATATATTTTCCAAAACCAAGACACTGTGTTTGCAGGATTTATTTAATATTAATGGAAATATTAAAGGGATAAACTAGTACCTGTAAGATGCCTTTAATTTTTTTTTCTCCGGTTTTGTTTCAAAAATACAGAAGCCGTTTCTGACCTAATTGATCAAAACTGCTTTTCTTCAGGAAACAGTGCAAAATATCTCCTTTTCAAGGCAAATGAATTTGAGGACTGGTGAGAGAGAGAAAGGTAATATATGCTAGAAGAAGTACCAGAATTTGAAATGGAAATGAACCTTCAGCATAACATGCATTTTGATATTGCTCATACAACCATTCAGAACTTGTATTTCTTCATTTAGATGCATAAAACTATTTAAAAATGTTGGTTACAAGTATTTCTTCCTTCTACTTTTCGAAATTTCTTGGAAAGAGTATTCTTCAAAGTTATCTTATGACTCTTAGAAATTTCCATTTCTAGGAAATCTCACACAAAAATAAGCTTATTAATTAAATAATTTCACCAATTACAGAAAAATATTCAGAATAAATTATTTCTTTTTATTAGGGATTTTTGCAGAAATGTCCAAGTATCTGCTCTCAGATCTACTCAAAAAGTTTATTTTTCTTCCAGCAGCAAAATTCATCTGTTCACTTACTATGATAATTACATAAATATTTTAATCACCAGACAAGTTACTAGAAAGGACTAGGTTTATTGTAAGAGAAAAATTATCACCTATCTGTTAAAGTATTTAATCTGAAGAAATTTTGTCAGTAACGTAAAAGACCACAAAAATCACTACAATATTTTCTTACTCTGCAC
Organism: Acanthiza pusilla; assembly: GCA_036630365.1. Classification (NCBI taxonomy): domain Eukaryota; kingdom Metazoa; phylum Chordata; class Aves; order Passeriformes; family Acanthizidae; genus Acanthiza; species Acanthiza pusilla. The sequence goes on from JAXCHO010000098.1 coordinate 6,909,173, forward strand.
GCATATATTTTATAAACAAAAGGATTGCCTTTCACACACTTAAATTCTGATTTAAAAACCCCCAAACTATTTACACATTATCTCCTGGTTCTTTAGACAAAGTGCTGAACAAAGAGCACTGAGACCCCTCCCAAGAGGTTGACTTTTACCCTGTGATCAAACCTCACTTTCCTCTCTTTTCTTCTTTTTAATAACTGCATGGACACCATTTACCGGATACAAGAGGAATAGCTTACATAAGGACACATAACCCAGGACTCATTTTAATATTCATGAGGTCATTGGCGTTATTAAAGAAATTCAAGTAGGTAGTGAACACTGGATTGCGTTCCTGCACCATATATCTTTTATCTGGCTGTGAAAGTGAAGCATTACTAATGCAGTTTTAGCTTCTCCTTCTTTGGAATTGAGCTCTTTGGTGGACATGTAATACATGCTCTAGATTCTCCAGTATGCGTACCTACGTTAACAACCACAACTATTTAGAGTTGCTACCAGGGTCTTAAAGAGATGAGAGTTCCCAGACCCAGCATGTGAGCTTTGAGCTCACTGAAAGAAAAAAACAAATAATTTAGAAAGTCCTCCCCTCAAGTCAAAATCTGGAGACTCATTTCCCACATAGTTTTTTTTTTGTTGGTTTTTTTTTCAAAACTTGCTAAGAAAGGCCAAATTTAGGTTTCAAAAACCAGGAGGCAAAAAGGACCCCTTATTGTTACTGGGGTTTCTTTCTCTACAAACCTTGACATTTTCCAACTGTATCTCTATACAAAACAAGAGATCATTTTAGAAATAAAAAATACAATTACTACATGAAAGGAAACAACATTCAAATGTTGTTAATTAAATGAGGGAGTGGATGTCAATGTTAATGTGTAGGTACATAAAAAGAACCTTATTTTGCAGATGTATGACAGGGCTCCCTGAAGAACACAAGTTTTTCTATATTAATTCCATGGTAGTTGAAAGCTACATAATCAAAAACACCTTCTAAGTTTGGCAGAAATTTAACATTGGCTGTTTAAAATAAAAGGTCTGTATGGAAAGTTCAGTTTTGTTTTGTTGGGTTTTTTTATTCCCCTAGGGTGAATGTGGTGGAGGAAATATTTTTATCCAGGCCTCAGGAAATGGTGGTCTGGCTGCAGTGGGGCGGATGGTTACATGAACAGAATTCACTCAGGGCAAAGCCTGCCATTGCTTACGTCTGCCCCCAAACTCCTGGGCTGCAAGAACTAATGTCAATATCCACCTGGAAATATCCAGTGAGGAAGGGCTGTGGAAGCTGCTACCCTGAAACAACCCCTCAGGCTTAAGTGAGGTGAGTCAGAAATGTGCAAGATATTGATGTGGATAAGCAGAATCCTACTGAGTTATATTTCAAACAAAAAATCTATGACACCATCATGTACCTCACTAATACAAATGAACCAAAATGACAAGAAACATAATTTTCTGATTAAGTCTTTGTGCTTTTCAGGTGAATACTTACAGCAGAGGCAACGTGGCATCCTGAAGTTTGCAAAAATCCTGCAGATTTTATGAAGGTAGTTTTACAAATTTTCATTTCTCTTTTCAGGACTTTGCAGTCATTTCTCACTTGCCCCTTCTAATACAAGGGAGTCTATTTCCAATTCCAGACCTGAAAATTGGTGCATGTAAATCTGTAGATCTGTCTGGGTTCTTCTGCTGTAAGTCTGCCCATTCTGAACACCTTACAAACTTTTTATCTTTTCCTTGGCTTCTTTAGAAAATATGGAATAAAAATGTTGACATCAGCTGTCAGGCTTAGAGCACAGACAGTTTCTTAAATCCCAAAGGATCTTCAATATATAAAGTTCACTTATCATTTATGAGTTTAATCAACACTCTGTCTGATAACCATTCAAACACAAGCAGACAAGTATCAATACTGATGGATTTCATTTATGAAAATACTCTATTAGGCTACTATATATCAGTTTTTCTTTTCTCTGTGTATTCCACTTTTGAGATACTTCCCATCATGTTACTGTTTAATTTTCTCTGCAGCCCAATCTTTTTATTAGGCATTTTTCTACAAGAAACCCCAAGCTTCCAAGCTTAATAGACATTGCTCTATCTTCCACTTTCTTCACCATAAAATATGACAAAATGCACTCTATTTGCTCTGTCTTGGTGGCTGTCCTTTACTTATAGATGTTGCATTGTTTTCATTTTTTATTAACTTAGTTAGATGTCAGCAATCATCTCTTAGCTAAGTCATACGTATTTGGAAACACTACAGGAATCTCAGAGGAAAACCTTACAGCAGGTCAGCAGTAAATTTGGGTACGGGGGGGTGGCATGGAGGGAGGGGTGAAATACTGTTATGAGATTACAGCTGATACCAGGCATAATTTTTACAACTGGTCAATACTTTGAATTATTAATTCCATACAACTCAATTTATAAACAATGTAATGCATTAAGAATAGACAGTGAAATAGACTATATTCTGGTTTACCTCTTTATTTGCCAAACCAAGAGAGGTTTCTTCAAAAAAGAGCTAGTATCTGGCAAAGTGCCTGGTTTTCAACATGTGATGTTTAGCAGGTGGTATAGGGAGCTGAGCTTTCACTGTAGTCATGATGGATTAGCAGCAATTTTGATAGCACTATTGATAGACCAGCAAGAGTCTGAGACTCAGACTTTTCTACATTCAGCTTGCCTCAGACTTCATTTTTCTTTCTTCAGATATTCTAGACAAAACTACTCAGTAGTATCCAACAAAGAGTCCAGGGAGCTAATCTTGTTTTGTATACGTTGAAAAAATTCTGGCAGTCTTTCCTTTGAAGAGTTCCAAGTATTCTGTGCCTGAGAGCAAAGACTTGAAGTTTTAAAAGGATTCATAGGTTTGATATAAATCCAAAACCATTCTAACTTGAACAAGTGAGGAACTTTTGGGAAAATATTTTCAACAGAGGTTTCACAGTATTACAGACTCGTGTAGGTTGAAAGGGTCTTCAGGAGGTCTCTGGTTCAACCTTCTACTAAGAACAAGTTCAACATTGAATTCAGAAGCCAGGTTGCTCAGGACTTTATCCTGTCAGGTCTTGAAAACCTCTAAGGGTGGATTCCATGACCTCTCTGGGTGTCCTACTCTAATACTTTATTTTTTTTCAGTTAAAGACGTTTTTTCTTACATCCACTCAGAACCGCTCCCATTCCAGCTAAGTCCATTATCTCTTGTTCTCTGCCCACGCACCTCAGTGACAGACTTATCTCTGCCATCTGAGTAGCCTACTCATAAAGGTTGAAAGGTGGCTCTGAGGTCCCCTGCAGCCACGTCTCCAGGCTGAACAAAACCCAGCTGCCACAGACATTCATTCTATATAGGAAATGTGCTGTTAGCCCCTGGATTATACTGATTTATGTTTATTGCTATTATGTTTATTTATGTTTATTTATCAGTATTTATTACTGATTTATTATACTGATTTTTTGCTTTGGGTTCCTGAAACTGAATACAGTATCAGGATGTGGCCATGTATAGGAGAATAATCATTCCATCGACATATCACACATACACACACTTCCCGCTGAGCAATGAACTGGGGTGGGTATTTAGGAAATAGGAAGCCCTTACCCTCTGAGGCACAGAGTCAGGCAATGGTCATAGCCAGTAAAACCAGCACAGAAAAGGAATTTAAAAAAGCCAGATGGGGATCTTCGTGGGTAGAAAAGAGATCAGGACAGTTTAAAGATGTCTAAGCCCAACTGAAATTTCTTAGATCACACTTTTACTGTGAACAGTGAATCTCATGTTAAATTGATACAGAATTTCACTACAGTGAGTGAAAATGGAGCTGGGTTAAGGGACCACCTATAGGGAAGACGTTGAACTGAGAAGGCTGTGGCAGATTGGAATTTAGAGGGCATCAAGGTTTGGGGAAATGCAAGGTGACATCTATAAAAGTAAATATGTGAATATATAATCAAATGCAAAACATGCCTATTTAAAAGGCAAATTTTTTGAGTTCTTGACTATGTCATTAGAGCTTTTGGTTGTGTGTAACGTGTATCATTAAAGTCTATTTTTTATTTGCATTGTATCATATACTGTTATAAGCAGTTGACTTTAGATTCCAAATAAAACTAAGAGCAGCCTATTTCTCCACCATAGTTCTACTGAAAAATAATGGAACATGAGCAGAGTTCTCTGAAGGAAACTCAAAACCTCAGAGGCCTTTGGTCTTCTTTTTAAACTGAGATTTTCTTTTAAAGGAAACTGAAATTTCATTTTCTACCTTTCAATTTTCTTCAGCTGGAATCAGGAGTCATAATCTCTGTCTTCTTGAAGACAAAATTTGTTTCAACCATTCATGAAGGTTACTATTTTATGCACATGAGTAATGCAGCCTCTGTAAGTTGAACATGATGTTATCTCTAGAAATGTTATGCATAAGATTTATCTTCAAAGATATTTCTGAACCTAACTTATGCATATCTTTGCACTTAAGTTTGATTTGATAACCTGCTGAACAGATCTAATCTGTTAGTGGTTTTCTGTGCTTTTCTCCATACTGGGAAGTACTCTTTACTAACTACACATTGGTAAAATGAGTAGTAAGTTTATTAGCACCATCCACAGTTCCTTGACAAGAGAGAAAGCGAGAACACAAAAGGCTGAGAGAAGAAGCAAGAAAAAAAAACAGGAAGGGAAAGGGAACACAGAAATGTAAAACATGATCATAAGTCTATCAAAGTGTATGGGGACTTAGAATATTATAAAGAGACTTAAAAGACAGTAGCAAAATAAGGAATAAGTGTACAACCATAATTCAGCTATCTTTGAAGACTGCATAATCAGTCTGGATATTGGGACATCAGGTTATTGATTTTAAAATAATTTGTTTCTTTTTAAAAAATGCCATGTGCTAGTTTAAAACATTAACATAATATCCTTGTGTCAAAACTCTATATACTAGGTGAAAGGTGTGCCACCTTGCAGAACTTGTAAATTCACTGTTTCATGCTTCCAATCTCTCTTGCCTGGCTCTGTCAGCTTAGCTGGGTTCATCTCCTGTGAGGTGTCACTAGAATGAGGATCCCAAGCAGCATAACCAGGATCACCAACAGAAGGAATCAGGATGAATCCCGGAACATGTAGTCCAGGCAGAAACACTGTCCTATAGTGAAGGTTGGAAGCCTGAAGTACTGAGCTGTCACAGACATGAGGCCACATGTCAGTATTTCAGCAGAGAAATATTTTCTTTCTCAACTGAAGTATTTTGGGGTTTGATTTTTTCCATCAAAATGTCAACATTTGATGCACATAATGTCAATTTTCCAGCCATTCTACAGTAAATTGCACCTGATACAAATGTATGTGTATGTCCTCTATTTTTCCATACTAGATGTTTTCTCAATAAGAAATTATGGAAAAAAGTCAAGATATGTCAGAATCTATAGGCTCTAATAGTGGGATTCATCCAACAAAATACAAAAATCTATAACTGAGACGTCTACATCTGAAGTTGTCACCCTGGACTCTTTTCATAATCAATGGAGAGAAATAGGCCCTTTTAGGGTATGATTCATCTCATCCTAATGTAGATGGCTAAAATAGGTCAGCTGAATCATGTTTTAAAAACATCTCTTTCTCCCCATTGGCATTAGAGTGAATCTATGGTGACAACTTCAGACATTGACAGCTCAAGTTAAATAAAATTACTTATGCCTTAAGAGTCCATAGAACTGTTATTCATAAACTTGTCCTTTTGCACCATAATTTCACCTGTTCATTTTACTTGTTTCCAAATATATGATGTCTTTTTCTTCTCCCTTTTTTCCCTGTTAAACCAATCTTTTATCTTCATTTTTTCCTTACCTGCGCTGCCTTGCACATCCTTTTTCAATTCTTCTCATCATCACAAAATCAGGCTTGAAACCAAATTTCAAGCCAATACCTGAGATAAATAAATGCATACCATATTACCAAAACTGTGAGATTCTGCAGTACTGCCTACTTTTCTTCTTAGCATCACCACTAGTCTGCGGTCTTTTAAAATACAAGCTCTGAAACCAAATTATTTATACCAGTTGTCTGATATAGGAGGCCAGGATCAGACAAAATATTTTCTTGTTTTGTTTCCCTACCTGGACTACACATCACCCTTTAAAAAAGGATGTCATTTAACATAATAATGAATTTCCAGCTTCTCTGTACCTGATTCCACAAATTGCAAAACTGTTCTCTTTGATGCCTTTGCTCACATATGAGGCAAGGATTTTCCACAAATTGCAGTGACTTGGGAGTGAAAACTGTAAATACAAAGTCCTATAATTAATAAAGTTAATAGGTGGTATAGTCAACACAACCTTTCTGCATTTTGCCATGCCACAATCCTAGAAGTATGTGCCAGAGACATTGATATCTCTTTTGAGCTCTTCTGGAAATGAAGCGTGAATGAAAGCCTAAAGAGTGGTTGCAGATCTTTTCCATTAATTTCTCCAACATGGCACAGCATTGCCGTAGCAGCATACTGAAGGAAAGCAAACAGCAATAAATCTGACTTCCCTCTGGGTAAACCCTGCAAAGGAATATAAAAGAGTGAGGGATGGGGTATGAATTTTGCTTCAATGCACCAGTAATCTGATTGGACTAAATCTGGGGTGGAAGACTCAGATTAACTCCCAGCTACATACTGCAGGTTTTCAAATTTTCATAGTGCAAGAAGCAAAGAGGAACTCTTAGACCATCTAATCTACTTTCTTCTTGATCACAGGCACTTATCTTTCACACAGTTATCCCTACCCTGAGCCAAATAGTTTCTCTGCAGCTAAAGTATATCTTCCTCAGAGTTATCTAATCTTGATTTGAAGATCTCAGGAGATGGAAAATCCACTACTTCCCTCTGTAATGTGTTCTGATAGCTAATAGCTATCAGCATTAAAAGTGTGTGCCTTATTTCCAATTTGAATTCATCTGGCTTCAGGCTCCAGCCTTTGGTTCTTATTATGCCTTCCTCCACTAGATTACGGAGTCCTTTCATATCCATTATTTTCTGCCTGAGAAGGTATATATGCCATAAGCAAGTCACCTCTCAATCTTCTGCTTCATAAACAGAAAGATCCAAATCTCTCACCAGAAGGCATTTTTTACCCATTTTTGAAACATTTCAGTATTTCCTGTCTGACCTTTCCAGTAGCTTCATTGCGTCTTTCTGAAAATGAGGACTCCAGAGTTGATGCAACGCTCCAGCATTGCCTTCCCCAAGTCATAACAGAAAGATCAACTCTCCTGCTCCCTCAGTGACCATTCAGCAAACATGTTGGGGATTTTCTACATCATCCCATTCTGAGCTATTGTTTGGTTGCTTATCTGGTATGAATCCCCTGTACTTTAAGCCACTCTCTTCAGTCATTCTGCTCAGTGGTTTTCATCCTCACTTGTAGAAACGTAAGGATTGGGCTGTAATAAAGTATCTTATTTCTAATCACTTCATTTGCTGAGCATTCTTTTCTACCTCCACAGTGTTCTCTTTTTTTTTTTTAACCACTGACATATCCATAAATTCTTCCAGGAATAATTTTATGCTGACTTCTGGACTGTTAACAAAACGCTTGAATTATTCCTCTGGTACTAGTTCTTGTGAAATCAGAGAAACATCCCATGTTAGCTTTGCATTGTTTTGCATAAGAGTAGCGGCAGGGGAAGGGGTCTGACAACTAATATTGTGTTGTTACCTTCTATAGAATTTCTTATATGTTAGGACTCGTACAGAATTATCATAAGCGTACTGGATATTTCTTCAGCTGCTCTTGTGAATTCATAAGGGCTGGTTATCCAGTATTGAGGATCTCAGAATGTTAATTACTTGTTTTTGTTGTTCAATCCCTCTTTGATTACTAATGGGGAATCCTCTTTGTTATCTTTGTACAATACCAGAAAGCCAAAACTTTTTTTTACGTTGAATGGTTGAGTCACCTAAAGACATTAGTTTTGATGTGTGTAAAAATACTGCAGAATTTAAGATGACCTGAATCAACAGCTGTAAGGTAACCAGGTATGGCCGGATTTAAATGTCATGCCAAAACCATAAAGGATTCTGCTTTCTTTAACTTTTACATACATATATATATATATATATATATATATATATATATATATATATATATATATATGTGTCAGTCACCCATGGGCTGGGAAAGGAAAGCTCAAACCTCCCTCTACTTGACAGGGAAAAAGCTTCCTTTTCTCTTGTCTCATGGAAAATGGTATAAGCAGTGAGATAAAGGAATTTTTACTGAATAAATTCTGATGTTTCACCACATTTTCTAAGTGCACAGATATATATTTGGCTATTAAGAGCAAATCCAAATGCTGCTTAAAATGTTTTCTATATGCTGAAAATATAAATAAAAAATGCATCTGTTCATATTTACCTGAAATTAAATACATCCCTTACCAAAGAAAAAAAAATCAATGATCCATAAAACATACCTAAACATTTTACTTTATCAGATTCAAACCTGAAAGGTTTAATAAGCCTGCACTTTAAACATCGCATGGAGCAATTTTCCCCTTGGACTTTCTAAAAGTTCTGCAATATATGTAGATTATTTTCTTTGGCAAAAATTAAAAATGCCATCCTGTTTATAGCTGTGTTTGTCATACATTTTTGCTTGGTTACTCCAGCTGCTTATATTAATTTTCTTCACTTTATGAGTTCTAATGGGGTATACATAACTTAGGCCCATATTACATTTGTCAACACAGAGTCTTCAATTAGTAACAAAATTTCATATCATTCATCAGCTCCAACCAAAGATGGTACTTACCCTGCCTGTGAGCTGGAGCCCCTTCTGTCAGTGCATCTCATTGGCCTAGCAGAATGAGGTCCCAACACCCCCATGTTCTTCAACAACAAAACCTTCATCTTCAAACCTATTGTACAGCCGAAATTTCAACAAGAGTGTTTTCTGTCTTTTATGCTTGCTTTTGGGGTCAGAAAGATTTCCTAGAAGATCATGTTTACTATCCTTCTCACAACTGTGCTACCATCCTTTCATCTGATATTTCATTTTATTCTGGTGAATACAGCTTAAGTATAAAGACTTAACTGATTTTGTTCACAACGCTTCCCAGTTGTGGTACGGTTAACTTGTGGTTTGCTCTCCAGCAAAATAATTGAGAAATGTCTGGAGCTTATCCGAGGCATTACACAGCAGTGTTCCTGGTCGTGTCTGTACCAGTAATTAGAAGAAGTTCAGGAACTAATCTTTTCCCCAGAGTCCGATGGTACCAGTTGGTGAGGTCTACACTGCTTGCAACTTTTTCTTTTTTTGGGGTTCAGATTTGTTTTTGAATCACCTTCAAACATAGCCTGCCAGCCACTAAGTAGTGTAGATCTTCAACATTATATTTTCAGGATCACAAAACCACATCCATGCTGTGCCTAACAATTAGTGCACACACTCAAAATTCATTAAAGCTAGGCAACATACCTAGGAGCTTCCTATTTATTTAGCTACCTAAGCTCCTCTTTTACAGGATGTTAATTTAGACAACTCAAAATTCATACTTTAAATGTCTTTACTGAACCACTTTTGTATTATTTGATCACCTATGGCATAGACTCTCTAACACCCCCTTTTTACCCAGGGTCAGGCTTGTCTCTGAATATCATTACTAACCTCCATTGCTTCAGTGGCAGGAGAAGAGTTTACACCTGATAGGATTCAACTTCAGATTATCCTTAAAATGGGAGACTTCCAATTGTTTACACCTCATAGAATTCAACTTCAGATTGTCCTTAAAATGGGAGACTTCCAAATGGGAGCCAGTCAAAGGCACACAGCTTTGAGCCACTGTATTAATTGCTGAGATGCAATTACTACTCCTACTACTCCTACTACTCCCGGGGTAGGAGAAAGCATCCTCCAAGGTGGATGGTTCTGGGAGCCTGGCTGAAGTGATCCACCCAGCATCGCCAACCAGCACTGCCCCAGGGAGATTTCCTCAGCTAGCTGGGAGCCACCCAGTCCAGGTGCCTGAAGCTAGAGATGAGTTCCATTTTGTGGGGAAAACAAACAAACAGAACAATAAAAAGACAACTAACATGCAGTTAAAAGACCTTTTATCCTGGGATGGCTGCACATTCAGACACTGACAGCTTTCTCTGAATCACGCTGTACTACAGCCCCAGATAGAAGAGTGGATTAGATAATATTGACAATCAGTGCCTATTCAAATGCCTATTTTAACTGAAATAAATACTGCATGTACCAAAGAACAATATTTAGGATAGAAAAATCTCACCTGTCTCTATTGTTATGTAATGTAATATAAGTGCATATACTTAACTAAATAAAATGGTTACATACCACCTTGCTTCTTATGACATTTATCACAAAAAGCTACTCAGTGCAGTCCAGTACTGTGTTAGGGAAATGAGAGGAGCACTTATTCCTTCACATTAGTTAACATGTCAAAAGCTTTTTATCTCAAAGATATTAAATGGTAAGAACAGTGTGTTTCAACTTCTAAATTGTCATACATCAAAGATTTTGGAGGACTTCTTTTTTAAATTGACAGTTGTCATTTAATATACAGTATGATACAAAGCATATTATTTCTGAATGTTACCAGGGAGATTTCATTGGCTTTTGTGACATTTCCAGTCTTTGGTATAATTGGCTAACAGCTTTTTTAACCTAATGTCTTTTAAGAAGTAGTGTACCTGGTGGTCTGGGGTATCACATCTACTGTTTTCTCTTTTCTTTGTTGTCCAAAAATGTTACCGTAATGATAAAAAGTGACATTATTTTAAAAGATAAGAAACACCAAAATTATTTTCTGTCTGACCTTTACAGTTACCAGAACAAGCGGCTTCTGTTAGCAAAATAGTTCAAGCTTTTTATTACAAAGGATATTTGGCAGTATTCCATAAGAAAAAAAATACATGTAGTTCTTGTCAAGGGAAGTCATTAAGCCCTCTCTCCTTATGCCATGCTAACATTTTAACAAAAATAAAATTCTGGGTATTTTAAGATAGAGGAGGAAGTTGACTGTGAGAGGCAGGGATATTTCACATAACGCTCTTTATGAGTGTACTAATGCAGTTTTATGTCTTTGACTGCACCACTTTGAAGCAAATACAGTGGGTTTACCCAAGAGTTCAAGGAGATTTTGGTGACCTTCATTTCCCAGCTGTACATTTGTGCATTCAGAGTTTTCTTTTTCACCGTGTTCTGTTTTGCTATTAGAATGATGCTCCTTCTTTAGGAGAGGCTGGGAGGTATGACAGATAAATGACTGAATGGCCCAGTGTGGCTAAATTGCTACATTTATGATTTTTTAAATAATTATGGCTACTCCTCATTGCTTCTGTTTTATCCAGGTAAAAGCCTACAAGTCAATCCTTAGCTCCACTCCATACCTCTCATTTTTGATTTTACAGGTTACCACAGAATTTGAGAGGTGGAAGTGCCTGAGATTTCAAAGCCACATCCAGCACAGATCCTTTTAACCGCTGTTGTTGTTGCTCTGGTTCTTCAGCTCAAATAAGGATGATATATGTCTTGCTTTCAGCTCACATGACAAAGATATGACATTGTTGTCACTGATGCTTAAGAAAAACTGTATGAGTCACATTACAACAGCAACAAAAGTTAGAACAAAGCCCTCTTTCTTGTTGAAAGAGTTTGCTGGTTTACTGTCTTCTACTCAGCTGGTGGTACTGAACATAGCCTGCAAATGGTTGAAATATATTTTAGGTGCATGAAAGCAAAAATAGTTTTTAAAAACATAACATTCCTTTAGGAAAATAATTGGAGGCAGCTATAGTCATTAACTCTGGAATATGTAATTCTTCCCACGATTCTTAATATAAATTGAATGCTGTTGCATGCCACAGTATTAAAGAATATATGAGCTAAATATCCTCCTGCTTTAAAGATGAGTGGTCTAAACCCTGAAAAATTACAGTATATGCAAATGAACATAAAGGACTGACTTTACTGACCATTTCTTTGTGTTTGGGGGATAGATTTCTGCATGGCATAATATTTCCACTTGCATTGGTTTCCTGGCATGAAAATGTTTATTGCACTCATTAGCTAAGAGGATGTCGGCACTGGTCCAATGAACACAGATCTGCCTTCTGATTTCAGCCATTAAATTGCAATGGGATTCATAGGCTTAACATTGTGGGTGTGAGAATAATAAAATGGAACTCCATCTTTAGCCCAGTTACCATGGATGCAGTTAAAGGTCATAGTGGCAGCTGCTAACTAGTTGCCTTTTTAGCTGTATTTCCCCTCCTGCTATGTGTTTTTGTGTACCTTAGTTTCCACAGGTCTGCCTTAGAGCAATTCCACTTCCCTAACTTGGCATATGGGTGTCTTCCTCAACACGATCGGTGCATTCCCATAAATATGGTTGTTATGGGCATCCGTTTATTGAATTATTTGTGATTTAATGAAAAATGAATGCAAAGACCTTAGCAAAAAAACAGAAATGCAGGCTGCTCAGCACCCTGAATTATTTCTATTTTCTACACTCTGCTTCACATTCCTAGCTTGGGGGTGGGGGGAAAGAAAGAAAAAAGCCCTGTATATAGTGAATTCCTATCTCCGTTTAAACTCATAATGGGTTCAGGCACTGAGGCATTCACAATGTGGAACATCAACTACTACTTCTCCATTCGGCCCAAAGTCCTAGGAGTTAATTCCCTGTACTGCATGAAGTGTCAGAGTAATTACCACTGATCAGCCCTATTTCTCAGCATTCTGTCCTGCTTTGAGAGGCACCCTGTTTATTGATGCACCGCCACCTCATCACAGTGCTTTCATTCAGGCAAGCTGCTTAATCGAAAGGGCTTGGACAATGCAGGATTTTCAAAGAGAAGAAGTGGAAAAAAAAAATTAAAAGTAGCCAAGTAAAATAAAGTGAATGGTAAAGAAACCTGAAAGCTCCACAAAATATTTCCTTATGTCAACACTTCATTTCAATAGATTTTAAAACTCTTATTCATTTCAAAAAGAAGGTACTGTGAGTCTTTTCTGTGGTGACTCAACTATGTGATCACATCTTTTGAAGATTTTTAAGAACAGAGTGCTGGAAGCCCTCCTTGAGGAACATTTATCAGGTTTTGTTCTGTTCATATACAAGCGATGACTCTGTCAACTTTATGAACCACAATGCAAAGAAATGTTTTTTAAAGTTTTTGCCTCTCCGTTTTAAAGATAGATTTATACAACTTGTCATTTAATGAAAATAAATTAAGTACTATTTGAGCCAAGTATTTCGGTTCCACACAAGGGTGGCTTCTGGTTCTCTTTGGCAGGATGCCATTTTATTCATTTCTATTTCAAACACAATGTGAATCTTTTAATTCGAATATAGTATATAAGTATGATGGCTATAAAGCCTACACTGTGACTTGTTCACGCTCTTCCTCTCCTTGCATTTCTGTGAATTTTAGGGGGTGGCAGAAAGTTACACTGAATTCATTTCGGTTTAAATACTATCAGGCTTTGTATGTTTCTTAGAGAGAGAGAAGATAGACTTATTAGGGCTAGCATTTTCATTAGGACTCAGTGTTTTCCTTGGTTAAGTTGCTTTTGGGCACTTGTATATCTGAGGCTATCCAGGCTGTAGTAGTTTTCCAGTTGAGCCTATTTTGACTGGAGTAGTGAAATATATTGCCCCGTGGAAGAGGAAACAAACAGGTAATGGCAAGCATAAACATAAACAAACCAGTTATCTAACTGTTTGCTAAGATTCTTCTAATGTCATCACTCCCCTCTGTGGCATTGTTTCATTAAAAAGTAATTTTTCATAAGTTGTTCAGCAGTGTTGTTGAAAATAACAGAAAAAGACTGCTATAACTATTCCAGTGTCCTGTTTTACTATTTCCTCCACTATACTTTAGATCAAAGAATTTCTTCTTGTGCCTTGTTTACTGTTGATATTTTCTGGCTGATTGGATAGGAATGACATTTTGACAATTTACTGTAGCAGTAAGCACTGTAAAAACAAAAGGTGCTGATGAAAACTCGGAACCCATTATTATGTAAATTATGGCTGACTAACACAGATTCCATCTCCCAGTCACCATCATTGAGACCAGTTTTACTCAATGATAATAATTTTCATGATTGCAGTCTTCAGAGAGATGAGAAATATGCTCTAGCTGTTGCATTTATCTACAGCGGATACTTGACCCTTAATTAAATTCTGAAACTTTTTTATGTAATAAGGTAAAATACAGCTGACACTTCTATTCAAACAAAGAGCATCAAACACAGATCTACCAAATAAGATAAAGGTATTTCAGACTTACCTTCTTGTAATGCTAGCAAACACGAAGACAAGCAACCTCCTTTGAAAGAGAGTTTAAAGTTTAAAATGAAAAAAAAAAAAAAAAAAAAAAAAAAAAAAAAAAAGAAAGCATTCTGCTGGGCAATTTAAATGTTGCACTTCAGTGCTGTGTCTGCTAAATGTTGGGCTTGCTCTGCAGCGTGGTCTTGAACTTTATATTAAAATATGCATGGCAGGGAATAAAACAAATGAGCTTTGAGCATATAAATGATGTTTGCTCCCCTATATTATTGCGTTCATAAGTGCAAAAGGATTATAAGGTAAAATAGTGTTATTTAATCTTCATCACTAACTTTCATGAGACAGTACTCTCCTAAATCTTGAAAACTGTGATTTGTGAAACTATTCCTCCTAAAAACTGATTAGAAGCAACTCAAGGTGCTGCCCTACTGAGCTACTGTTCTGCTGCTAACTGAAATAAAAGTTATTAAACATCGTACAAGCAATTAGTTTGGCAGACGTTTATGTATACTGCTTTCAAAAATAAGACTGGGGGAAAGGGGTACACTGTGGAGAAAAAGGAAGTGGGACTTTTTATTTAATATTTACATATTTTAGGAGAGCCCTGTAAGCTTTTGGTATTTCTTTCCTCTCTCTCCTCCCCATTCCATTTTTCCCCTCTCCTCCTCACTCTCCTCACCAGTTTTTCAAATGAGAAAATGGCCATTCCAGGTGAGCAGCAACAGTTCAAGTAGGCAGTAAGTTAAGCTAAAAAGGTAGGGTATTATAAAAATGGAGATTCAGTATTTCTTTAGACATAGCACTTTGCTAAACTGTCAGTTCATAGAGCCAATGAGCTAAGAAAAGTAATTACTTAAGTGGATTTCATGAAGAGTAGAAAGATGATTGTGCCACATTAAATAACAATTGTATCCTTAATGATGTGTTGGACTATAATACAAACATCCTTCTGCCATTATATGCACTACAATATACCTTTCTAATTACTCTGGTGGCTTCCTCTTCCTTTATTAAGATGCTATGCTTTCAGAGACTATGTGAGCATTATATGAGCTTTTTTTTTTTTAAAACTACAGTGAATGCAGCTGCATGGTCATTGATAAATTGTTTATAAATTACTGACACATTATATATGAATGGAATCATTATTTTTTTCCTTTTCTTTCCTTCATAAAATATAATTTTTCTTAGATGAGATGTAATGAAATTACAAAAAAATTACTATTCTATGGGTTTTGACATTTCTAGATATATAAGGAGTATAGTAATATAAGTCAGATAATTAACAAGGCAGATTCAAGGCAATATGTCAAACCTATGAAACCAAGCTAGAATAGGGTAGATAATTTGTTAGTATTGATTTCAGTGATTTTTTGTTATGTGACCCTTTGGGGATCCTTGGATTTTCTTTCAGTGGTCCCTGAAAAAGCAATTTTATCATCTGCAAGTTTGAATATATTACAAGGGTATTCCTTTCCACTAAAAACATTTTTAGATTGTCTGAACATTCAAAAACACTGAAAACCACCTCTCTATTTCATTGCTTATATTCTGATCCCTTAGAGAAGGAAACACTACACTCCTTAGCACAGCCTTCTATAAATCAGTATAGTTCCTCTGACTTTTAGAGTTACTTTTGTGCAGTGTCTGACCACTCATTAGACTTGATTTTCTAACATTCTGTCAGCATACAGAGTACTTGGATCCAGTTAAAATTTACACACATTAATAGTCCCACTGAAGTAAAGAAAACATCTTTTATGTGGAAATTCTTCCAAATGTATAAAAGGATTGAAGAACAAGGGAAAAAAAGTCATAAAACTGGACAATTCTGGATTCCCTGTCAGAGCCCCACTTAACTCTTGCAATAGAAATTTTTTGTGTGAAACCAAACTTCAATAATTAAGTGAACAAAATAAACCCTGAAAAATATTCTTCTCCTCTGTGTCTCTTAGTAGAGATGCACTCCTTTAACTCATAACTCATGCTCTTCTGCTATCAATTAGTGCCACTAATAACAATAATTCCACGAACAGTTCAGTCTGCTTTTATTTACATTTCATTGCAGTCCCAAATAGCTAGTCAGTTGGGAATTTTATAAGTAAAATTTATACAATATTTTGTATAATACAAAGTAAAGTTCCTTACCACCGTTGGGTGACCTGAAGTTATCACAGAAAAAAGAGGACAATATTCTGGTTTTGTAAATCATGTTTGACCCCTTTGAAATATAGCAATAATAGGAAAAATATGTCATAGCATGACCAAACTATTTTGTGGTTCTCATCAATATTATATTCCCTTTGTGAAAAACTAAGACACATTATACAGCTAGTTTCACATCTGACTGTTCACACATTGTCAAAATAAGAAGAGACAGTGTCCACAATTTGAAATAAAATCCATGTATAAAATTCATTTGCAATTAACATAATCCATATCCTACTAGCAGTTCAGCAAGTATATTTCCTCTTTAGTCCCAAATTCTACTGGTACAGTAAGAGCTCTGTGCTTGGATCGTGTGCTAGGCAGAATTATGGGAATCTTTATAAACTCCCTGCTGCACTGCTTGGTTAGCTAAATTCAAGATTAGTAAATGGTCCTTGGAAAGTAAGCAGAGTAGTTCCCCTGTTACTGTATTTGGAACATATATACATAGCCATATATTTTTTCTGAAATCAGTCATATGAAGCCTGAGGGGAAAAAAAACCCCAGTGTTGCCTGGTAAAACTGCAACTAAGTGAAATTTTTGTACTGGGGTGAGCAAGTAGCAACTGAGAATAATTTGTCATTTTTACCTGTACTCATTATCACCTGCAAAGTATCCATTGCTCGGTACTACCCAGAATTGGGCCTTCTGTGAGGTAATAAATTCTGTTGCTCTGTTTTCTGGAAGAGAAGGGTGGGACAATCTTATTCTTTGTTCCGAAGTTTAGCACTTACCTACTTGGATTTGCTCAAATCCAAGCATACTATATCATGAAAAAAAATTAAATAAGTTATTGAAAATGTGTTGCTTATGGCACAGTCCACTGCTTTTAAGAGACAAGTAGCGCTGGGAAAGGAAGCAAAATGTGAACCTGGACAAAGACAGTTGCATATAATGATTCAGGTAAACTTCATAAATTATAATTGTCACATCATATCACAGATCTTTCTGACTGCCAGAGAGGATGGTGAGTGACTCAGTCAGTCATTATGTTTGGGAAAAGTTACTTCTTCCCAAATTAGTAACTCATATACAAGAAACATATAAGTTACGTCTGAGACATTGAGAATTCTGTTCAGTAGGAAACTTCAACTGTGTTTAGGTGCCTAATTGAAAACTTTCAGTCTTAGAAATGCATAGTCAGAGGATGCCTTGCTCCTAAGCACCAGACTCTGCTGAGATCTTGATTTTCAGGACGGCATCTAATATTCCTTGTTTTCTGAAGCTCTCCTACCTAAAAATGCTTCAGTATAAAAAATATTTTTAAAAAAATTTAAAAAGTTTTTAAAAATTACTCAGCTTTCTCTTTCTGCTGGGTTAAGGGGGTTAAGACACCACTTTTGGTTTTCAGGTGCTTGTTTTAGGTTATCTTCAGATCACACAAAATAGGCTAAACATAAAACTCACCTCATCTACCTCCAAAGATTGGTACCCAGTTTGCTCTAGAACAGCATGAATGAGACTGACATGGAGAAGAAATTTCCTGGAACTTGCCTATCAACTGTTGCTTACTAAAAAACAGATTGCCTGCTGTGGTGATAGCAGTGAGCGATGCAGTCATAGCTCGTACAAGCTCAGCGCCTGCATTCTTGAGGACCACAGCCATTTCTGCTCATTTTCATCATTTCAGAAGCTGGTCAGATCTGCTGGGAGCCAGTGCTGGTTTTGCAAGGATTCAGAGTAGATCTATGTTATAGACTTGCTGATAGGTAAAAGTCCTATATAACTCTGATTGTGAGAGTCAGCCTTGATAACAAAGAATCAGAATGCCTCATTGCAAATTACATAGAATTTATTTTTTCTGTTGAGCTTTCTGATCAAAGACTTGGAATCATCACCAATTTGTCTTGGCAACAGCTCTGCCACATGGAAAAGTCACCTTATCAACATTATAAAGAAAGGGAATCAAGCTTGCCTAAGAATATAATGCAAGACATTGTGGAGGTAAGAAAAATGCCTGTGTTTGAAACCTGTATCTGAAGCGCAAGTCCATTCTTCTCCCTCTGAAAATGAGAATACTATGCAAATCTGTAAAAGTCTATGGTTGGGATGGATTAATCTTTGCAAAATTGACTCCGTAAGTGTGTTGTCTGCTTAGGCAGTACACAACATCTCCCAAGGTATGCAGGTCTGCCTCCCCACATAAATGGGTGTAGAGCTACAGCCTTACACAGAGTAGCACTGCATGATGTTCAGAAAGTAGTGGGAGTATGAAGCTGGATTGGTAATGAGACTTTTCACCTTGATTTTATCCAAGTGTCAGGAAGTTGATTCGTCTGGCCCTCTAAAGAGTGTTGCTGCCTCTTGCATGCCATTGGCTGCTCCTCAGCGAGAGTCCTGAAGGTGCTGTGGAGGTTTTGCATTCCACCTTCGAGTGAGTTGGACTTATGAACTGGAACTAAGATCAGAACTGGCATCTAGGCTCGTGCCAAATTGAAGTTTTATTTATTTGATCATTTCATTGAAGGTAGACACTGTGTCTGTGGTTTATATCTTTAAAATCAAATAAACTATTTATACATAGTGAAGAACTGTAAAGCACATAGACCTTATTCACTAATATTTTTATGGTTTCTTTACACTTGACAAGTAAAGAATTTGTGAAAGTGTTTTTTGTATCCAAATCCCACAGATTTCTTGGGGTATTTTTTTAATTAAGGAAGGGTACAATCTAGATTAGTAACACAAACTTAGCTCCTGCTTTTTCTTAACATGCAGCATGAACCCCTCTGAGTGAATTTCTAATACATATTTTTTATGGAATACATTTGATGAAAACTTAAGAAAATACCATCAACTTTTATCTATTTAACATTTTCATGTTATTAAGTGAGAATACCTCATGTGAATTTCAGGTCAGAGTGGAAATATAAATTAGCTACTGTTTTCCTTCTCATCCTGATAATATTGTTTTGTTTACATCACCATGGAAAGCTTTATGCAAATTTTCTTGCCACACCATATCCATTATACCTTAAAGAGAAAACAGTCTAATAAAAATTCTCAAAACAGCTATTACTTGTAGGAAAGGAAACTAAAGGTCTGCAGTCTTTCAAAGTGTCAATGCTACTAACTGGAGCTTCATAGAGGAAGAAATCAGAGTTGTTCTTTCAAAGAGACAAATTACAGTGTTCTCCAGATGAAGCCAGCAAAGCCATGGAACGGCTGCAGTTTGCATGCTGGGTCTCATGTGATATTTTGATCCTGTGAACATGGGGCTCCTGGATGTTTTTGCCACTCATGCTGACAGTTTGTCAGGTCACTCCTGCACACACCTTTATAGCTGCAACTCCTGCTGCATATGTTGCAGGACATGTGGAAAGCCATTAGTTGTTTCTGTCTGCATTACTGTCATTCTGAAGTACAATCTTGCCATGCACTTTGCACTACGAGGGCTAGGAAACCAGTATCTTTTATAGTAATGACTTCCAGTTTACAGCCTTCATTTGTTATATTTCCTCAATAGCTGTTGTGTTGAGATTAACTGCATAAATGGTCTGCAGCTGGCTGTTATGAATTAAGGGAGTTTAATCAAAGTATTTCTAATGTACAGCATAATGATAATACATGGGGGAAGTACTATTTAAGAGATAATGATGGCTTCAGAAGATCACTGTTGTAATGTTTAGTGCATATGCCTTCAGCATTGAATTTGTTGTTGTTCTGAATATGCTTAATGGATCAGTGAAAAGCTGCCTAATGTGGGATTGTTTGATGGGGCTGACAGAGCTGGAATTAGCCCATTGCTGTTTACTGCATACAGCCATTAAGATTAATTGCTGCCAGATAATTTTGACTGTTTTTATCTTCGGGAAAAAGTGTCACTAATGGGTTTATAAATTGGTTCACTATTACTAATAGTAAGGCCAGTGTAACAGGAGAGGATGTGAGCAGCTAATTCTAAAGATAAAGGTAAAAAGTATAAAGTACTATATGACTTGCTAGTTTTAAGGGATAATGTTATCTAATAACAGACAGACTGATATATGATGCTCATTAATGCTATTTCCCGGGCTTTGGGTTGAACCTAATAGATGCTAATAAAGTCTTATTTGATGTACCATTAAAAAGCTCAATCTGTTTTCTGCATTAATGCACAATGTTGTTTATCACATTTTCAGTGACTAAAACCCAAACCCTCAATCTGTTACATAACTAAACAGTATCAGGCTAGTTATACCTGTTTTTGTCTTTGTTTAGAGACACAGAAAAATTTATAGGGCAAACACATTTCTGTATATGCTGTATACAATTCATATCACTTGACAGCTTCCTGTCAACAATAACACTCCAGGTTTCATTTTAACGCATCCTCTTTTACATACATCATCGCAGGTAAATTCAGCAAAGCACTGCCTCCAAGAGATAAATTAATTGGTTTACAAATGTTTGAAAACAGTGTTGGGATGTGGGCAAAAGATTATCTGAGGAGGATGAGCCCACATTAGAGATTAATATTCCAGTACAGCACATATGCATGCTTGTGCAGTGCCCCTAATTTGCTGTGTACTAAAGTGAAAGTTCTTTGTGCACTAGGTCTCAAATATATCCCTTGTATCTAAGGGCATTGACAAGGGAGTGTGAAGAACATGCACTAAACAGATAGAAACAGACAAGGAATGCTTAATGAAGAGGGGAAAACCAATAACTCATGAGTAGTGCATTTCTTCTCTTTTCAAGTAGAGATAGTGTAAATTATGAAGTGATTCCCTTCTCAAGTTGAAAGAGCATTTATATTTTTCATGACCAGTTTTTATTTTGTGCTGAGAACATCTTCATTTTTTGAGGGACTCCACATAGTAAAACAATTCTTGTCTGAAATAAAGACAATCTCAAACAATACCAGACAAAGTTCTTTGCATTATTTTTCCTCTCCAGAATGTTAACACAGGAAAACCTTTAAGAAGTTAAAAGGAAAACATTATAGGGTGGTAAAATCAGTTCTGCTGTATTTGCTTGTATTTGTTTCCACTGTAATATTCCAAGTTGCATTCTTGCTTGTTTGCCATTAAGGACATGAGCCCTTTATTCTGGTTTAGACCATTTCCCCAAGCATCCACTTTAAATTTTCATCCTTTTTGCCATATTTATGCCATCTGCCTGTGTACCTAATGATGCATATTTATGTGTTGGGACCTTATATTATGTAGGGAACTGGTTACAATCTAAATATTCTTCCCTTTATTTATGTATCTGAATATTGCACAATACTGCCTGGACACATCTATTCCAGTTTTTTCATTATGTCCAGATCCTGATTTCTTTCTCTCTCATATCCACCACCATTGGCTGCATTATCTATATTTAACAAATCATCTTCCAGTTAAACCTCTACTTTTGCACAGTTCTAGAACTGCTTTGACTTTAATGCAATTTAAAATCAGTGTCATTAATTCAGTAAAAATTCTATGTAGGCACATTAATGTTGGGTTCCAGGCATCTTATTTTGGTTTACTTTGAATGCAGTACAAGTTAAACCAAGCTCTTTCAGCCTTATAGTGATTTAAAATAGCTGGCACTACCTATTTCATAGTTTTAACTACATTGATATTAAATCCTGTTCTTCGTTAAACCAATTAAATTTTCACATAGAAAGTCCCAAGTTTTGTTCCCAAAAAGTGTTGCACACATTTCCATGCAGGGCCCTGCATAGATGGCCATTAGCCTTTCCTTTCTATTGTTAATGATTCTAAATAACATCTTGAGGCAAACATTGATTAGGTTGTTAACCAAGCCGTCTGTGGCAGGCAATTTAGGATGATAGCTTACATGAAAATTATTCCAGAATAAGGCATAGTGTTGTGGGTTGTCTTAATGCAGAGCACCTATATTGGAACAATTCCAGGCAGATACACCCTGAGGGAGATTTGAGTGTTCTTGTGCCAGTTTGAACAGAGCAGGGCACCCTTGCCTGCCTCCAGAGGGAATGGATCCCCTGGGTTAGATAAGCCAGCCCAGATATCTTGAGCAACCTAGAACCTCACAAAAAACCTGTGTTTGGTGGCCTGAATCCTTTCCTATTCTCCTTTTAAGTGATCTCATTCCAAAACAAATGGTCAGGCACATATTTTACCCTGGAAGAGAGAGTGAAAGAAGGAAAGAGAGGAGAAGACAGAGGGGAAGGAAGGAAGGAAGGAAGGAAGGAAGGAAGGAAGGAAGGAAGGAAGGAAGGAAGGAAGGAAGGAAGGAAGGAAGGAAGGAAGGAAGGAAGGAAGGAAGGAAGGAAGGAAGGAAGGAAGGAAGGAAGGAAGGAAGGAAGGAAGGAAGGAAGGAAGGAAGGAAGGAAGGAAGGAAGGAAGGAAGGAAGGAAGGAAGGAAGGAAGGAAGGAAGGAAGGAAGGAAGGAAGGAAGGAAGGAAGGAAGGAAGGAAGGAAGGAAGGAAGGAAGGAAGGAAGGATATTTTAGGTGTAATTGAAAAACAGGTAAGATAGATACATCACAAAATAGGATCCTATTTCACTAAGCAGAATCCTTCCAGTCCTTTACCTTGCAGGTGTATCTGTTTTGGGTCGTGCTGTACATTATATGGCTTGCTTCCTAATCTTCTATTTGTGACAAAGCTTCTCTGATTATGGATTTGCAGAAACAGCATGTTAATCCTGAACTTTCTTTTCCAATCAAACACAGATTTTGGACTGCTTAACCTAAAAACAGCAGTCACTGAAGTTACTCAGGTATTTCTATACTAAAATCTGTTGGGTAAAATAAAATTATGTTTTGCAGAATGCAGGTCCTGATCCTCAGTGCAGTAAAGACAGTCTGATATGGAAGAGGCTTCACTAAGCTTGCACAGTAGCACCACTGCCAAAGTTCAGCAGTCAAGGGGAACATATATTTACATTGCAGTGCAGTATAAATGCAACTTGAATAGTTTTTTATGAAAAACATGACAAATCTTTCTTCAAAAGTGGTTATCGCAATTCCTGGCAAGAATGCCAGCTGGCTCCAAGATGGACCTGCCACTTGCCAAGGCCAAGCCAATCAGTAATGGTAGTAATGGCTCTGTGATAACATCTTTAAGTAGAGAAAAAGTTATAATGCAGGAGGAACTGCAACCAAAGACCAGAGTGAGAATATGCAAAAGACACAATTGGGCAGATGCCAAAGTGAGTGCAGAAGGAGGAGAGGCACTGGCTCCATGCACTGGAGCAGAGATTCCCTGCAGCCCATGGTGAAGACCATGGTGAGGCGGCTCTGCCCCTGCAGCTCTTGGAGGTCCATGGGGGTGCAAAGATCTACCTGGATCTCATGGAAGAGATCCACGCTGGAGCAGGTGGATGGTTGAGAGCCCATGGGAAGCCCACACCAGAGCAGGCTCCTGGCAGGGACCTGTGGAGACAGGAGCCCATGCTAGAACAGATTTCCTGGTAGGACTGTTGACTCTGTGGGGCACCCATGCCAAAGTAATCTGTTCCTGAAGGACTGCACCCCATGGAAAGGCACCACACTAGAACAGCTCATGAGGAACTGTTTCCTGTGGGAGGGATCCCATGCTGAAGCAGGGATAGGACTCCTCTCTGCAAGGAGGAAGTAGGGGCAGAAACAACATGAATTGACTGTAACCCCCATTCCCCATCTCCCTGAACAGCTGTGGGGCAAGAGCAGATAGAGAATTGGGAATAAAGTTAAGCCTGGGAAGGAGGGAGCAGTGGGGGGAAGGCGTTTTTAAGATTTTGTTTACTTCTCATCATTCCACTCTGATTTTCTTTGATAATAAATGCAGTTAACTTCCCCAAGTCGAGTCTGTTTTGCCCCAACAGTAACCAGTGAGTGATCTCTCCCTGTTTTTTTCTCAACTCATTAACCTTTTGTTATATTTTCCCTCCTCTGTTGAGTTGAGGAGGGGAGTGATTGAGCACCTGGAGTGGTGGGCACCTGGCATCCAGCCCAGGCATAGCCACCACAGGTCTAAGTGAGGGGCATCTGTCTTGCTGGAGCAATCCAGGTTTCCACCTCACATTAGTGGATGTTTGATGAGATTCAGCATAGTCCATGTCAGCTACTCAAAAACCCTAGATGAAGGTTCCAGCCAGTTATGAAGTCAGTCTAAAGAGTACTCTCTTCCTCCATATATGTTCTGTGAAGTATGAAGCCTGTAAAGCAGAGTTTTACAAACTTCCTCTTTCCCCTAACACTCTGAAATTCCAAACACTTGCCTAAAGTAAGACCATACCCAGTGACTTCTGGAGCAAAAATTAATATTGCAGAGCATAGCCACATCCACAGAGGTCTTGGGATTGTTCATGTTCCTGCTCCTTTCCCATCAGAAGTCTCACACCAGTGACACACACAAAATTAATGAAATAGAGAGCGCTGCTCAATATGAGGTCTGCACTGTGCTCCAGGAAGCAGGACCTATTGGATACTGAGAGAGGCCTTCAGAAGACCAGGCTTTCTCAGTATCCAGTTCAAAGCAAAAACTTCACTAAGGTGTTTTGCAGGACTGTCTTACCCTTTCTATGGATTAGACAGGAACCCTCATGAAATTAACCTCCTACCTCAGGCTCTTCATTTAAAGATCTAAATTTAGGCACTGGGAAGCACCTTATAATTTTCTTTCTTTCAGGAAGATTTTTGGTTTGTTTGTCTTCTCTTAGGATGACATTCACCTCTTTGCAGCATCCCAGTTCTGGATGGATTACCCTTCTAGCTCTCTGCAAACTCTGATTCAAAGACTTTGTTCCAAAATGGAGCAAACCTGTATGAATCATAGGACCATAGAATTGGAAGGGGCCTTAAAGATCATTAGGTCCAACACCCCTGCCATGGGCCAGGACACTTTCACATTTGCCCATCCAGCAAGATCCCTGCCTTAGAAAATATCTGGACCTAGAGGGATGTATAACATTTCATTTGACACCTTGGGTAGGCATGAATTTATCACACAGCCCTGTCTCTCACTTCAACCTCATCAACAACTGCAATCTTAAAAAAAAAAATCCTATGGGAAATCTGCACTTTAGTTGAGGGGAAAAAGAAATCAAGTTGAGCCTCCAAAAATTATAAAGTGTTACATTAATTGTTTCTTTTCACTTTCCACCTTCTTGATGTAAGCTTTTACAGCTCATGTTTTCAACTTTCCTCTGTGGTCCATACCACAAAAACTAGGAATGTTTTTCTTTTTCTTTAATAAAAACAACGATTATCAGGTAATAACAGGATTTTTGAAGCTAAGACACTAAAAATATTGATTGTTGCAAAATGCATGATTAAATTACAAGTCTTGGCAACATCATGGCAACATTTCCTTTCAAGACCAGTTTTCATATTTCTGAAGTAATTTCTCAAATGAAACTGCTTTTTTTCCTTTTTTTAATTTTTTTTAATGTTTATACAGACTTGTACAGTTTAGGAAGAAAAGCAAGGATGAGCCAAGGCCATGGATAAGTGTCGGGAGAGCATCAAAAGATAGATCATGCAGCCATTCTATTTATCAACATAAAAAATTCTTTGTCTAATTCATGAAATATTATTTTATTACCCCACAAGGATATGTGGGGTGCTTTCTTCAACTAAAGTATGAATGTAAAGTATTGCCAAACTTTCTCCCTAAATTCACACTTGAAAAGGATGTGCAGAAATTTTTAAATTGACATAATTAAGAATATTAGGAACAAATGCAGACACTTAATACAGCACATGAAATAGGTTAGATTTTTTTTCTTTTATTCAAGTCATGGATATAATATCCTGAAATTAAACTATTTAACATGGAAGATTCTCTCAGCTCCAGACAGTTTCAGGCCAATTCTTTCCGACTGCAGCTATTACCTCAAAAAATTACATAACTTGCCTTTTTTCTGCAAATCGCTGAAACCCAACTGGTGCTCCATTATTAACATCAGAGCTGTCAGCATCTCAGGGAGGCAAGAGGAGAAAGCAAAGCATTCCTACCAGCGGCAAAAAAATCATGCTTGCACTTAGAGAAATCTTCTTTCAATCCTCTTTACACCAAGAAGAGAACTACTTAAAGTTCAGTATGCTGAAGGTGGGATTCATTTCACTTTCACTGTCTGTAAGTTTGAAATCTCTGTTATACGTCTATAAGTTAAAGTCAGCTTGACTCCATCTCTAGACATGGGAAGAGATAGGCGCCTCCGGAGGGTGATTTATCCCATCCACAGACAGGTATCGAAGGGAGATGGAAGGAATCGTCCTTCGGAGATGTCTGTCTCTCTCCAGTGACCACAAAGGTAGACTGTGGTGAGTGGCTTAAACTTGACAGTTAAAGTTATGTGAGATGAAATCTAATCCTAGGCATAAGTAACACAGGAGGAACCTTGCACTCCTGTACTGAAGAGGATGTAATTAGTGATGGTTACTGGAAACATTAAAACATTGGAAAACATTAAAAATGCACAAATTGCATCATGCTCATTAGCCAACATGGATTAATTTGACTGTGCATATAACTACATTGATATGTCATGTGTGTCAGAGCCTCCCTAAAAAAAGTAGGAAGGGCAGGTTTTGTAAGGGACATGGCTTCAAAAATGTTGCACTCAGCTGGGATCCTGACCAGCTTCTAAATGCTCCTTTTTCTGCCAGTGCTAACTGTTTTACAACTGTTTTCCAGTAATGACACACCTGGTCAGCTTTTTTACCATCTAAGTGCCATTTGCCTTGTATTTTACAGGAAGCGGAACTGTGTTAAAACAAAACTAAAAGAGCCAGAACACATACTTTTCCCATGATTTGCGTTAACTTTCCAGCCCATATAAGTACTCTTCATTTAAGTTTAGAATCTGGAAACAGGTAGGAAATATCCTCCCCTGGGAACTGTAGGCTGCAGTCTGTGCGGCACCAACTGATTGGCTTTCGCATTGCTTCAGATTAATCCTATCCAGAGCAGACAGGGCCTGTGAAGAAATAGCTCTTGACCCTGGCTCTCCTCTAGAGTCCATACAATATCTTCATGACCCTAAAGCATCTCTCTATTTCAGTTCAGAGTCAGACATCAGAGAGGGTTGTGCTGGAGCCAATGAGACTGGTGACTGTCGTACCATGGAAGTGACCACACATGGCAGACCATAGAGTTTGGCATGATAGGGTTGTCTGATGGTGCAAAGTCTGCTGAAAATACATGTGAAAACAGGGAATAATGGGAAAATCAACAAGATAGAGGATTAAAATTCCTGTGTCTGAACTGGTTCCTGTCTGTTCTTAATATAGCAGCATAGGCAAACTCTGATGGACTTATCCTGACATGTCTTTGTTTCAGTAAAGAAACACAAAGTTTAGTTTTTGTCTTTGCAGCCTCTACCAGATAGGACATCAAAAGAGAGAATTCAAGATACTGTCTGCAGCCTGGATATCTGTGTCTTTATTAATAGTTTCTCAAAGACAAAAGTGAGTAGACATAATTTTGTGACTGCACACAGGAGTTTAAGGGTCTATCAAATCAAGCTTGCCATCACCCTCTCTTTAGTTGTACTGTGGGCATCTATATAGTTAAGCTTTCACCCCAAAAAATTTTCCTCCAATTTCCATCAATACAAGTAGAGAAGGAAAGCTTTTGCACTTAGTTTCAAAATACTTCATTAGAAGATGTAATTCATGTGTATCTAAGTATTTCACCATTACTTAGGTGTTCTGTCAGCATCACCTTCTAAATCTAGGTATTTTTAGTATTCTTAGTGCAGCACATGCATGAGAAAATACTGTAGCTGTGAAAGTCCAGATTGTGCAATCTACTAGCCTAGAAGCTACTGTCACTTTTATGTGCCCTATATTTTATTCATCCATAGCTCAAATAAATGCAGATTTTAAAAAAATATTTATCTTTAGCTCTTGCCTTGCTTTCCAGTCCTCAGTGTTTGGAATTTGAGAATCAGGTCATCTAGAAAAAGCTCATATTCTATGTAACTTCAGTAAGCAAAAAAACCCAAAATGTTGCAATTAGATGGGGTTTATCTCACTGTTTCTAAAAATATGCATTTGGTTTTCATGGTAGTCTCAACCCCTAGGTAAGTAAAAATAAAACCATAAACTTGCAGTTAATTCATCCATCTAGACAGGAAGATTTATAAAGCACCATTTGCTTGGTGAATCTTTCACTCTAAGTTATCTAATGGTTTTCTAAAATTAGATTGTACTTTCAAAAAATCAAAACTGTCGAAAATATTAATGTAACACCTTTTTAGGGATATTGTTAGATACACAAACTGTGAAAAAATACTGAAAGACAATGTTGCATCAGCTTTGAATGTGTTTAAAGCAACACATTAGAAGTCCTCATAAGGTTTCATTTATAGGAAGAAGCAAATCAGTTGAAACCTTGATCACACTGAAATTAATGAGATTTCCCTCTTTCTCTTTTTCAATTCAGATGTGTTCCCAGCGACCATGATCATGAGAAAGATTCTTGCAAAAGGACATATAAATCGTAGACTATGTCTCTTGAAACAGAGTAAGGTTTATTTGAAATTTCTGTGCTTCAGTATTTCTTGTAGTCAGCGCACAATATGTGTTCCAGCCTGAAGGCTTCTAATAGTTAATAGAAGATAAAAATAAATGTTTTTATTTACAGATCCAAAACTTTTTAAGAGCAGGAATGAAAAATGTTTTGACTGTTTCATAAAACAAGTGTGAAAAGTGGTCAGTGAATAATTTTAAAGGGTCAGTATTAAATTTGTATTACTGCAGTTAAATCCTAGCTAGAATTGGAGAGTAAATTCAGTAAAAAATAAATTAAAAGATCTTACGAGCATTCTGCAAACTCAGTCTTTAAGTCTCCAATATTGAGGTGTTAGGCCTTAAATGTTCATACCTTCTATAATATGCACTCAAGTATGTTCTAGTATCTCTTTATACTAGAAAATAGTATTTCGTGATTTTAATGTGGCTACTACTTTCTTTCAATCTCTTGATTTTATGGGGTTAAAAGTCCACATTTAATTCCAGGATTTATCTGGCCCTTGAGAGTCCAGTGGTGAGAATTGAAGACAGTGACTAACCTTTGCCCAAAAGCAAGAGCCAGGATGCCAGAGATCATAAAACCACCACAAAACAGAGAGAAAACAGACAAGATTTAGGGATGGGACAGAGAAAAAGAACAAAAGAAAGTAAGAATCGAAGAAGGACTGAGGTGGCTAGAAAGACACAAGAAATGTGCTTGGATCTAGCTGGGTGAGGGTATACAGCAATAACTGCACTTATAAAAGCAAATAAGGTCATAGGAGTTGAAGGCAGTAAAATAAAAATGTTGAAAGAAAATTAGACATTTCAACCCAGAGCAAGCAAAAATGAACAAGGGATTAAAAGGGATTATCCAATTGTTGGGATGTTGAAAACTTTCAGATGTTTCTACTGAAGAGTTGAGAGCCTTGGCTGGCTCGAGGCATAAGCAAGAGCAGGCAGTACACTGCTAGAGAAAGCTTTTGGAGCTGCAGGATGGCATTACCAGCTCCTGGGTCTGTGCCAGTGCTCCAGGAGGGAGAGTTTGCTGTTTGCTCCTCTCCTCTGCCAGAGGCTGCAGCTTCAGGGACCACTCTGCAGGCACCAGCCCAGGCACCACAGTCTGTCCAGTGCATCTCCCTTCTTTTCTCCATCCTGTGCTGGACTAACTCTCAGTATGGCAAAATTCAGCTCTGTCTCCAACCCTGAACAGCCCTGGTGTCTCTGGTTGTCAGAAATATCTGTCATTACAAGATTCTCCACAAGATTTAAGAATGATCTGGGGCTGCTGCTAGCAAAAAGACACGATCTCTTATTTAAAAAATAATAAATTGAGGAGAAAATGTTCACTGCCTAAGAACTGCAACTCTGGTGGTCCAGGCTTCAATACAATGCTGAACATAAAGCATGTAAATAGAACACTGGCTTCAAGAGTACAAGTCCTGTGTTTATAGTCATATTTCAAAGTAATTTCCCAAGGACCTTCAATAATTGCAATGTTAATGTGTAAAACACTTAGCTACTATATGATTGGGACAAAGGAGCATGATTTGGTAATGGATAACCTATCACTCTTTTTCCAAATTTGAGATTAAAAAAATGGGGTTGAGCCAATGTGTTTGGATTTCCTGGCAGGGGTTTTTCAAGTTCCTTGTAGGAAACTGTCAAAAAAATAACACTTTGTAAGAGTACACTGGCTTAAAACCAGAGCATCACAAAGTATAAACTGCTCCATTTTCTAGTGGTAAAAAAAAAAAAAGTAATTAATACTGGGATAATCCAAAGATGCTTGTTGCCATTGATATTGTTTTGAAAGCTAGGGACATGGAATTTGTGTGAGCACTGAGTTGACCATACTTAGGTGTATTACAAAGGCTGAGCAACACTAAAGAAATTTACAGAGAGCTCCAGAGAGATTGAAGGAAGTGAGGTGAAAGGACATCATGGTAGCAGGGGAAATTCAATGAATGCAGGTTAAAGTATCTTGAAAGAGGAATTATTTGAACTACTGAGATCTCTGAGTTTAAAGAGCAGTGAGTATAAGTTAATGAAAGTACTTTCTGAAAAGGGAGACATGGTGGTTGCTGCTGTGGAGCAGTTATTTGCTGAAAGAGGTTTAGCATTCCAGAAGGCATCAAAGAGCAAAAGAAAACAATAATATGGAAAGTATTATAATGTCACTATGCAACAGTGGAATAGGACTTTTGGGGAATCATCTTCTTTTCAAGAGGCGTTCTCTGTTTGTAGAAAAATAAGCACCACAAAAAGAGACAATTCAAAAATGTTTGTGGAAATAATGAAGGATATGAGACAATGAGATAAAAAAGGACTCAAGAAGAGAATATGACTAGTGGTTTTGTACATTATTTTTCAGTTGCCAAGACTTTACTGTCAGACTAAGTAGGTGATGATGTACTAGTAAAAGATTTGGGTGAGCAGAGGTGAGATACTGGTGTAGGTTCAGTGCTGGGCTAGCCCAGCATGAGACTTTCTATGTCCAAAGAACTGTCACAACAATTAAGAAGTTATTGTTTTGGCTGGAAAGTAAGTCCTATCCCTGTCTGCATCCCGTCTATGTTCTGCCCTCACTGGCTCCACAAAATTTGACAGATGTTCCAGTAGCCAAAACCTTATAAGAATCTAAGCACAAAAGAAGAAACCCCTTAAATTCTCTGGGGAAGGGAGATTTTCACCTTCTTGGATGGGAAGATCTACAGTGGAGAGTGAGTTTGTAAGTGACTAAACCTGTACAAAGCTTCTGTCAAATCTGAGGCCTTTTAGAAACCAAAATACAAATACAGACAGGAAACAGATTCACAGGAAACCAGACTTCATTAGTTTCAGGGCTCAAAGGACTTTTTTCAAAAATCATCTCACCTCTTATAGGACTAAATAATTAGGCACAAGGATATGTCTTTGCAGGCAACTGAAGATGCATCTGGTCTGCCCATACATGAGCTTTTTTTTCTAGCTCTTTATAAGAAATGCTGAATTCTTACTTCTTGTTCAGGTCAGTTCTGGATGCTGTGGTTACTGGGTAGTGGAAAAATTTGATCCTGAAACAATGAACAATTAAAACTATGTATCCCCCCAAATACCAATAGCAATGATTGTATTGCATGTGTGGACGAGTGATACAGATGAATAAACTTAAACAACCCTTTTCCTGAGCAGCGTTAGACAGGTGCCAGACTACATCTGTTCCTGCCTTTTCCACAATCCTACTACAAAAAAATATCATCTTTCTTTAAGTTCTTGAAAATCTTAATTGATCTCAGCCCAAAGTCACAAGCTTTAGGTAACTTGGTCTTAAATTCTGTTGCACACTTATGTCCATGCAGACAGGTGAATGGATCTGGATATCCATCCAAAGACCAAAGGAGTGCCTTTCTTGGCCTATTTCTTGTGATTAAAATTCCTGAATACAAATTTCTCTTTCCAATTTTATTTCCTTTTCTTGTTCAATAACCACCAGTACCTTATTTTGTAGTTTAGGCTCTTAATGTCTCCTCTTTCAGTCTCTGATGCAGTAATGTTTTCTGTATTACTGCGCAAGGCTCTTTCTTCTTTTGCAGCATGATTGTGTCCTTATAATATATCCATTCAGCCTTCCTTCTTTTTATTCTTTTCATTGCACTCTCCGTCTACCCCATCATCACTTACTGTCAACTTCACCATCTTACTTTCACCAGTCTTTGAAATAAGTTTCTCCTCACCAGCTACTTATCACCTTACTAACCCTTTGACTCCTTTTTGGAAGTTAGGCTGCATCAACATTAGTAAAATAAATGGGTTTGGGGCCATTTTCCACACTGAGGCAAACTGGCACAGAGTGACACTCATTCACACGCTTTTCTTTTGAGATGGACTGGCCTGTTCCAACACCTCCCCACCACCATCTCCCAAATCTCTGCTATTTCCCAAATCCTTCCTGAGAACAGTTTAAAGACTACGAGGTGGCCCAGGAAAAGATCCTGTCAGAGACTATTCAACCTTTCCAAAATGAACAATCAAATTCCAGTCCCACTTCCCTCACTGTTAAATTTACTACCACAGAAATACTCACTAGCAGAGGAAACAACTTTAAGGCAGTGATGGATGGAACAGCTGACTTCTGTGGTTTGCAAGAACTGTAATTCTAAACCTTTTCCCTATGTAAACTGATTTCTAGTTTCAAAATGCAGTCATTGGCTTCCCAGCTGCTGATAGCTATAAAGCTGCCTAAAGCCAAGCCAGCTTCTCTGCTGAGCAGGCAGTATGGTTTCTTGCCATAAAGGAAACGACTTGAAAGGCAGCCTGTTGACCATGTAAAGGATGGGTGTGCATGGCTTTTGTTCAGAGCCAATGTTTTTCCTGCCATCCTCCCCAAAGAGACCTTAAACCTGGAAACCAGTGGTTTCATAGACAAATTCAAGGCTCAGTCATAATCAAATGGGCTCAGCACAGCACGTTATTGCACATCAACGAGGCTGCGGTAACTGTCCACTACAAATACAAGATAATGTGACACACGTTAGCCCACAGTGAAAAGGGGCTAACCTAAGCCAAATTACTCTGAATGCGCCATGGGCTAAGAGCATTTGCACAGGCATTTATTGAGACAGTTAACTAGAGTAATTCGATCATATGTCTGATCTCAAAGACAAAATAGACTCTAAATTGCTAGTATGGTATATGGGAGATGTAGCCATGACATTCTGTTGCATTATAATCTGACCTAACAAGAATGTAAAAGATACACTCCCTTCTTGGCATTATTTTAACATCACATTTTACCAGCCTGAATTATGAAAACAGAAGAAAAAGAAAAAAGTCTCCTATTTAAACCTATAAAAATGCAGTTTATTCCTATTTGATAAGGCACAAGTTTTTCTAGCAATTGTAATCTGTAACACTACAGCCTTAGGAGGTAATTTACTAAATAGGACAAAATTAGCTGATTTTTGGACCATTTAAAGCAACACTTCTGTTGAAAGCATATAAAATGTATTAAAGTAATCTCTAAAGTCTTTACCCCTGCTTGAGATTTTAATTTACTCAGAGTTAATAAATTATCCCCTTTCAGAAGCTATTGAAAATTTTCACTTAAACCCTTTTTAAAACTTAATGTGTTCAATTGAATCTTAAGCAATTTATACACACATACACAGAGCTTGAGGTGGTCACCATACTAAGGTGAAGGCTGAAAAGGGGTTAGATTAGCACTAGCTCCTCTTCCCTTAGGGATTGCTGGGGTGCTATTAATGAATGTGAATTCCCTCCTCCCCCAGAGCCCTCCCCCTACATATGCACTGGTCTGGCTGTTGAGTAATTACTTTTCCACAACTGCATTTAACAAAATACCCTGTTCAAAGCCCAGGCCCATTTTCTTTCCTGCTGAAGGATGTGACTGCAGTCAGGGAAGAGAACAGCAAATCTGGGTCACCCCAGTATTCAGGTTAGCTGGGACACAAAAGCTTGCTTCATCTTAGGCAGGGCTCTGTGTTACATTTGCACACTTATCCGAAATATTTTTTTCAGGCTATCAATTATTATATTTGAACATTGCATCCTTGCTCTAGGGAGCCCTTAGCAAGCTGTAGCAAAAAATCAATCCAGTTTTACAACTTTTACCTTGGCATAGTTCCAACTCTTTATCTACCTCTCACAGTTATTTAAAGATGCGGTGCCTTTTTTTCTGGAGTATAGCTATATTCCTGAGTAGGATTTGCCCTTGATGGATGTAATACCCTTTTTTCTTTATTAGGGTTAATCTGTGAATCTGCTTCAGTTTCACTTTTCATATTTGACAATTGGTGTGTCTGTGGCAAGGTTTGTGTGGCTGGATACCCACCTCTCCTGGGCAGCATGTATTTCTCAACATGTATTTCTCAGCATGTATTTATTGTGGCAGCCAGAGCCTCTTATTTCAGGGAATGGGCATGTGGGTTGGAGCCCACTCTTGTTCAAATTGTTTTAACATTGGCTGCAACTGCAGTAGAGGCATCTGAAATTTCTCCATGTGTTTATTCTGAGCCTTATTTTTCTAGTGCCAACCCTACCTAAGAGGTGCCCAAGCCAGACATCCCTCTCTATGTGTGTAGGTGCACAAAGCACCTTTGCCAGCACACCTCGAGGGCCATCTTCATCAAAGGGGCTATGAATCCCAACACTGGCAGAACTGCTTCAAAAGACAGACACTATAGCTGTCTCAAAATGTTGCTGACTCCCAGATGGTAGGGAATTTTGGATAGCAAAAACTGGTCTTAGATATTACTGTGTCAGGGTAGGCTGCAAAAACAGACAGCAGATGCTGGGCATCACTGGAGTTATGAAATAACAGGCATTAAAAGAGAAAATCTATCTTAGAGCTGTACTTTGAAGGGGCTTTATGTTTATTTTAGAAGCAGACCCAGTTTCTATTTCCCTATTGAACACGCATGTGGAAGCTCACAGAGCCACTAATCAGATTGTACACGTTTCCATGTTTCTAATTCTCCACTTTTCAGCTCAAAAATGTGTTTTACCACTTCCCGTTAAAGTTACTTTATTAAATTCCCTCACAGCAGTTAGCTCAAGGGCTAAAAGACATCCTTTAATTTACACCATGCAAGTTTATACAGAGTGAATTCTGGAAAGTCCATAAAACATGAGTTTGGCTCATTGCTTCCAGCCTGCTCACACAAACCAGCCATGGCTGTGCTCAGAGAAATTCTGAAAGGGTGCAAGTCCATGGTGGCACATGTGCATCCTCTTTCTCTGGTGGGGGTGGGATGCTTCCTTACATAAGGCAGCCAGCCAACCTAATGCCACGGGACTATGATGTGAGTGGTGTGTCCATTAACAACAGCTACACAAGGCAAACCAAATCCCTGCTATCTTCATAGTATAATATGTAGTTTAACAAATATCCTTATTGCATATTCATTTTCAGGGGTGGAACTTTTAAAGAAAGTAACTAAAGAGGCTTTCCCTCCTCCCATGCAGGGTGAAGCTAACATCCAGCTACCTTTGAGCATGCTGTCTTCAGAGTTCCTAAGTGAAGCAGGAGATAGTTGGATCAGTCCCATTGAGGATCCTTCCAAAAAAAGAGCTGATATTTTTGGTTTGATTATTTCTATTTGGACCCTATTTCTCTGTCTTTCCTTTTAGTCAGCATATGTGACAGCGTGCCTATGGCAGGGACCTTAAATCAAGTGTTTAACCACTTACAAATAGTCACTGAAAAGAAAAAAGTTTATTCTTTTCCATCTCTCACACTTTCTTACCTGTCTTTCACCTGTTTAATTTAAAACATTGTTTGGTATTTCCCAGAGCTGTGTAGTGTTAGAGGCATTTGACAGCTAGCTGTATTTTAGGAGCAGATGAAATGGTTCGTATTCTCAGAGAAAACATAAGGGATCTTTTAGAATAAAATGTACTATAAAAGCATACAGTAGCATTACTGGAAACAATTTTTCCACTTTTTTCTTTTTATTGTGGAAAAAAATTATAGAAGAAATAAGTACATATTCTGACCTCAATGTAGGCAAAGAAGGGCTGGATAGCGGGAGCCATTCTTATTTACTCGCGTAATCAAACTTTGCAGGCAAAACCAGGGGGAATTTATACTTTGTGACTCATGCTAAGAAAAAACAAGGAACTCAAAATTTAGGTTCAAGCTTCTGATTTCATTTTCTAGTTAAGGTTGGAATGCTCGCTGGAACTTTCTCCTTCCTAGCTTTTGTTGATTTCTGTCATTCAGGAATCATGAAGTAAATATTTATTAGCATGGGAACCCTCCTCCCTTCCTGCCCTTCATATTTGTGCTTCTTATGCTAATGAACTTACTTTAACAAGGGAACCACATTCCTCCTGGGTCCGCATCAGTTCTGGTGCCAACACATTAGTTATTTAAATGTAGTTTTGTATTAATTTTTCATATTGTAATGCATTGTTCCCTGTAAATATACATGTAGCTGATTTTCAACAGTAAACAAATATATGTTAAAGATATTGTTAGCTCAAAACCTTTCATCTTTCATTTTGCTTCCTGTGATAATGGTGGTCATTTCTCACTCTTCCCCTCTGTCTTTTCTCAACCATCCTCTTTCCCTTCTGCACTTCCTCTGTTTTGACCACCACACAGGTTTTCTTTTCTGTTTTCCAAAGCAGTCTATTAAGGCAAATACAGCATTCTGAAATGATATATTTTCCATGCATTCAACATCTACCTCTACTGTGCTGGAAGTCTGGCATAAAGGCTTGCAGTCTTTGATTTGGGAAATCCAGTAAACAAAACAGGAGTTTAGCAAAAGCTGAAGAACACATGCTCTTGAAAAACAACTTTACTAGTACTACAGTGATACTTAGGAAAATAGAGGGGAGGTTATTGTACCGTTATCTTCTTGCTTTCTCACCAATAATAAAAAAAAAATACACTAATTAAATGCCTGCATATATATCTGTATGATACAGTATCACAGCCATATCAAAAGATCTTCTTGCTTACTAAATGGGTAAATTGCTAAATGTAAATAGATAAAAACGAGAAGTACTGTCCTCTGTTAGGTGGAAGCTATTATTTCCATAAGACATGTTTTTAGACTAAAACATGGAAACTAGAGTTGATCACATATCATATTGTCAGGGCTACTATTTAGTATATCAAAAGTTCAGGGCTTGCTGCACTCAGGCTGCTCCATTTTGAGTCATTTGAAATTATCAAACATTTCGATCTCAGGAGCTGGTTGCTATTGTAGAATTTGATAAGAAGGCTGAGGTCTTCAACAACGCTCTCCCAAGAGTCCTCAAGAAGCACAGACATTAAACAATGAACTGAGGTGGACGTGAGGCACTGCTTTATGAGTTTCAGTGCTAGGGAAGTTGAAGTGAGTTAATGAGTCCCCAGGCTTTGAAAGAGGCCTCACAAATGATTCGGGGAGCTACAGTGAGTCTGACTTCCATATCAGGTAAATGAAAGAAACTATAACAAAGGAGAAAAATAACAGGTATCTAGATAAATATGACATATTCCAGGGAAGAACCAACTGAGCGTCTGTGAAGGGAGTCCACTCTCACAGATCAATGAATGCTCTTTGAGGAGTCATAAAGGCTAGGGAGTATGGTGACCCAATGACTCTGTACTCACATTTTGAAAAAGCATTCAACAAAGTCCCTTAGAAGAGATTTCTAAAGAAATTAAGTTGTCATGGGTAAGAGGGAAGGCCCTCTCTTGGATTAATAATTGGTTAAAAGCAAAGAAAACCTAGGCAGGACTAAAAGATCAGTTTTCACAATGAAAAGCTATTAGTAGCAGGTTCTCTGTGCCCTTGGCATAAGTGTTGTCCAGTGCGTTAATAAATGATCTCAAACAGAGAGCCAACAAAATGTACAAGTGAGGCAAAGTAATTCAAGATACTCAAAACTGATACTAACAATAAAGTATTTCAGAAAATCTTCACATGTCAGTGGTAAAGGAAGTTCAGTACATGACTACATTGTAGTGTGCGATGCAGACTAAGCTAACAGCTACCACTCAGGAAACACATGTTGAGGGTGGCTCTCAACAAACATTAGCTCAGTGGCAAGAAGCAGCCAGCAAGACAAACAAATCTTATCATTAGTATTACATGCAATTAGTTTACTGTAGTTTTCCTAGATTATATGAATATAAGGAAAAAAATGGGAAGAGCAAATTGAGAAAGATTAGTAGGATGGGGTAGTTTCTAAATAAGGAAGGGCTCTACAATCTGAAACTCTTTAGCAGTGCAGGGGATATTACCAACACCTAGAAGTCCATTTGGAAAAGTGAATAAGAACATTGTTTTTATAATTGGAGCACAAGTGGTCACCCACTGAAAATATTGGATGCCAGGTATAAAACAGACAAGAAAAACACTCTTTTTTTCTCACTGAATGAAATAGTGGAATTCATTGACAATGGGAGACCAAAAAAAGAAAAGTATCTAGAACAATGTGAGAGAAATTAATGGATGATAAATCCATCAACGTTTTAGACATTGCTAAATCTCACATTTTTCATTTCAGCTCTTGAAAGGATCCTTCTACACCTAAACTTTTCTCCAGTAGTACATGTCAGATCACTTTAACAGAAATGATAACTTGATTAAATGAAGTTTTAGCCAAATAAATTACAGTCATGTTTGTAACTCCAATGAATGTGATAATTTGCAATTTTCAAACAAAAAGTTTTCAGTACTTCTCTTCCCTGTCATTTAAAAAATATAACTTTTAATCACAATTTCAGGAAGGTGAGGGAGAGAAATGCTGATTTTTTTTTCCCCAAAAATTTGTATTTTTCTAATAGCCAGTGTAAACTACTTGCTAGTCAGCATTCTGAGCATTTGAACAGAGCAAGAGCTCTAAAAATAGTTTGATACACATGAACTGTATACTTTGACTTTTCAAGAATTTTTCTGCATTTCAGTTCACTGACTAAAATCTT
This sequence comes from Acanthiza pusilla, assembly GCA_036630365.1. Lineage (NCBI taxonomy): Eukaryota > Metazoa > Chordata > Aves > Passeriformes > Acanthizidae > Acanthiza > Acanthiza pusilla. The sequence continues at coordinate 6,948,509 of JAXCHO010000098.1, forward strand.
GTTTGCCTTAGTCATTATAGTATCTTCTATTAGTGATATTAAAACTACGTAAACTAATCCACTCCTTCTCTTTGTGTTGAAATAAATGTCCATAGAGCATAATAAATCAAATGCATTTCTAAGGAGGGAAAAGACACCTACTATTTTTATTAAAACTCTGAAAGTCAGGAAGGTATAGTTTAACCACTGTCAGCCACATCAGTTCTTCCACTGTGTTAGGAACCACTAAAGGACAAAGCATTGATCATGTCTGTCCTTAAGGGAGTGGTAGGTAACAGGTCTGCCTCTAGAGGAGCTCTACAGATGGGCAAAAGACAAAGCAATGAGATGGATTTTCTGTCCAGTCAATCTACTGGTGAGGTCCTCTAGCAGGGTCTGAAATACCTCAGGTATGTATTCAAGCTTTTGCTCTCTCTTGGCAGCTATCTTTCTTCTTCATCATCCTTAACTGTGTCCATCAAAAAAGGCTATATGCAATGATGTCTCTTTTTTTTAATGCATACATCACGAGGATTATGTTTTGAAATATCTCCCATTTCTCACTCTCTCTTTCACATCAATTTTAGTAACCAAAATAACTGAGAAAGAATATTGACAGAAAACAATCAGATAAAAACAGAAAACACAACAGAGTGTAATGCAAAAAAAGGAATACAAGCTGGAAAACGTGAAAAGTTTCAGCATATATTTTTCTTGTTGTCCTTTGCTGCTGAACTTTATCTGTCAGTGAAATAAATGAATAAGTTTTCTTCATCTCTAGTGACTGCAATCCTATCTCACGATAAGATTAAATTCTAGCATCATAAATCAACACTTAGAATTAACATTAAGAGTCTGCCAACCAACCCTAGAAAATGTCAATTGATTATATTCTATTCCTAGGTCTCGATAATTGTAATTTGTCCTATGTATATGTATTTTATATTTAAACGTATTTTTTTAAACAGGATGACAATCACAGTAGGCATTACCTACAAAATGCAGGGGTAAGATGGAAAAAGAGCGAAGTCATGAGTCAGCCACAATTTTAACAGCTTTTTCTCCTTTTTAGTTTTTGTTCTTTCTTTTTCAGCCTTGGAAATGTGTTTCATTGAAGGTTTTGTTTTTTAAAGTATTCGAAAAACTTCCACTAGCATAAACAGCTTCCCACTGGCTTGTTCTAGGCTCCAAAATCTTGTCCTTCCTCAGCCGCTTGTGATTCAGCACTGTGTATTGAGGCACACTGTAAACAATCCCTCAAGATAGACAACGTGGGGGTGGTTGGTTTATAAAGTGTAATTCTTGTGAGTTACTCCCTCCTCTTTAGTGATATAGGCTGCAGACCTATTTTGGAATTTCTCTGCTTTGGGACATGTACATTTTCTCCCCATTTTCTCACGCACAGAGACAGCAAGAGGGACACCCATACAGTGGCAGAGAGAAACTTTTTTGTCATCCTTTGGGCCTTGTCAAGTGCAGGCACTGCCCTGCTCACTACTCCTCAGAGAGCACATGGGGCTCATAAAATCTGCTCCATGGAGCAGTTCAACGACTCACAAATCTGCAACAGGCTCATGCTGTAGGCATGTTAATGTGAGCCTGCTTTTGGCAATTGGGTGCTAGGAAATTATCACTCTCTTTCCCACTTCCTTTAAGATCAGTATTGATGCACTTCACTGCCTGTTCCCTACCTAGTCACAAGGACAAACCTAGAATTGGCTGGGTGGAGGAAGACAGAAAACAGAGCTCAATGTCATGTGCCAGTCATCCTGACCCTGAGGTTTAGACAGGAGAACTCAGCTTACATTTGTTACAGAAGAGGGACTTTAGTGGTGTGCACACTGTGAGGGACAAAGCTCAGCTGCAGCTCAACAGGATGGCCACCTCAGGCATGACCAGCTTGGCCACCAGCCCCAGACATGTACCTCACCCTGGAGAAAGCCTGTGAGGCACAGCTGGGAAGACAGACTGGGGTAGAATAACAGCAGTGGCAGAGTTTTGACTTTTGTCCCTTGAAATTACTAAATTAATAGCTTACATCCTAAAAAACCTGTACCTGATGAGTACCGTGCAGAGGCAGGTGTGTAGTGTTTTGGGTTTGTTATTGTTGTTCATGTTGTGGATTATTTATTGTGATGTTAGTAATTACATCTCTCTTTGTCTCTCTTTGTACTTTTTCTCTGGCTTAAAGACTTGTTCTTAACTATGCTGCTATATTTTTATATGAATTGTATAAAAAGAGGTCAGAAGTAAAATAGTTAAGGGAATAAGTAATGTGCTTGTATTGTCCTTCTACTTTGGTCCCAAAATTATACACAGAAATTAAGAACAAATATATCACCTATCTATGCTTGACCCTCAGTTCTTCCCATTTGCTCATCTCATCTATCACCCACCAATCGACTTACCTTACATTCAGATCTCCTTAAATGAGCTAACGGCTCAGTATTTCTTGTACTTATAGACAGAAAAAACCCAAGATAATCTCTGTGTTGTTGCAATCAGCTGCAGTGAAGCTTCCTATTGTGTCTTTTTACAAAGTTTATAGCCCCCTGGCTCAGAAAGGTCAGATTTATTGTCGCCTATTTACTGGCATGTGAATTTATGAGCATTCAGCTCTGAAGCCTGGTATAAACATATCAGCATTGTCTTGTCACACCATGCTGCCCACCGTTTTGGAGCAGAAGTCACAAAGTGTAACACAGAGGACTTGTACAGCTTTCATCAAGCTAGCACAAGGACGACCTGCTCTACTTGAATCTGCAAGCAATGATGGTTAACATGCCCTCGCTGAACTTAGAAAACTACATAATAGAGAGATTCTATAAGCCTGAATTATGACAAGCCTGTGATTTCAATCTTTGTTTAGAGAAGTTTTTTACAATTAAAATAGTGAATTACTGCTGAGCTCTCTCTCTCAAGCAATGAATTTATTTATAGTAGTTCACGAAATATTCTGTAGAGAGTTTTTTTTTGGATGCAATGTATGTAGCCTTAGGTGGGTTTTGGTAAAGTCACTCTATGAAAAGGTATTACATAAACTTAGTAACCAGGTAATGAGAGATAAGCCTTTTAGTGGATAAAAAAATGGCTAGGGAGCAAAGGTATGACTAAATTGGTCATTTACCCTTGCTGTCAAAGGATCATTAGCAGCACGACCAGAAAGTTTTAGGGCAACCGATGTTCAAAATGTAGCTCTAAAAAGCTGTCAAAACATATTTCTATTACCACTTACATATCTGCATTAATTCTTTAAAATATTAGCATGTCTCTACTCTATCCAGACAAAATTCATCTGTCTTAATATCACTTGATATCTTTCACAAAGGTTGTGACAGCCTAGCCATGTAAAAATATGACTGCAATATAAAATCATAAAATCACAAAATGGCTTGAGTTGGAAGACACCTTAGAAATCATCTAGTTCCAACCCCTTGCCATAGGCAGAAGCACCTTTCACTAGACCAGGCTGCTAAGAGCTCCATCCCGCCTGGCCTAAACACTTCCAGGAATGGGGCATCCAGGGATGGAATTGGAAATAAAGGATCTTTAAAGTCCCTTCTAAGCCAGGTCGTTCTATGTTTCTGCAAAATCACCAATGAGTAAACAAAATCATAAGGTGCAGATTAGGAGATGTCTAGTTTAAAGCAACATGCACTTTCAGTTACCTAAATCCTCTGGTGTGATCCTTTAAGCATGGATTAAAGTTCTGATCTAAAGGATAGAGGAAACATGACCATTTAGCCACATTACCAATTGTTCTACGTGCTTATTTTCTGTGGTGTCATTAGCAATTGCTTCAACCATTGTCTTCATAATTTATCTTTTCAATTTATTGACCATTTTGGTTCAGATTTAACTTTTTTTACAGACACTGATATCTTATCCCAAGGATAAAAGTGTCAAGCCTCAGGTAATCTCTTTAAGAAAAACCTGAGGAACAGAAAATAATTTTCTTTTTGCTTGTTTTTTGGCATTAGTGCTTGCAAGTAAAATGAAAGACTTGATTTGAAATTCAAGGCCAGATCTTAAGAGATGGTAGGCCCTTGCATATCCCAGTGGCTTCACTGAGGTCAGTGGATTTCAGGACTCATCCCCAAGACTGGATTTGATGCATTGTTTTTGTTTTGGTATAGCTCTGCTAAGGAGTAATCCATTGAGAATTTACTGCCCTTTTGGAGAATACTCCTGGTTTCATGTACATATTTGTCATTTTTTCCTTTGGCCTTGTCAAACTGAGCATGTTATTTTGTTGTTTGATAAGACATATATCACTTTATGAATTAACCATTTATACATGAATCAGAATATAGGCTGAAAAGTATAGATAGGGCCTTCTTCCAGCAATACTGTAAAAGAGTTCACATATTTTGATCATTTCACCCCCTACCCAAGCCCCCATTAAAGGAACTAGCCCTGAAATAATTCATAGCATTGACATTAAAACTGTCACCATCCTTCAGGGCTAACACAGGACAGAAATAACTTCTCAGCAGTCTGCCAGTCTGGAGCAGGGAGTTAAGACTTTGTTTTCTGAAGAGTAGAAAGGAGCCGTTTGTTTATTTGTTTGTTTGTCTAATCAAAGGAAAGTTAAGTTCTGCAATAGTTGGTGAAACTGTCCTGTAAACCTTGTGTTACTCTGTGTCCTATTTACAACAGGCCAGCAGCAAGAAAGCATGACAAAAAAAACCTCACCTAGACAAATTGGTGTTCTGACTTACACGAAAACCATTAAGGAGATTGGTATAAGTCAGAGGGGTAACAACAGAAGAAGGGGTAATGCATCTAAACCTCTTTATTAGTGTTCTTTCTTCCCTGTGCTATTTGCCTGCAGATGATTCCTGCTGTGGATAAGGATATTCTGTGGAAAGTCTCAGTTACTTAGTGTTGATCACTAGCTGTCAGTCTCACTGGCATTTTCCAAGGTATTCAGCTCTAAGTTCCCATTGACCAATCCTAGACTGATCAGACTAGACCAATAACATATGTGTAGAATTTCACATGCCTTTTAAAATATTTCAACATTAAAACACTTTGAAGAATTCAAGATTATCTCCTCAGAATATTTATAAGACAGATTCATGGGGGAATTCATCCTGTTCTGTGCAATAGTAGCAGCACAAAGCAGCCTTAAAGTCAGCTTAGGCATCTCTTTGAGGATTTCTCTGATGTACAGAAATTCTGTAGTAATGGCTTTTTCCCTATCCCTCACTGCAAGTTCCACTTCAAAGATGTTTGGATGGTATGACTACTGGAGAGGAACTTACTGCAAGTTTCTGTGCCCCAGGTATTGCCTACCATCATCAGAAGGACTTCTTGGGGCTCTTAAGAATCAGCAATACCTCAAGGTAGCCTTGAAACTACTTTAAATTACCATGAAATCCAAAGGTCAGCCCCAGGATCCTGAGGTTCGGAGATGTGCTTCCCCCCCTATCATTTTCCCTAGAACTTGTTCCATATTGCCTCCTTTTCTGAAGCCATAGCCCAGTGATTCTAGTTTAGTTTTGCACCCTGATAGTAGACAGACTTTTTTCTTCCATCATCAGTGGAGATGCAGAGTGATTTTGATTAATGACTTCATTGTCCCCAGCCAGCAAGAGACTTGCCTTTTTCAGTTTGCATCAGAATGGATGCTGAACACTGTAAGTCTCTAACTGGCAGTAGATTTCACCTGCTGAGAAGGGAGGAAATTAGTCAGGAAAAAAAAAATGGTCACAAAATAATACTGATTTACTCCAACTAGAATGTCAGCGGATGCAAAAAATTTCCTAAACTTCCCCAGACTTTTTTCCAAAGTCTGTACATGCAAGAAAGAAACTGTATGAGAATCAAAATAATCTTAAGAATCAAGTAAATTCCCATTTAATTATTTCTTCTGATATTTTTCATGTGTATTTTTAATAAGAAGGAGAGTAAAAGCAGGAATGAATTTCCAGTGATATTAGCATTAGGATATTTTCATGCCTGCCCCTACTCTTCTTCCAGTGAGGAGACTGGGCCTGCCTCAGGAATTTTGGGGACATCAGTTTGTTGTTATGCATATAAGATTTTAACATATTTAACAATTATTAATTCCAGTCGCAGGTCATGACTGGATCTTTTCAACCTCAGCTAGATCTACTCTTCACATCCAAGGACGAACTTTTTGGGGACGTGGAGACCAACAGCAGCTTTGACTGTAGTGACCATGAAATTGTGGAACCCAAGGCAGGCAAGAAAGGACAGTAGCAGAATATAGACTCCATTCTTCAGGAAAGCGGAATGCCCTCATTCAGGAAACTGCCACATGGGATCACACCTCTGAAGGGTGACAGGCCTTTGAATAGAACCTCCTCCAACCACAACTATGGATCATCACATTACTTAGGAAAATAAGTAGGGATATCAGGAGACTAGACTGGCTAAACAGGGGGCATGTACTGAGTTTCAGTGTGAAAAAACATAGAATATAGGAGGAGGAAGGAGGGATAGGACACAAAGGAGGAATTTAAAAACTCTGAGTGTGCAGTGATGATCTTAGGAAAGCCAAAGTTCACTTAAAGTTGATGCCTACTGGGGTCATGAAGTGTAGGATACCCCAGGCCGCATTAGGTAACATTTACAGCAGGTCAGAGGAGGTGATCGGCCCTCTGAGAGTGCACCCAGAGTGCTGAGATGAAGCTATTTCATATAAGGAGAAGGTGAGAGATGGGACTATTCAATCTGGAGAAGAGAAAGCTCAGGTGGGATCTCATCCATGTACATAAATAATTTAAGGGAGTGTGTGAGGAAGATGCAGTCAAGCTTTTTAAAGAGGTGCCCAGTGACAGGACAAGAGGCAATGGGCACAAACTGGAACAAAGCAGGCTCTGTCTGAACATCAAGAAATACTTTTTACTCTGAGAGTGACTGAAGACTGAAAGAGGCTGCCCAGAGAGGTTATGGAGTATCAATCCTTGAAATAGGTGACCCTGCCTGAGCAGGAAAGGTAAGATGAGATGATCCCCAGATCACAGAATCACAGAATATTCTGCGTTGGAAGAGATTTACAGGGATCATCGAGTCCTGCTCTCAAGTGAATGGCCCATATGGAGATCGAGCCCACAACCTTGATTAGTATCATGATCTGACCAACTGAGCTAATTATAGTTGTTTCCAACCTCAACCATTCTGTGATCATGTGACAAGAAAGTCTTCTGCCACTTGGATATTATGGAGAGTGATAGAAAAGGGAATGTATTTTGAATGGCACCTAAATGATTGTTACATTTTTACATGCAGGAAAAGACTTCCTAGGCTGCCAAAGAGAAAGTTTAGATAGCTTTTATTCCTTAGAAAGGTTTTTCTAAATGATAATTGAACTTCCTGGAAGAAGAAGGACATGAAGGGGCAGATGAGAAGGTGATAATCCATAGATTAATATACCATTACTTGCAGTTAGATTTTATAGGATGTGAAAAAACCTAAGAACCCACAAAGAATGTTTTGCTATCAATGCTGAAGTTAATGCTACAATGTAGAAGTTGGCATGTTCTAATCATTCAGCCATGTGGTTTATCTAATTTCTGATTCTAAATGGTGATTGTTGATCACCAGTCTGTAGAACAAGCACCAAGTTCAGTGTCACATTCACTCACATACTGCTCACTCTAGCCAAGGTCTCAACATCATGTTGCAATAACACAATCACTTACACATATAAGTATCTAAAGGCATCTTGACATTGATTCACCATATAAATAAATCTGCAACCCAAACTCCGGAATAGTTGTAAGTTGTGCCTGTTGTGATGCCAGCTGAAGTGTTGTTTCTGTTAACCTGGGGATGTATACTTTAAATTTCATTTGGGTCAGTGAAACTCAAAGATTTGAGGTAGCTGAAACAATCCTGGGGCACACTTGCTGTCCTCCCTCTGCATCTGCAAGGCCATGTGCCCAGCTCCTTGGAAAACATGTGGTGGGAGATGTTGGCTGCTCAGAGTCTATGAACTGAGCCGCTCTTCAGATTGCTTCAGGGCCCTCAGAGCTTTCCTGTTCACGTTAGTAGCAAGACCTCCAAGAGGACACCCATGGGGGAAGAGTTGCCTTGTGAAGAATATCCTTGTTGGTTTATGTTCTGGCAATTGCTCCTGATAGAAACAAAGCCATATTTGAAAATGCTGAACTACTCCACAAAATCAATTTTCCTTCCAGCACCCTGCTTTCCTGATGAGAGAGCGCATTCACAAAGAACTCCAAATAATGGAAATTAAGAAAATAATTGTCACAAGAATGACTTTCAACACTTAAAAACTGCTTTCTGAACCTGTTCAAGATAGTCAGCTAAAAGGGTAGTCTTCTTTCATAACTCCTTTATAATAATGCACAGCTGGGTGAAAATTCATCTCAAACAATACTTACTTTTGTCTTTCCTTATTTACCATCATTATCATTGCTTTTTACTTTGGTTAGCAGATGTTTCTTTAGTGCTCTGACATTCTTTATAATTTGCATATTTGTTAATTTAACTGGCAGAAAATTCAACTTACTGTACAATATGCACCTTGTATTTAACACTTATATGTATGTGGCATATGTAATAGGAAAAGATCTTCTGATATCCCCAATACATTTTTAATGTACAAATTTAACATACTTTTTAAAATTCATGTATTTGGGCTTTTCTTTGTGCCGTGCAAAAATGTCTGATTATTTAGAGCACAGCTCAAATCCAAGGAGGAATCATTTTGAGTCTGCAGCATAAACTCATAGCATCCAGGATGTGGCTATGATGAACAAATCAGTAATTAATTGGGCATTCATTCCAGTGACCTGTCAGCATTCAAATGCTTTAATTAGATGGAGAAATGGAGGCAAGTAATGAGGGCCAAATCTGTATCCTTTTGAATACAGTGGCAAAACATCCACTTGCTGCAATAAGATTTAGTCCTAAATGCATGACAGCACACTATAGAAGATGTCGTCTCCACCAACTGTGGTTCAAGTGTATAATACTGATAATGTCACTGGCATTGTATCTTTCGTTAAGGAAACAATGATGCTCTTAGGAAGCTTTTTGTCTGCTCATGCATACAAAACAGGCAATTTTCCTGAAGTATTAATTGCAAATTATCTAGTATAAATGAGGGTCCCAAAAAGAAAAATCTACTTTATACTGTATCTGCTGTTTATTTCATTATTAGTATTCATTGTTTTGCTTATGTGGTACAGCTGAAAGGAAACACCATATCCTGTGTCAAGGAATCACACTTTAAATATGCAGGTGTATACAGACCTGGAGGGTTTTTTCTATTCTCAAGCTTTTTCATAAGTATTCAAGCATATATGAGCCTAAATGTACACCAGAAACATTTGTCTACCTAAGATTTTCTATGCATATTGGCCCGTTTCAATTTCCACACACCGATAAACCATATTAAAAATTACCACACTAGATTAAAATGCTGGTGATATATTTTAGGTGTTTTCTTTGTCTTCTAAAGGTACTGACTGTAGCTCAACACCTGTTTGTTGCTACTTAGCTAGCATTAACTTTGCACTTGAAGAGCAGATTTGAACAATTTATTACAAAAAACATAGACCAACTTTGAAAATTGACTTAAACTTTGACATTTTTTTCAAGTTAAATGTATATGGTTTTTTCAAAAATGCTTTTAGTTTCACTGTCTTTTTTAAAAAACCCTTCTAATTTACAAAATATGTAGTGAAGTTCATGGCAAAATGCAGTGCCTTGACTACCTTTGAATGAGGAGCACACATCCATTCTAGAGAATCATAAGCTTCTAAGAGTCTTCCTCCACTTGTGTCTACTCCCGGTTGTTAGAAACCACCTTCTCATTTTCCTATTAAAACCATGCATTCTTGACCATCTTATACAATTTTCTTCTTGTGCATATAATGTTCTCTTTTTTATTGCTTAAGTAGAATTTTTCCTTTACAGTTCTAAACCCATATTGAACTTTATTTACAAAACAAAAACATTCTCCAATAGCCTTCACCTTGTAAGACTAAGCTACTGCAGGTCTCCTGTCAAAAATATGGTTTCTGTTCCTCTGAATATCCACGTGTTCTTCTTTGCTGAACATAATTGAATCAAACTACCTGGAATATTTAGATGAAGTCCCAGTTGCACAGATGCACTAATACTTCTCAATCCCTCCTGAAAATACCCCATGTGATGTATTTGGGGATTTGGGTTGTACTTTTCACAGCCAAGTCAATCTGAAGTTCATAGGTTTGCTGTGATCCACTGATACATCCTATGTATTTCCATCTCCTGTCATTTCAAAATGATGAATTGTCAGCCTATAACAGAGATTCTTGTTATTAGTCCTCAAAGTACATGACTTTGCAATTTGTACAATTATACCTCATCCCCTCTTTTCTAGTTCACTCATCTATTCCAATACTATATTCCAATGCCTCTTTAAATTACTGTTTCCAGTGCTTTGTCACTGGCTGTTTTCATTCTTCTTCAGATGACTGACACAAGCCCTCAACCCCTCCCCTCCAGATATCTTATACTTTTCCTCATAACCATCTCAGTGAAGTAGATCTCTTTCACCTAGATTATTTTCCAGGAGAAATGTCACAAGCTGTCTTAAGGATATAATCAAGCAAACTTTGTAACAGCTTCCAAACACCTGACTCATCAAAAATTTTCAGTTTCTGAGTAGTATTTCAACTATATAAACACTAAATTCCTAAAAGAAAAACTTTTGCAAACCCCTTGATACATTTCACTTCTTTCTATTTAGAGGATCATTACGAAGATTCCCCCTTCCCATATCCTTCCCTGAACCTCAATAAGGTCTTTGGCTTGGTTTCTTTTTCTGATCCTTCCCACAAGTGCCTCACATAGTTTCTATAACTTTGATGAGAATCCCTTTGGGTGCTATTCTCAGTTTTTGGGAGGTCTTTATTTTTTCCATTTCCAAGAGTCACTCTCTGGGAGCAGAACAGCTTCCCACCCCTGCTGAGACCTGGGGTCTCACCACTAACACTGCTAAATAAGACAGAGTTCTTCTGACTATGGCAACTTAAAAAGCTCTAGCCAATATGAAGAAGAGATCAGTAACTGACCTGTATAAAATTCTGGGCCTAGAAAGGATAAGAGTCAATATGCTCACCTGAACAAAGCCTTAGATCATGGTGACTGGAGAAGCATGCCCCAGCAGTGGGACACTGGCATCATCCCTTAGTATAATTTAAGTTTCAAAATATGCATCTGGACTTGTTTTGTTTCACTTTGAAACTGAATAAATCTCTGCTGAGTCCATCAAATACCTGCTTAGCACCAGCCCTATTGCCTGAGCAAGCTCACCAGAGTGCAGTGTTTTATAGCTGCTTATTCTGCTCAGCTCATCTATTACCCTATCTGCTCAGAAATTGTCTAAAAAACTAGAACCAAGAGTTCTTGAGCTCAGATAGCTACTTATCCTAGCAATCTGAGGTTTGATTTTCATTTGTTTTCCACTGAATGGCTCCAAATACTCCTCGAGAGAGCAGGGAAAGTTGCACAGGTTCTCAGTGTCTGTATGTCTAACATATACCGGGATATCACACCATCTCTCAGTCTTGTGACAGCTGGGAGATTTCCTCTTGTCATCTAGCCCTCTTTGGCAGATTTAGACACAAGATTTTTGTTGCTGAAGTGGCAATAATGAGGCTTTAACTCCATGTGCTGGTTTCCAAGGTTCCATATATCATTACATGCCATCTTTTGACAGGGCTTTCCACCATCAGCCCCAGCAAAGGAGGTTTCCTTTGCTGTAATTCTGCAAGATACCAGTGATGATCTGAATGTCTTCATTGGAAATTATGAACTCTATTACTCCATGATGAGTGCACAACACTGCCAAGGAAACCCTGTAGGACCTTCATTATTCACAACACCTTTTCCTTCAATCCCTAGAAAGTGACCATCCAGCTCCTTGTATCAAGAAACACACAGAAACCATTAAGCTCCTTTGCACCTGATTTTTTGGCTTTCTGCCAAAAGCAGGAATCATCAAGACAATGCCATGTTACTGCTGAGGTTTGTGATGCCACAGATTCTGATCTCAGGTGTTTGAAACCCCACTGAGAGCTGAATTGAAATCGTTCCTTCACCAGCCACTCCTTTGACCCGTTCAGATAGTCAGCTTAGATCATTGGGTATCTGCGTTGTATCAAGTCTTAGCCAGTCCACTCATCATCCACATAATTGATTAATTTTCTCCTTCTCTGCTGCCTTATCTCCAGGTACTTCTCCTTCAAGAGCCTGCTAAGTGCTTTAACCCCACCTGACTTTATGAAGCCCTATCTCCCCTACACAAAGGTTTAAAACTGTATTCAGATTCTGTTTTAAATTGGCTGTGTATTTAATGCTTATGGTTTGTAGATTAAGTGTTGCTCATAAACAGCTTAAGAAAGATGGAACACACCTGAGCCTTCAGGCAGTCTGAAATGATAAATGATAAATGCAGCAATCAATGCATTGATAATCTCCAGGTACTTTCTTTTAGAGCATCTCAAAGACTGTGTTTAGACGCTGAAGAGTTTATTGACCATATGGACCATAATGGTCTCTTCCTTTAGACATTTGGTACGTGTACATGTATCATGCTTGCCAGCATTGCAACTGTGCAATAAACAAATGTTTTCTTTACTTGCCAGAATTATGTGTTTATATCACATATTTTCATTCACTAGTCTGTACTCCTTCATTTGTTATTTAAGGCGTTACACCCAAAGGGTCTGAGGGACCTATTTAATGAGCACAAATGGCACTGGATGTAAAAATGTCTGCTATTTCTCCTTTGGAAATACAAATGTCACACTAAGTTACAAAATAATCACAGTAATATGTATATAATTTACTGTCCTTTTTAATGCCACTTGTCTGAGCATCCAAGTATTACAATGGCTTCCAAATATGACCAAAAAGAAGAGTTTTCTGTGTGGTGAGACTACTGGTGAATCAATGTACATGATTTTTTTCAAACATCACCATCACAACTGTGTTTCTTTTTACCTCTAGCAGTGTTTGCCTGAGAGTCCTCACCCTACTGGCAGGTGTTGATCCAGCTGGGAAAGTGCAAAGTTTTTGCTGACTCATTAATAAAACCAGCTCATTATTTCATTTAGATATAAGAGAAATAAAGAGAAGTCATGACAGAGAGAGGGGTAAGGTTTGGGTAAGCATGTCCTGAGGGAACAAGGCACAAAGAAAACCAAATCCAAGCAAAAGTTTCAGGTTGTGGTTTCATAGCAAATTTTTTCATTATGACCTTTGTGCTAATAAACAAAGTTTATTAATTAATAAACCCACTTCTCTGCACCAAGACATGCATGAATATTTGTCAATATTCTTTTTAATAGCTTCTTTCTCTTTCATGAATGTCTATCAGCCACCCATAATTCTTAGACAACATCTGCAGCCAGCTTTTGTGAACATGTTAATTAGAAAGCCTGTTCCAGCAGAGTTTCTGAGATGAGCAGCAGACAGTACTGCTCATTCACCCCACCCCCACAGTAGGCCCCCAAACAGCATGGCTTATTCAACAGAAATCATACAGAGAAGAGAGACCAGGTAGATGTGGAGGCTCAGAGCCATAATATAAAACTATAAATCCTGCCTACACAGGGAACTTAAGCACCACGCTGGCATTCAGTGACAAATAGTGGTCTCAGATGTTGGATTTTATGGTTGCCTGGAGTAGCAAAAGTAGTTTGTTTCATAACATTGCGAAGAACTTGTTTGGCCACAGCACATACAAATACTCCAAAGTGTAAGCAGAGATGGAATTCATCCTCTACCTTTCCACAGGCAGAGAGGCAGCCTGCCACAGAATGTACAACTGTCAATTAACTTTCCTTAACACAAGGTAATAATTTGGTTTTATAGATAAAATTTGATATTATAAATTATCTGCTTCAGCACAATTGCTTTGTTAAGAGACTTCTTGGTTATTAACAACACAGCTAAAATCTTCCTGAGGTGAGGCAGTTCCATGTTCAGTGGGATTGATACCAAGGAAATAAAACCCTGTAAAAATTTGAATAGCTAAATACTGTCTTGTGAAAATACTGGGAATATAAGAGCTTGTGTGTTGGATTAAAGGTGGTACAGCTGCATTGAACACATTACAGTTACTCCTTGGGCCAGAAGGAGAGGTTATACAACCTAAAGAAAGATATGTGTAAGTATTGCTTTACATAAGACAGTTGTTCATAGTAAGGAAGGATATGAGCTTACTGGATCATGATTTTTTCCGTGGAAATTTCTCTTTGGGCTATATGGATGGCAGGGTAAGACACTTCTGATAGTGTCCCATTGATTGGAGATATCTATTGTACTGAAAGACTTCACACTTGGCTCTCTGACTTTGATAGAATTATAAACAAAGCTCTATTTCAGACTACAAATCACGTAATAAAGATAGTAAAGAAGAAGTGGGAAAGCCTCCTCCAAAGTTCCAGGAAATAATACCACACTGCAAAGCTCTGCCATTTGTCATATAAAGGTCATTTTCCCAAAACAAAAAGCCCAAACATGACCTAAAAATACTCAACAGGGCTGGAGAAATAATTACAGTCCATTCATAGACTGAAAATTTGTGCTACTCTTTTAAAATCTTTGGTTGAACAATATAAGTTTTTCACAGAGTGGAATCCTGAGCAGAGCCTGCAGCTTGTTTTAAAATAAAATAGGCAGAGAAAGTTGGTGCTTTCAGAGTTATCTTCATGACATGTGGGGAGAGGCTTCAGTAGCTTCTTCGGCTTTTTATTTCCCTTGGAACCTATAGGGTGAAAGGGCACTGGTTATGTGTGTTATCACTAAAGTCATGTTGTTTGGAAATGGGCCTGCATTTCTTCCAATCTGCTGTTGAGAAAAAAATAAATGATGGAAATGTATTGTGTTTCTGATTTAAGGTTTTCCTTCTCCACTGCTGCTGACATTTGACCCCAGACATGCTTTCCAGCACTTTTCTGCACTATCTCAATATCATTTTCACCTTCTCTTCCTGACTCCTTTCTGCAACCTGAGGAGGAACCCAGCAGAAACTATTTTCACATCAGGGCTATCATTCTAAAATCTGCACCTTCTTGGTCATCCATTTTTAAAAATAACTATTCCCAGGAAAAATACAGTTATCAGAACTGCTCAAACATAACAGCATTTCTGACCACTAAAGTTTACTCTTTCACCCTCAAGTAATTCTTGCATTTTTGTTGTCCTTAAAATTCAATTAAATGAACATTCCCTTTTAAGAGTTTTAGAAACTCAAACCATTCATATATTTAGAAAGCTATCTGTTATCTCAAAGAGGCATAAGTTCCCCTGAAAAATTCAAAATTTAAGAAAATTTTAAAATTATTTCAGGTATCAATTTTTCTCTTTTACAGTTTTGTACACATTTCTTACACCTGTCACTGTGGCATACATAGCAGGAAAAGTCAAAACTCCCTACAAAAAGATGTGAGCTCCTCTCTCTCTTACCAAAAAAGTGCACTGGGTCATACATCTATATTTCATTCATTTTTTGGTTAAATTTTTTAAAATGTCTCTGAAAAAAGATCACATGGTTGGAAAGTTTTATCCTCAGTAATAACGGGTCTAACATTTTTCCGTCAGCATTGCTAAGACAGTTTTCTGGGTTCAGTTAGATCAACATAGTTGAACAACACTCACAGAGCCCATCAATATCTTTGTCTCGAGAAATGCAAAAAATGCTTAAGAGTGTGAAACAATATTTTCTTTATACAATACAATATCTTCACATGAAATATGAAGAAATGAAAATATGGTAAAATGAAAAGTGTATGTGCCTCTTGCATATTCCCTTTCTCCACATCAGCATGGCAACACCAGGTTCACGAGCACAGCAGTTCAGGCTGCAGCTGCTCAGGCTCAGAATAATACCCCAACCAAGTCTTGCGAAGAACTTCTGGTGAAAACATGCACTTCCACAAGTTTCACAAGTTGAGTTGGGGTTTTTTTTTCCACACTGGGACATTCTGAGAGGGTTTTATAGTGCTTTGGTATTTTTTAAGGAATATGAGTTTCAAGAAGTGTTCTGAAATATGAAGAAAGCTCTACTTACACTTCTATAAAGGAGTCAGAAGTTGCACAACGGTAGTGTGGGAAGAGCCTCAACTTTTGCAGGACATTTTTCATTTTATTAAGAATGTGAAAACTCTGAGTAAGAATAAAGACATTTTTGTCTGAAAAGATCTAAAATGATTAGTGAGTTTTATACATGGATTTTTTTCCTAGGAATTAGGGCGGTGTCTGTTTGTATTATATGTTTGCCAGTTTACCTTGGTTTAGTTTGTTTATTTCAGATGGATTTCATTTGGCTAGGGGTTTTGGTTTGATTTCTTTTGCTTTTCGCCCTCCTGTGCAGGGAAAGACTTTACCTGGATAGTGGTTGGTTGCTTTTTTTCTTGATACTCGTAACAATATTTTTCCTTATGGTCATTTTCAGAAAAAAAGAAAAAATACATCTTCAAATTCTGATTTACTATTGCCCCTGTGACTTACCTGGGCACTTTTCCATGCACATCCAGAAAGAAGGGAACCCTTACTTCTGGATTCCTACTGCACCCCCGTTAATACAGCAATTCTTTAACACAATGACAGAAAAAAGAATTTTTCTTTTATTGAACTAAATGCTGGTTTTACATAAAATAGACTATAATTCAGAGTCTGTAATGTCTACTGAAAGGTTAGGCTCGTTACCATCCAAATAGGCTGAGCTAATAAAAATTATATTTGTTACAATCCAAATAGATTAACCAGCCTTAAGGGCTTAGCTATGTATCACAGTTTTCAATTTTCTTATAATTAAATTAACATAAAACAGACTTGACAAATAAATGACTGTATCAGAAACAGTTAAGCTCTATTTAACCAAAATAACTGTTCTATTTACATATACAGCAACCTGTGTCTATTTTGGGAGCTATAAGAAGCCTATCTAGTTAGCAAATCCTTGGGCACTCACAGTCTGCCACAAACTGTTCAGTATTGGTCCCAGACTTTCTGTGAACCACATATATCCTACAGGATAGATTTTGTGGTTTAGCTTCTGCACTCCCTGTTGTTTGTCTCCCATCAGATACCTCCTCTGTCACACCTAAGAAATGGCCTTGAAAGAATTCATATGCAGAGTTCAGCTTTATTCACTGACTAGCCCTTTTGACTAAACTATTTCAGTAGGATTATTTACAAAATCATAGAATCATTTAGGCTGGAAAAGGCCTTTGCGATCATCCAGTCCAACAATTAACCTGCTCTGCCAAGTCCACCACTAAACCGTGCCACATCTGCACATCTTTTAAATACTTCCAGGGATGGTGACCTATCTACTTCTCCAGGCAACCTGTTCCAATGCCTGACAACCCTTTCAAGGAAGAAGTATTTCCTAATATCCAGTCTAAACCTTCCCTGGTGAAACTTGCAGTCATTTACTCTGGTCCTACCACATGTCACTGGACAGAAGAGTCTGACCCCACCCTGGCTACACTCTCCTTTCAGGCAGCTGTAGAGAGGGATAAGATCTCCCCTTGAGCCCTCTTCTTACAGGCTAAATAAGCCCAGAGAAGAAGGGTTTTATGAAACAAAGCACATGTGTAAGTCTTTTCAGGATAGTGATTTTAGTCTCTTCACCACATTTTCCCCATCCATACATACATCTGTTGCACACATATCCAAGCTGAAATAAGGTCTCAGGTAGCATGTCTTGGATGACAATAGGGGACTCTTTAATAGTTTTAGCAGTTCATTAATGAAGGCTGCATAATTTACTCAGCAGCACTGACCTTCCTAAAAACACTGTGGCTGTCCATAAACTGTCTTTACCTATTAGCTTTCTGGCCTTCTTTTCCCTCTCTTCCACTGTAAATCTTGAAACCATAATACTCAGAACCTTAATTTTCACCATGTCTCCTACTTACCTCTAAAATAAAGAATGAGATGCAAATAAGACTCCAGCTTATAGTCTCCTCTGTGGTTGCCCCTTTGGATGAGAGACCACAGGCATAACCGTAGTGGTTGGCAAGAACACAAATATGAGACTGTGGATCAAAATAGTAATTTTCTCTCTTGTTCCACGTGGCAGGGTGTTTGGTTGCATGGCTGGGGAAGGTTTTCCCCTGAAGAGTGGTGTTGGAAAGACTTCCGCAAAAGTTTTGTTTCCCTTTCTACTGTGGATATTAAAAATTTAGTATGATCTGACATAAAAAAAAAATTTACAGAGACCATACCAGGTGTCTGAGATACAGGATGTGCTGGATGTGGTCGAAAGCTTTTTGTGTCACACTTTCAGATAGTAAGTGAAATAAATTAAATTGATGTGTAACCTGGTTTTGCAAAAGCTCTGAAACTCTATCTGTTATGCTGTAATATGTGTGTGGTTTGGCAAATGGTAAAGAGAATAGTTTCCACTTTCCATAAAGCCATGCAAAATCCACTTAAGTTTCTTAGGGCTTTATACTATAATTAACCATTCTGAGAGTGCTATTGTCTGAGGACTATGCCTTTAAGCCCCTTCTCCTCCCTGTAGGAACTCACTCAGAGCAGAGGAGTGAAAATGGAGTCGAGATCAGCAAGCTGGATACTTACATGCTTCTTTTGCTACCATTTATCTGGTGCCTTAATTTTTCAAACAATGGGCTGCCTATTGCAGAAATTATCAGTATTGCACCTCAGGTATTCTCCCTAAATTACAACTGTACTGCCTGGATCTAAGCTATAAATATCAATGTATATTGCAGAAGTTTGCTTTAAAAAGAAAGAAAAAGATAAATGGATACTATTTTTAAATGCAGCCCTAGAATCAGGTGGCTTCATGCTGTTATGATAAGGAGCTGAGTGGCACTGGCTGAGAAGGAGGTCGAAGCAGCAGCAGCATAACCTTCTCTCGCTGTAGCCAGCCAGATAATCAGGAACCTGTGCTCCGACGGGTGGCAGGGGAACGAGGTGATGATTATTGTTTTACCTTAGACTTCCTCTGGGGAATTAACTGAGCTTTTGAAATTCAGTTCTCCAGAGTGTAGTTTTCATGGCCTTCTCTTGTGCAGACTCATAATAGCCTTTTGACATGGCTCCTGCAATGGCCGATAGCAAGAAAGAGGGACAGAGCTGTACAGAGAGAAAGGAGACTGGGTGATCCTAACAAAACCCACTGTTCTGCAAGCCATGGGTAGCCCAGGATCAGTCTGGAGCACAACAGAGATTTGGTCCTGTGAGAAGAGGGGTTGATAGCACCTTTCCTAAGGTTTCCTAAGCTAAGGTTGAAGGTGTGTATTTCATCCTCTTTTTTCCTTCGCTATAGGTAAGCTGATGTGTGTCACTGTGGGAACTGGTTTTGGATTGTATTGAAACCATAGAAGATTCAGAGCAACTGGCAACTTAGGGACTTTTCAGTATGGACCGCTTGGATTTTTTATAACCTTCATTTTTGTTTGCCAATATGAGGTTTACAAGGCATGGGAAAGAAGAAAAAAGACTTTTAGAAAAGGAATGGTGAGAAATTGTGAAGCAGCATATCTTTTGTATATGTATAAAAATATCTTTTGTTATTTTGCAAACTGAAAGACACTGGAAACAGTTAACTCTTTATTAGACAGTTTCCTTTACATGCTACCCATCATCTCCCTCTAAACTATGCCAGATCCTCCACCTTCCCCTTTGGTGACTCTCAACAGTATCTGGGTTAAAAACAGAGCAGCAGAGTATACACAAGCTCAGAGCTACTCCATAGTTGTACTTTGACTTCTGAGGTATTCGCTATGTTTCCTCTTCCTCAGCTTTATGTATTAAAGCTTATTTTTAACTAACGCTGTGATCCTAAGCTTCTTCACAGCCTCAACTAAGCCGTGTGATTCATGTTTCAAAGCCTAATATTTTAGCCGCAAAAGCAGGATGAAATACTGTCATTTGAGTTTTTTAATGACTATGGACTAGTACATGCTTTTTCAGCCTTTCCTCAAAGGCTCCAAATTAGAATAAAACTAATTTCCACAGCACATGTAAGCCAATAAAAAGAGTATAGCAGGAGGAGGATATGGAGCTGGAAGAGAATAGCATGGTACTGGGATTTGAGCTGAGTTTGTAGTGTATAATGATAAATTATGTACAAATATTATTGCTATTATTATTATGTAGTATTATTCTGTGCCAGCACTCTTTGCTGGTATGTCAGTCCTGAATGCAAAATTCTTCTGGTTTTCCTCCCCTTTGCAGTCTGAATAATGGGGCTTATTTTGTGCAAGTTTTGCCCCAGGGTTTCCCTTCTGTGACTGGCAGATGAATATATGGTTATAGCCTTCCACTCTGAGCCTGTGGAGCCACCCAGCTTCTCTGCTGTGATGCTTTCTGTAGCGTAATATTCATGCGAAGCTTTACAACAGAGAAGACAAGTGGTCATGGAAGCTTAGCTGGTAATCCAAAGCCCCTTGAAACCAAAGGGCATTCTCCCTTTGGCCTCAGTACGCTGCCAATGTACTGCTAAATTCTGCTCTCGGATGTAGACCAAAAGAAAAGCTCTGTGAGAAATTTGGGGAGGATGCAAGAAGGGAGTAAATGGGTCAGAGAACCTGAAATGAAAGGAAAAAAAGAAAAGTGGGAAAGAGAGATTATACTTAATAATAAGGGTCCTTGGGGAATAAACTGCAGTAAGCACTGAACAGCAAGAGCAAGGAGGTGATCCTGCAGTGAGGATCTGTGAAAGGGATGGAGACCAACACAATATCATCTCCATAAAGGAATGCAGATGAGATTTTTTTCTGCATAAACCTAGAGGCAGAAAAATGAGAAGTATTCCAGGCTTCCCGAGGTAAATTGGAGATTCAGTCTGAGGTATCCGTTCCTGTGGATTTCTCTTTCTCTTCTTGTCTTTCGGGCACAAATAAGGAGTTGCCTAATTACCTACCTCAGCATGGGCAGAGTTCGAGAGAGAGGCCTTGTTGTTTGGTGTCTTATCTCCAAGAACCTGAATAATCAAATTTTTGATGACACAGTAGGCAAACAAGAAGCTACAGTGTTGTGTAACTATTTTTTCATGGACTGTCCCAAGGAAACAAATACCACAGCCAGCTGCTGTAGTCATTTAGTCACTTGGCTCACCCTTTCCATAAACAACCTGAGAAAAACAGAATATTTCTGTGCAGAAATGACATCTAAAGCACGTATATGGCCAAAGACATTTGGTTTGCAGAGGATGTCCCTTTGGAGTTCAAGGAACAAATATACAGAGTTCTCTGTCACCTGGAGAACACAGACAAAATGCTTGACCAGACTGCTGGGCAGTTCCTCGAGTAATGCCAGTGGCATTTTTCTGATGTAACTGTGGTCTGCAAACCTGCCATACCACAAGGTGGCTGTAGGCAAAAACTGAGTATTTCCAGACTGAATTGGTCATCAGGTTTCAATGATCACCAATAAAATCATGAACACTTTTACACACAGAGGCATTAAGGTCACAGTTGCCTTTGTTTTGGCAGTGTAGCATGCTTTCTTAACATCTAAATATCTTTCTTTGTCGTGTTATAAAAAGATGGAAGTCACAGTTAATGAAGGATGAAAATATCTAGATTTTTTTTCCAGTTGCATGAAAACATAAGCATATCTTGGTTACAAGGAAAGAAAAAGTCATGTGAATTATTTACTATGAGAAATACAAAGAGTAACACTGAATAAAAATAATAAGTGCTATTCAAATGCAATAGAAGCCAGTAGAAGGTGGGTACTTGCATTTACGAACTTATTGTATTCATGGCTTCATTTATTTTGGTGGTGGTAGAATGTAAAGAACAAAATAAATTAGAACCAAAAATGGAAAAGATGGGATTAATATACAGTATGCTGTGAATGATTTGTTTCTCTTCCCACAATGCCCCTCTCCAGCTTATCTGAACACTTAGCTATGTTTATTTCCATAAAGAATGCACTTTATTATGAAGGAAGCTAGCATGTGCTTTTTAAAATAAGGCAAAAACTTTATTAAAATTCAAAAGAAAAGTAAACAGAGATGATTTGGGAAGCTTTATTCATTTATTTGGGCAAACACTGCTAAAAACATTTAGGTGCACTGCATGTTTAAAAAGTAATAAATAGCTATTGTGCTTACTTCATAAACTTGTCAGAGTGTCTTCATTTTATTTTCCTGAACAAACTGAATTTCTGTACTGCTCATCCCCAGCCAGTTAATAAATACATCACCCTAAAAAGTGCTGTGGTATTAAATTTACAGCAGATAAAATATGGATGAAGTTGCTGTGCTTCAGGTACGTCAACTGTGATTTAATATCTCTGACTACCCTTATGAGGAGTAAAAGATTACTCGGCTGCTCCAACAGCAAGATGCTGACCTTTGCTCCCAAGTAACAGCCACTCAGCAAATAGTACCAAATGAAGAAGTAGAATAACATATAGATTTGCCATAAGAAAAAATTGATCTATACCCATATATCAAATCTGCTGATCAGAGCTCTGCAGAAAAAGTACATCATAATCTTTAGCACGAAATTGCAGAAACTTTTGGTGAAAAGTGTGGGGTTTATTTTAAAGTAAAAGATATCTTGGGGCAAAATTGTTCTATATCTGTACATGTACATGTGGAGAGTGTCACACATATATCCATGTATACATGTGCCACCTTGGAATATCTTCAAGTATAGAAACATCAACAGATCTGTTAGATCACCAACCAGTGATCTAGCAATCAGTGTTATCCCCATTTCCCATTTTTTCTGTTAATTCTTAGAAAGAATGGAGAAAAGCATAACATTGTCTCTGTAAATGAAGGTAAAATTCCTCTGGGAAAACACATAAAAGTCAGATTTAATTTGTATCTTTAAAAAAGTTATGTCTAAAGGTGATAAAAACCCCAGAAAGAAATGTTTGTTAGCAAAGAAAATAAATTCTTGTGA
Source organism: Acanthiza pusilla (assembly GCA_036630365.1). Lineage (NCBI taxonomy): Eukaryota > Metazoa > Chordata > Aves > Passeriformes > Acanthizidae > Acanthiza > Acanthiza pusilla. The sequence goes on from JAXCHO010000098.1 coordinate 6,971,386, forward strand.
TTTACATTTTGCCTTCAAAAAAAGGTGGGTGAGTGAAAGGGTGCTGCTCTGCACTTCAAAGCAAAAGCAAATGAAAAATTTTCAACAACAAAGCCAAAATATGAAACAGACAAATCACTCTGCTGAGTACTTTTTAACCTACAGTGGCACATGCTAACAAAGCAACTGCTGTATATATAATAAGGATTGAAAAGGTAATCTTTAAACGTGAAAGCAAAATAAGAAACTTCCTTAATTAGTACTGATTAGTCCTACTTAAAAAGGTAGAATTTGATTTACAATGGAAAAATCAGTAGATCCATATGAGTATTAGACTTACACCAGTAAGATTTTCTCAGGCCATTTAAAATTATTAAAAAATCTTCATCCTCTAACACCCATAATTTTAACATGATCTAATACTATTTGTGCTTTATTGTCTGACACTTAGGTATGTATTATAATCTGATATCATAAGTAATTTCTGAATCCAGTGTTTTTGTTTCCACACAAATGAAAGCCTTGCTCAGCTCCCATTTTTGTGCAAGCTATTGTTTTTAATAGACAAGGTTCTTTTTCCTGAAGAGCTGATTTGATTAACATGTCCAAGAAAAATAATGTGATATTTGTCTCAAATATCTGCTGTGGTTTTATTACAAATGATAAACCATGATGCCTAAAGATTATCAATGCTTTTTTGTGAAAGTTGGATTTCTTTTCAGCTGGGACTTAGAAAATAATGTGATTTAAAAATGTGGAAGTGCTGACATTTGTTTCAAGATTTTGTTTGGGGTTTTCCTTTCAGTTGAAAAAACACCTTTTGCTATTAAGATGCAGTGGCTTGGTCGAACAGGAATGTGCATCCTGCCCATCCTAGCCCAGATGTTACTCATTCAAACAGACGTCAGCCCATAAACCTTTCTAAACAAGTGCTTTCTCCACTCTGATTGCACAAGGGATTTGGTTGGGCAAGATGACATTTTCTTGAGTGACAGATGCTCATGCTGCAGCAGTACCATGGACACTCACAATGTCCTTGCACAGCAGCTGCTCCTTGAGGATTTTATACGGTTTTCTTTGTGCTTTAATAATAACAAAAAAAAATATTTTTGCTCTTTAAACTTGGGAGGTTAAAAAACACACACAGGAATGAGAACCAAGACTTACTAGCAGGATTTAGAAAGTCTCAGAAGCTGAAGATGTGTAGATACGGTGAACCTTTTAAAGGCACATTGCTTAAAACACCATAGAAGTATTTTATTGGGCATTCCTGTCTTCCCTGAACTAGTAGCAGAAAGCAGGCACAGGAGGGATCACAGGAGATGGAAAGAAGGAAGGATAATTCGCAGATAATCCGAGGGGCTCAATTTTTTGCAAAATAAGTTGGTGGGTTCTAAAATTTATGAATGTTTCTAAATGTAATTTCTCTGTATTTGTACTTTCAACAAGCAAGAAGAGATCAATTTTTTAATACACATCTTTATCATAATAATAGGTATAATAAGCAGCAACATCTGATGTCAATGCATATTATTCAGAACATCAGGAATTATCACTGAACAGTCTATTACAGGATGGCTTTCAAATTAATTTCAGAATAGAGAACTTGAGGAAAACTGCTAGCACCTTAAAACGGAGGTGGATAAGATCAAAAGGTGTTTTATTAAAATTGCATTTATGTCTCAGGCCAACAGAGTAGTATTTCCAAGGTACAACCAACACAGTGCCAGTGACATCATGTCGCAGCCCATTACAGCATTCCCAAGCTCAAATGGCTGTCATGGAATATGACATGCCACAAATATTCATAGAATTCACATGAATATTTTTCTCGTTGCTACTTGGGTGTCACTTCACATAGTTAATACCCAGCCTCAATCCTTGCCTATAATCAGCAGCTAAGTCCCAGCCTGTGGTGCTTGTACGCTGATCACAAGTGCTGACATGAGTAGAGGGTGCATTTCACCTTGAAATCCCATTTAAGAATATGAAAATAGGGGGCCTAGTGTTGAGAAGCCTGTGCTATCTTGATGCCACAAACAAGACATTTTTTTGTTGGACTACCATGCTGAATTTGACCCAGTCAAATTTGCATCCTCTCTCAAGGACATCCAGGTGAGATGAAAACCATCCCTGCTCCCCAGGGATCCTGTGGAAGAAGAAAGTTAACACGGTGAAAAAAAGAATTTAAAACACCTAAAGCTAGCACAAATGTTATTTGTTTGCCTAGGCAGGCCAAATTTAAGAGATATGACTTGTCAGCTAGACCCTGCTGTTTATCATGTCAAGTCAGACTCAAGAGCCGCTGGTCAGGAAATATAAGGTATTTATTGTTTTGCTGGTGCCTGCAGCAAGCCTGCCCTGTGGCTAACAAACAGGGTTCAGTTTTCAAAACCATTAAGTGTGTGAATAAGCAGAGTATTTTTGAGGGGAAAGTTGATCTAAAACATAAAGTGAAAATCTGACGCAAGGACATAACTCTCAGAGAGCAACATTTGATCTCAAAATTGCTACGGAGTATTTCAGAGAACAGTCATTGAACAGGATATTCCAAATCCAAAAGGCTCTATTAGCATTCAGTAATTAAATAGATCAAGTCTAAATTGTTTTAAATCTGCACTTTCATTAGTTCTCTCCTGAAGTGACAGTGAATCTAATGTTGAAAATACAACATCAACTGAGTTCTTCCCTGCAGACAGGAGGCAGAAGGTGAAGAGTTGAAGGCCAGAGAAAAAGCTTTTGGGCCTGGATTTTGTTTCTTTAAGAGCTGCAAAAGAAACAAAGAAAATATTAGAAATCTGGAAATCAGGGGCAGGGGCACACAGGGACATATTTAAGACCACGTTTACATGGAGGTAAGAAGAGTGGTGGATCAGGGAGGCAAAAAAAATCTTTAAAAGTCTTCAGAGGGTTCAAGGGCGTCTGAGGGGACAGCAGTAATGAAAAGCATGATACAGGCTGGAAAGAGCAAAAAGGGAGCATGGAAAACCTAGGCTTCTGGGAAGTAACACTGGGAGATGCACTACCAGACATAATATGGGTTGGTTGGACCAAGAGAAAATGAAAAAAACCTTTCAGGAGGTTGTAAACAGGATCCCAGGACTCAGAGTTGCAGCAGGGGCTTTATTAACAGAAAGCTTGCAGCATGGTTGCCAGCTCCAGGAGACCTGGCTGCAGCACTGAGGATGCACAGACTTCTAATAAGCAGAGAGGGAGCCTGGGAAGAAAAGCTCCTGGTTTACCTTGTGCCTAGATTAGGTGCTCGGTGTGCTCTTCTTAGCCCAAAGCCGGTACCCTGCGTAAGGACATCACAGCGCCATGACCGCAGCAGGCTGAAGACTTAACCCAGATTTTATTCAGCGAGGATTGTTTGATAGCACAGCCTCCCCTGTGGCTGCGGCTGAGAACAGAGCTCTGCTCCCGCGGCCGAGCACCGAAGGATTGATCCTGCAAGCTGCTGAGCACACATGGGAACCCTTCAGCCCACCTGAGTTCAGTGGGGCCTGCAAGCACTCAAATCCTCACAGAAGTGATTGGCAGATGCTGGATGGCATCCTCAGAGAATAAATGTTGCTGGATGTTCCTTCCCCTCCTTATTAGTAGCAAATTATACCGGCAGCTGTCCAAGATTTTTTTACTCTGACCTGTCCCATTCTTAATCAATTGCTGATACGTGTGTGTGCAAGAGGTGAAAAAGCATATTTGTTCCTTTCCTTTTGAATATGGAGCCAAGAGACAAAATTAAAGTGGGGGGAGGAGGGAAAGGGGAAGGGAGAGGAAGGATTCAAAAAGACTCTTGCAAATAAAATCCATTGATTTACATGGCTTTTTGCTAAATCACAAATATCTGGTTAGATCTAGAGTAAGAATTTATTCACAGAAATGCTCACAAAAAGCAAAGCAAATCCTACCATGAATAAATATTCATGGGACTATTTGCACTGGGAGAGCTCCCCTGGCTATTCAAAAAGCTTTTTTTTTTTTTTTTTTCCCCTGTATTGTGGCTGGAAAGGCTAGAATTAAGTAGTTTCAAGAAGTGAAAAAGGAACATGAAGTAGTAGTCAGAGAGAAGTGTATTTTCTATTATCACAGCCAGGAACAGTGAAGCTCTTCATCAGGCAGATGACCATTCCACCTTACAGCAGGTTTGCCTTCGGTCGTGATGTTCAAAATTGATGGTCCTGGGAAACAGGGCACAGGTACCTTACCTGCCCACGTGGAGTAAAACAGACTGAAGGCTGAGGGATTATATATTAGCTGTCCCAATGAAAGCTTTCTGTGGCTATGAAAGGGGAGATGGACATTTAGGAGCTCAGCCTTCAGCTGATGCTGGACTCAGTAGGTAGGAAACCTCCATAGGCTTTTAAAGTCATTTGGGACAGTTATTCTAACAAGGACCAGGACAGACATATTCCTTGCCATGTCGTGGCTGCATCAGCAGTTACAGAGGCTCCTCTTTTTTTCCATTACCTGGTTATATCAAAGATTTTCACCTGCACAATGTCATGTCCCCAACAGTGCCACAATCTTACTTCTAACTTGGAGTTATGGGCTTTGAAACCTTTAGAGTTAAAGAGAAAAATGATCCAGTAGAGTTGTCCCTGCTACCACTGCCATCCTTTTGCAGGAGCTCAGCCTTTTCTTCTGGAGAGAAGAAAAAGAGGAGAAATGGAGAAACTAGTTGTGAACAGCCATTGGAGGCATCGCTGGGTTATCTGACACACCCTGACACACAGCTGCTCACTAAGGCTGACCGAGCTCTGCCCAGCACCTTAAATACAGTCCGCTGCTGGTTTCACTTTCTGATTCAGTGTCTGAAAGGATGATGCAAGTCCCAGTCAGCCGCCCCAGCGACAGGCAGGGAAAGCCCAGTGTGCTGCTGATACCTTCAGCCCTGCCAGTAAAACCTGTCTGCATTCTTCAGTGAGGACCCTGATCACCTTGTTACCCAAACAAGAGGAGACACAATGAATGCCTGTGCGTGCATCAAAGTCTGACACTTGCAATTTGGGACTGTGGCTCCTGGAGAAAAAAAAAAACAACTTTTTTTATCCTGACAGATTTCAATCCACTTTGCTTTCATGCACAAAGTAACATTTTACGTATTAGTGAAAAAGCACAATTATATTTTTGGATTGATTCTTAAAATGTAACTTTATTGAGAACTGAGATAATGTTGTGGTCAAATATTCAAAGCAAAGAAACAAACAAGAAAACGAACAACCAAGACCAGAAACCTTGCCAGTGTTGACCACATGCCTGAAAAGCTAGCAGCACCCAATATACAGTGGACACTTCATCCTTCCAGTGTACAGCTCCAGTAAAAACAACAAAACTGAGAACCAATGCTTACTTGACTTTGTTAATACTTTTATTTATTTATTTTCTTTCCAGTTTTTCACCCTTGATGTATCTCCCAAGACCACGAGCAGGATACATAGTGCTTCATATTCCGAGTGCTGAGGCCTATCTATCAAAAGCTGACTGGAGTGGGTGGTGAAATACAGTAGGAGGTGGCTAGCTACACAGTTGTACTATTAAATTACTGTCTGTCCAAGGAGAGTAATCTCTTGTTTCAGCAGCAGGTACTACTACCAGAGACTGTAAAAACCTCAAGCACTCTGAAATAGGCTGTCATATGGAGCACCATAAATTACATCAGTCAAATATTCCATCATTCATTCTCTCCACGGTCTTACAGTGGGATGAATAGTCTGCTCAAGGGAGAAAAACAACCACCAACTTTCTGATTCCTTTTCTATTTATTTTCTGGGAGAGCTTCAGGGGCCACCTTCCTACGAGAAATTTTAATTAACCATAAAATATAATTTTCCATTTGCGTAGCTGCAGGTTTCAGGGACCACACAGGCTGCTCCCCAAAATGCAGCAAAGGTGTGGGCTTTTCTTTTTCTCATACTGCAGCTATTGTTATCCACCCTATTATTAAGAAGTTTAAGAAATGCAGCATCAATGACTTCCTTTTCATCTTTGTGGAGTAGAACATCTGACAGTAAGTTAAAATCCTAAATAAAATATGAAAGCTGCCAGCACATGCCAAAAGTCTCTCGGAGAGCATATATGAAAAGTTGCTCCTAAGATGCAAATGCCACTAATACCATATGAGAATTGCAAAAAGGTATATGAAAGTCACTAATGTGACATGAAAGAACAAAAGTCTTCAAATTACGTGCAAGTTGCTGTTACGATATGTTACCCTTACTGTTCTAGTTACTTTCTATCCTCTTATTAGAAACTTCCATTTCAAACTAATCTTTGATAAAAGTCTTATTATATTAACAATTTTCCTTAAGTATCAGAAAATTGTATTTCCCATTGCACTGAGTGAAGTGTGACCTCATTAGCAGACTCTTGTATTTTTGCATGGCTTTTTTACTCCCTCTCCTTCAGAAAATACATGCATTCCTGCAGCCACAGTCCCTGCTGACTTTGTCTTTATAAAGAAAGGTATATGCTGACAATGCCTCCCACAAAAGTTTAGGAGCAGACTCAGTGTAGGTTTTTTGAATGGACATTTCTGTCATCTCTTCCTCTCAGTCCACATTGCCAGCTGTAGAGCTGTTTCAAGGTATCAATACCATGGCTAGGAAGAGCCACGATTTTTAGGAAACCCTATCCAAATGAGAGGCTGAGCCCACAAAAAGATTCCATGTGTGTTTGAGTTCTCTTTTCAGTAGAGAGCTCTGGTGCAGGGTTTAAATCCATATTTGAGTAGAGGGGGTGCATTTTTACTAATCCTGTACAGACAATATTCAGTAAATCCCTACTTCTGCAATCAAAGATGAGTGTCCTTGTGGACCCCTTGAATGACAGTGAGACCTCATGAATGCATAAGAGCAGGGCAGCACGAAGCTGAGTTCGGGGTTATTAGTACTTCAGGACTATTTCTCTACAGATCAGAGCCTGTGCAAGTGTCAAAGCTGAAATTATCTAGAACATAGACATAATATATTTTGTGTTTTATGGGTCCACTGATTTTGAATCTATTTTCATTAGCCGTGAATCTTATTTCTTGTTTTGTTTTCAAGATCTCCTGTGGAGGTGATGAAATGCATTGCATTGCTAGTTGGAGCTGCTGAAGTCCTGTATTTCTCCCATGTAACCCATGCAAGCAAAACACCAGGTCAAGCATGCTATGAGAGGGTCAGGATGCTAATAGGGGATGAAAACATGAATAGATGACAAACATTTGTCGTGCAGATTTCCTGGCTCCTTATGTAGGCCAGGCCTGACCTCTGCAAACTGTGAGGGGGTGGCTGCATTCCCTTACAGTGCAATACTCAGTTTGTATAACGAGCTTGGGAGAAAAGGTACCTTCCACAAGTGAAATGGCTGTTGAATACCATGTGGCAAAGCTTTGTCCCAAGATGCAGCAAAACAAGTCACTGAGTGACATTAAAAATGGCATCATTTTAACAGTTTCTCCTTATATTTGATTTTGATAGTGGGAAACTACAATTAGCACAATAAACAAGCTAGTTACTAGTGGCTGTTCCTAAGTAAGAACCTATCATTTTTTCCCACCAGACCCTTCTCCTTCAATAATTGGTCAGAAGATAATGCAATCGGTACATTTAATAACAGTTTGAATATGCTACTGTGGTGGGCTGACCCTGGCCAGATGCTGGGCACACGCCAAAGCCACTCTATCACTCCCCTATTCAGGGAAGAGGACAGGGGAGAAGAAACACTACAAAAGGCTCAGGTGTCAAGATAAGGACAAGGAGAGATCATTCATCAGTTACCATCAAGGGCAAAATGGACTCAGCTCGGGGGAATTAGTTTAATTCATTCATTATCAAATCAGAGTAGGATAATGAAAAATAAACCCAAATCTTATAAACACTGTCCCCCCTCACCCCTCCCTTCTTTCCAGGCTCACCTTTATTCCCCATTTTCTCTATCTCTTCCCCCAGTGGCACAGAAGGACAGGGAATGGGGGCTGCTGTCAGTTCATCACATCACAGTTCAGCAGCATCTCTGCTGCTCCTTTCTCCTCAGAGGAAGGACTCCTCACGCTCTTCTGCTCCGGTACGGGGTCCCTCCCATGGGAGGCAATTCTCCATGAATTTCTCCAACATGACTCCTTCCCATAGGATGCAGTTCATCATGAGCAGCTCCAGTATGGGTCCTTTCCACAGGGTGCAGTCCTTCAGGAACAAATTGCTTCCATGTGGATCCCCCACGGGGTCACAAGTCCTTCCCAGCAAACCTGCTCCAGCGTGGGCTCCTTTCTCCATGGGGTCACAGGTCCCACCAGGAGCCTGCTCCATCCTGGGCTTCCCATGGGGTCATAACTTCCTTCAGGCATCCATCTATGCTGGGATTGGGGTCCTCCACAGGCTGCAGATGGGGATATCTACTGCCCCATGGACCTCCATGGGCTGCATGCCTGACTCACCATGGTCTCCCTACCACAGGCTGCAGGGGAAACTCTGCTCAGGTCCCTGGAGCACCTTGTGCCCCTCCTTCACTGCCCTTGGTGTGTGCAGGGCTGCTGCTCTTGTGTATTCTCACTCCTCTCTTCTCTGAAAGCTGTTGCACAGTAACTTTCCCCTCCCCTTAGATCCAGAGGCACTACCAGCCTCGCTGATGGGCTTGGCCTTGGCCAGCAGAAGGCTGGTCTTGGCGCCAGCTGGCATTGGCTCCACTGAATACAGGGGAACCTTCTGGCAGCTTCTCACAGAAGCCCTGTAGCTACCCCTGTAGTCCTGCCAGTACCAAAACCTGTCCATGCAAACCCAATGCAACTGCTGAAAGATGAAGTTATTATTATTTTATGTGGAAAAAAAAAAAAAAGAAAAAAGAAAAAAAGAGAAAGAAAAGAGAAAAAAACAACTTTGAAGCTAATAATCAAAAGATTAGAGAAAGGATATCTTTTAATTAATTTCAAACCCTGGATTGAGTATTAAATAGAAACATGAAAGAAAGATTTCCAATTGGAAGGGCTGGTAACTGAAGAGTCTTCACTCTCTTGAGGATTACCATTTAATTTTAAACATTGATTTAAAATAAATGATGGTACAGTCCCCAAGGAAAGATGTATTTCAGTTGTAAACATAAGAGTGATGTATAATAAATGAAATATATAACATTCTCCTTGAGGAGTTTTTTTACCTTATTGTGCAATCATGCTATGGGAATAATTTATACCTTTTAACTTGAGTCTCAGACAAAAGCTATCAGGTATCTTTCTGTAATCAGCTATTCCTTTATTTATTTGCCTCTATTTACATATCTGAAAATTTGCCTGTGATGTCAGTTCTTCTATCAACACCTGTGAGGGCATGTGATAGATGAGGAAGGTTTATTCTAGATTATCTTCTGAATGACAAGGCTCTCATAACAGTCCTGACCAAGTATCTCGCCTTATAGAAAGCCTCTTAGTTTCTCACCTCACAGTCAGTTTTCTCACTTATCTCATCATAGCCAGTGCAGCCTTTTCCATTCATGACTGTGTTTGTCAGCTCTTCACTCCTTTGCAGTCCTCCTATTTTCCAATTTCTTGTTCCTAAGTATTAAGATATATTGTACCCTAGTTCTAGGAGAAGCAGCTTTTCTGCTTCATTTGTTTTGTGTCCTGTCAGCATCTAGGTGAACACAATAATTAATTATGAATAGTTGCCTCAGTACTGCTTCTAGGGATTCTTTTCCTAGGTGTTCCTATTTTGCCTTTTTTTTTTTTTTAATTTACAGAGCAGAAAAGTGACGGCCAATTTTATTGGGCAAAAGTTTGCTTTAAGTAATTTTTCTCTTAGGGAAAACATATGCTCTATCAACTCAGCTCTTGAGATCTGCTTCTAAGGCTTCAGGGTTTACATCAGTCCAGCTGAAAGACAAAGACGTGTTCAGTATTTAACCACCCAGACAAGACTCCATCTTCTGATCTTCTAAATCACTTTTCCTAAGACTTTCTTTTCTCCAAGAGTGAAAATAGAAACACTTTCTGAGGTGGGTGAGGCCCAGCTCAGAAGGCACTATGAAGACCAGAACTGGTACTTCTTGATGGGTTCTGATGGTTCCCACATTCTGTTCGAGACCTGGATAGTAAAGTGTGAATGCACATTCAGATGGATGATGTCTTCCAACAATACTTGCTTCCTCTGCCTTCTTTTATAAAAATTCAATATTTGTTGTTTTCAGAAAACAACTTCTATTTTTTTCTTATTGTTTGGATGCTACTGCATCTTGTTGTCTTATAGAGGGGTTTTGGATCAAAAGTACTTTGTAACCGCAGTTTATTTGACACAGTGCAGTGGAAGGTGAATGAAGAGATAGAAGGTGGAGGATATTTCCTAATTAATTACAATATTACTAAATAATGATAGTTGTGACATATTACTCAAGGATTAGTCATGTCACCATGGAAATTCTTTTGCACACAAAGCCACATGTAGAGAGTTGTTTTCTTTGAATTCATTCTACACATTCGACTTTTGGTTACTTGACAATTTTGGTTATATGGAGCTCTCAGTGGAACTAATACAGTGAACAAAATGGAAACTTCCACTCTATTCTCCACACTTAGACCACTAGACAGCATAATAAAATGTGTTGTGTGAAATACTAACACCATTGGAGCAATAATATTTTTACTGAATATGTGGCTAGAATTAGAAGTGCAAGCAACACACGTTGCAGACCCTTAATATATCCCTGTCTAAAGACTGATGCACTCATGGAAGTAAAATGTTGCTTCATCACAGCACAAGTTGGGAATTGTTCCCTTTCCCAGCTTTGTTTCCAATAATCTGAGGAGAGAAGACAATTCTATTTTTTACGTTCTTCCCCTGAGTCAAGTTTCAAATAAGTGCATAAATACCTACCATTCAAAAATCAGCAGATTTGGTGTGTTTGAACAAGCCAGCTTCTTGGATTGGTTATGAAGGCGATCAACTGCTTAAGGATCCTGTGTGGACTTACCTTGGTGAAAGAATCCCAGCCTTTAACTCCAGTTTATCAGTCCTAGCCTCAGCCTCTATGAGAGAATATCTGACATTCTTCTTTTCCAAAGTTTAATCAAAACCTCTACATATTGTTCAGGCAGACAAACCTTGTCCCTCAGAGAGACAGTGCCATTTGTCTTCCCCTGAACCCTCTGCCCAAGAGCTGGACATG